>OZ001666.1:21635756-22188256 GCA_963924145.1 Pyrausta purpuralis
AATCAGATCGAAAATCGCATTATCAGCTTACAGTAAAATTCATATGAAAATAATTGATCGCGTACTGGCGTCGCAAATGCCCTTGCGAAAAAAAACGTTGGCAATGACATTTCACATGAAAAAAACTCATCATTTCATCAAATGAAAATGAATTAAAAGTAACAATCATTTCCATGCCTACTGAAAATAACGTTGAGTTTCTTTCAATCTTATTTGTTTTCTAACTAATCTAAAGGTTATCATTTGACTAACTAACTAATCTATGTTGGCTGACATATTTTATTTTCGGCCATGGGTTGTGCATTAATAGACATAGGCATAACAGAATATGTGTTTGATATTATTCTAAGACCTCAGAACTCCCATCTCAATAACTAGGACATTTGAAATTACCTCTATTAACATTCGGGATCAATTCAGTAACTAGAGCTATTGCATGCGTGCTCACGGGTCCAGGTTCGATTCCTGTCGAATATATATGCTAATCCCGGGACCCGGTAAATAGTGAGGTATGGGAGGCCTATCGCTGAATTCTGATCTCTGAATTAACATAGGTACGCTTCTGGGGTGAAATACAAAATTATTCGTGCTGACTTCTTCAGAGTTTAAAAGGAGCAATATTTGATATTAGATTTAGGTTATGCGTATGACAAACAAATAATTTTGTATTTTTGAAGAGAAAACTTCTTTATCGGCGATGGAAAAAAAAACGTCACATTTTTCGGTTTACGCGTCACATTTTTCCGTTTACGCGCCATATTTTTCTTGCCCCTACCACGGTTGGTTCAGACGAAAAAGTACTTTCACTTTTTCATGCTGTAATAATCTTAGTAGCAAAAAGGTAAAGTGGAAATAATTGTATTATTTGTATTCATGCATATGATAATAAAATCCTTTTGTTTAAACTTTATCTAATTTAACTTTATTCAACCAATTTCTGGAAAGTTGCATGTAGATCATTTTTCGAAAAATAAGGCCATAAAGTAGTTTCACTTCTTACGTGTGTACACTAGTACACGCACACATTTTTTTTATGACTCACCGATAAAAATGTATTTTTTTGTTAAGAAATTCTTAGAGTAGCCCCGGACTTTGGAAGTTGGGCGTAGTTTCACCCCCGTGCCTCGGAAAAGCACGTTAAAGCCGTTGCTCCTGCCCCTGATCTCTCTCCGGTCGTGTCAGATTGATGTCCCATCAGGCTATGAGAGTGAACTCACTTATGCACTTATACAAAATAATTATTTTTTCGAAGTTTGTTCTTACGATCATTGAGGTTGGCTTTTCCATTTATTTCGGGATAGGTTTCTAGATAAAGCCAGTCGCCATCAATAAATAGAATCGATAATGTATACAAAAATATTCCTTTAACAGTTTTGCAACCGTTACACAATAAAATAAACTTTTCAAATTTACCATAAAGTATTACTAACCTTTTCCTGACATTTACAAACACAACAAAAAAAGACTGAGTATAATTGGTCGAGCCGTTCACGTGTGATGCCCTGACCCAGGGAAATAATATGTATTCATTTTCCGACTTGAAAAACAGGAAATAATTCAATTTAATAGGTAATTATCCTTGGGACATTCCCATACTTCGCCATCTAGCCCCAAAGTAAGCTACTCAAAGCTTGTGTTATGGGTGCCAGACAACGGATATAATACTTAAATACTTTTGTGTTTGTAAATACATACATGATATACATAGAAAACACCCAGACCAATACAAACAGACATGTTCATGCACACAAATGTTTGTATTGTGCGGGGATCGAACCCGCACCCGCTGCGTAATAGGCGATTTCTCGACCATTACACCAGACGGGTCGTCAATTAAATTGAATTATTTTGTATGTATGTGATATCGTTGAAATTTCAAAATATTTTACTATGTTGATCTGTTAAGGCTTCCAAACACTTGTGCAAATATATATTTGTAATGTAAATTTGTATGTTTGTCCACAAATTTCTCGAAAACGAGAAGTACGACTTCTTGTCTTTCGAGATAATTATTTTTTAGTTCAATCGGGTATATTTAAACTTAGGGTGCAGTGTAATTTTTTCCATACTATAATTCCGTAGCCGAATGGCAAAAAATTTAACCCTTATAGTTTCGTCAAGTCTTTCTGTCTATCCGTCCGTATGTAAGAGCAACTTTATTCTGAAATTATTAGTATTACACAGTTGAAACTTAGTAGGCATCCTGTTAACCGCTTTACGATTCTCATACAAAACATAAAAATATTAACATTCAAGGGGGGGGGGGGGGGCTCCCATACATGAAACTAAAACCTAAAATGTGATAGACGCTTCCAAAGTGGTAAGATGGGCGTCCCTCCCCATCTAACTTTTGAACTAAGCGAGTGTAAATTTAAAAAAAATACATAATGTAGATCTTGACAAAGACTTTCAACGAAAATATGTTTGAACGAGATTGTGGTTTGCAGCAACAAAGTATTAAGTAGAAAAAAGTGGATCTCTTTATGAGTTAAAGTTGGCAGGTAATCCTTAGTGTGCGAGTCCGACTCGCACTTGTTTAAAATTATTTTTCTTTACATATACTTGCACTTAAAAATACAACTGGTATTGACAAAACAGAAAATCTTTTAGTAAATAGGAATTAGATTCAGAAAAAAAAAACTGTGAAAGCACTCCGGGAGTGCCGGCAGAAGTGAAAACTTGAATATCAACGTTGTGCATTTTTGATTTTTTGGAATAGTTATTATCAATATAAAAGTACTATCATTTTTGTGATAGAGTACAATAATAATAATAATAATAATACAATAATAATAATTTTATAGAATACAATATTTATTTATTGCGCTATCGTACACAAACATTACAATTTATATTATATTAAATTACATTAAAAAGTTTATCTCACAGAAAAATCAACTTACATCCATAATTTCGCCAACCGTCTTACGGTTTTTCGATCAGGTCACGTGTCCTGACGCGAGTTTCACATTTTTCCCCCATCCCACAATAGTGCTCAACGCCGCTAAAGAAGTTTTCACTTCAAAAACTTTGCTAGTCTTGAAACGTAAACTAAAACTACCAAGACACATTCAATCGAACATTGTGCAATAAAACCGTATTCGTTCGGACGTATTCGATTGACAAGTCACTTCTAAAACTGAAAACTCTTTTCGCGAGGAAAATCAAATGGCAAGCCTTTCATTCTTGACATTCCGAGAAGTTTCAGAAGTAATAAGGCTGTGCAGTATTCGCCAATAGAATAATAGGATGTATTTTGGTGCTTTAAGGAAGATTTGGTTCGGTTTTCGCTTGGCTTTATGGATGTTACTAGAACAAGGAGTTTTTTTTCATTAAATTAGATTGTAAGCATGTGAAAATAGCTAAAAACCTTCGTTTCGCCAAGGCCCCGTACGAGGCTAGGGCAAATCAACAAAGTAAAAATCATAAAAATTGCTCCACCCGATTTAAAGTTCAAACCGTTATTTTTAGCTAGTACAATATTGTAAACAATATTTTCATAGCTTTTTTTAACAATGTCAGTGAAAAAAAAACTATTTAATTTAAAAAGATGTGTTATCGATTAATTGCCTACGTAAAATTAAGTCTTGGTCTATCTTATTTTAAAACATATCATTTCGTTAAAAATGAATGTCATTTTTTGTAATATTGGACAAGCAAAGAAAACGGACTTTAACACCACTTTTATAGTTTTATACACTAATTAAAATTGACTTTAAAAAAAAGTAAAAACGTTAGAGTCGGTGCCATCACTTTGACCATCAAGCATCAACTTTCACAGCACCGACTCCAAAAAGAAATTGTTTGCCTAAAATTAAGACGTCACATTAAGATTCTCGTGAAAAACACTATACGTGCCTTTAAAATTTAAGGGTTTTCCTCGATAACACCAATATCCCATCATCAGATCCCAAATTGGCAACAATGTGAGCAACTACAAGGTATACCTTCTCAGTAGGCGAAAAAAATTTTCAAATCAGTCGACAGACGACTGAGATATGAGGTAACATTGATACAAAAATTGATAACCTTCTTTTTTGAAGTCTGTTAAAAGCATGCATACACACTCACGCATTAATTAATATTGTGTGAGGATAAAAAGGAATTCAATTCTAAACGATTGACTTTTTAGGATACCTAGCTGGCTACAATTAGTAAAGTATTCCCGACGTCATGGAAGAGCGGGGGATTTCTTTTCGTTAGTGTAATAAACAGATTGAATTATCCCACGAAATTGTGAACGATCAAAACACTATCTCCAATACCGACTCCAAGCTATCACTTGAGATATCTCTCTGCGAGCTCTCAGACAGAAACGGATAGGAAATGCGACGGATCCCAGCTATTCAAACTAACGAGGGCCTGAAGTCGACACATCGCTGCGACTGCAGGGTTCTACAATTATGTTTGTGTGAGTAGGAATTCATGTCGATATCAAATTTAAAGAAAGTCGTGTTAGTAACACCAACTATAACGAGAACGGATGGACCAATTTTCATGATTTAAAATTTGTTGGTATCGTCGCCACTCCGAATCTATACTTATATTGTAAAGCTGAAGAGTTTGTTTATTTGTTTTCAGCTTTACCGCTGGACCGATTTGAAAAATATTTTTGTGTTGGATAGCTTACTTATTTATCGAGGAAGGTTGTAGTATAGAAGGTTTTTATTATAGTTATAGTACATTACGCTGCGGCGGAAGAAAAGGGATCAAACTCACAACGCGCGAAGTCGCGGGGGCCGCTTGTAGAGCATAAAATTCGCCGGCACTGCTAATAATTAAAGTGAAATGATTACTTAATAATATAACCATTGCACTCATAAAGGAAGTTTTAAAGGTAATTAGTTAAGTAATGCACCGTCGCAGCAGTTATACGTAAGTAACTAAATCATTTGCAGGAACTGTACAATTCAGGCAGTCGTATCGCTACAAACGAACTTGTCGAAAAATCCTTTGAGTAAATAAATTATGAGAAGTATGTATGTTTTGATAAAGGTAAAGTAAACTTCTTTTTTTTTTCAAATTTTATTTATACATCACGGGAAATAATAGTATCATAGAATATCATCTTAAATGGTCTTAAATAATTTGTATATATTTCCTTACTAGGAGTTTTCTACAACATCATTATCTAAAGACTAAACGATCGAGCCTGTAGTTGCTAACAGCAAACAGCTTAGTTGCACCAGCTCGCAGTTTGCACTAACACTAATCCTGCATTCGCTTTTACGGGCACGTTGTCCAGACTGGTGTGATAGTGTCACAGTCACAGCTTTGCAAACTTTGTAAACTATGGTATAATGAACGTAGAGTCCATAAAGCTTTAACCAAGTTGACCACTCTACAATATGTATACAGTTATAGCTTTTTATTATGATAGATAATACTTGTGAGTATGATAAGTAGAAAGTAATCTCAAAGAATAGAAAGATAGTACCTTAACGCAAAAACTCCTAGGGCCGGAATAAAACATAAACATAGTATTAAAAAAAGACGCAATGTTTCATTAGATTATGCACTTATAAAAATACAGTAATAATAACAAACAAACAAGATACTATTTAGCATGAGTTGCTATGCTACGAAAAACTTTACTGATGCAAAGACACGACAGAACTACGACATACTGCTACGAAATGCTAAGAGTAATGCCTCAAAATGCGGTGTACTGCTACGAATATGCTACGAAATAAGGCCGTTGCCTTCTACGATATCATCTACGGTAATATCTACGAGATATTTTATCTTGGGTATAGTATTGATTGCTACGAGGTTGCACAAAATAATTAATATTACATAAATCCCATACTTTGCAATAAGTAAAACTTTAAGCTTTTAGTCCGCCTTTTGTGCTCTTTTTTGTCAGTGCAAGTTTAAAAAAAGCTGGTCCTGTTCCCTGCTAAAAAGGGTAAGTTTAATTCGTTTTTCTTTTTTATATTTATTTGGAATATTTTTGACACTCACTGTGCTAATTGTATTCTTATAAGATGAAGTGAGAAAACAAAAATTGCGCACGGGGGAAATTCGAACCCGCAACCTCTGGCAAACCGGGCCAACGCTGTTTTAAATGGAGCTACCGTTCTATATTTCAAATTATCTCACAGAAAGGTTAGCAAGCTACTTCAACCACGCTATCTTGAAAATTCAAATACAGATATTGTTTGGCAGCATCCCTGAATTCCACTCGACCGTAAAAAGCGTCCCTAGACAGACTGAATCCTTTTGTTCAGTGTAAAGTCGCTTTTACACCACAGGTTGTAGGTAGAGTGTAGAGAAGACCTTAGGGGCCGTCCATTAATCACGTGAGGTCGTTTTTCTCATTTTTTGACCCCCCCCTCCCCCCTGGTGATATTTGGTGAGGTTTGCGATCACTACCCCCCCCCCCCTCCCCCTGGATCACGTGTATTTTTTGGAAGTCTATGTAAAAGCTATTTTTGACTGGAAAAAAATATTAAAAAAATGGTGATTCGAAAAACATTTATATGTATTTGCAATAAAATTAATGAATAATTAATTAATGTTGTCTTCGTCCCACGGAGTTGCAAGACTTTCATTCAAGGTTACAACTGGTAAAGCTTCTTCACTGGCAGTTGTTATTGGCAAAGAGGTTTGTGACAGCAAATCGTTCAAATTTTCGCGCCGTTCAAAATTTCGGTTTAAAAATAGCGCTTTTTGACAAAAAATAAATAAAATTAATACACGTGATGTGTTACGAGACCCCCCCTCCCCCCTCGTGATGTTCCGTGATGTTTTCCGTACCCCTCCCCCCCCCTTTTGAGCCTCACGTGATTAATGGACGGCCCCTTACACATTGGTTTATACGTTTAAAAAAAATAATTCTAAATTAATATTATTAACCTGAATAGTTTTGTTTGTTTGAACGCGCTAGTCTCAGGAATTACTGGACCGATTTGAATAAAACATCACGCGGCGACGGGACGGGGAGGGACAAACTCAAAACGTGAGGACGCAATCGCGGGGGACCGCTAGTAATTTATATGCGGTGTCCCACAAAAAGTGTCAAGACAAAGTCTAGAGGTTAGGCATCACTAGGGCTATTCGATTCATCCCCTTTTGTATATTCCGCGACTTCTTATAGTTTTTGAGGTACAATTTATTTTTATTTTTTTGTGATATGGCATATTTTTGGCCTCTGCGGCGCGTACAGTTAAGGTCAATTGCCTGAATGTGCCTAACGGTAAATAATTTAGATAATAAAACTTGGAGGTTGACTATTGGGTATAAGATTTTAAACTTTCGTGTTGCATTTCAACGAGCGATGACTCAGAGGAGAGGGCGGAGGTTCAAGTCCCGCCCGTGCCCAAATTTTGGTTTCTTTTTTCATCTTTAAGAATATAAATATGACACTGTAAGTGTTAAAAATATTCTAAACCATTTACTCATTTTTGTTTTGTGTTTAAACCCGTCGTTGAGTACTTATTTCTAGATATAATAACAAAAACAAATATGCGTATTATAACGGAGTAGGGCCTCAGATCATCAGAGCGATAGCCTGGTGGAACAAAACAATAAAAAATTCAGGCTGCAGGCTGTAATAAGATTTGGCCGAGTTCCCAGGCGGCCTATACACAGCGTAGCTCATGTAGGTTCACCATGATAATTGAAAATTGATGGATTGTATTGGATTAGACAAAGAAACCAGGAATGACGGAAAAAGTATGGTTGGAAAAAGTACAAACAAAGACAAAAACGCGTACCTACACGCGTAAACGCACGCACGCACGCACACAATTTGTTCTTTAATTTTATTATTATACTAGCGGACCCAGCAAACTTTGTTAAGCCCACGGCCCCGTCCCGCCCCAAACCCGGTAAGAAAGGAGGTACTCTTTTTTTTTAATTTTCCGCAAATATTTTTTTCTTTATAATTACATAAAAGCCTTTTACTGATAATAAGAAACACAACAAAAAATAACGAGCCAAATCTGTCAAGCCGTTCACACCTAATGCTTTGATCAAGGAAAATATAGATTCATTTTTATGTAAGATATTTCTGTGTTCATGTTTGTATACTTGTTACATAAAACTAAAAATATATGCACAGACATAAACAATACTTGCTTAAATGAAGACCGCGAGATGAAATTAAAAAATTTATTGAAAATATTGTTTTTTATTTGTTATTATTTTAACTGTACTGTTTATTGTTTTGTTCATTGATGGATAGTCGGCAAAAAATACACATCCACATAGCCTGGATGATTGTAATAATAAGGCCAGTGCTTTGTCAGTGAAATCAATTAGCAGTTACGTGTATTATAATATTTTTGATGAAGTAGCATTGTTCCATTTATAAAATGAGTATATTTTAGGTATTAATGTGACTTCAGAAATTCCTTTAAAAAATAAAATGTCATGTCACCCTACTGTAAGCCCGTAGGCAAAATAGGTAAAAGTACGACTTCGGTGTTTTTGCATTTTTCCTACGGCTTTATTAAATCTGTTTTTGTTGCAGCGCTGTTTTTGTGCATCTGATTTTGTGCGCCGAGCGTGGCGTGAGCGCGACGGCAAGCGTTGTGTTATATGATGTTCGTATTTAGTAGCCTCACAGACGGCGGAGCGTGGACGCGTCGCGCTCGGCGGGACGGTGTTTTGTATTTTTATACAACTTTTAGTACCAAAGAAAAGATGTTGAAACAATTGAACGTCTGATAGAATGAGTCAGAGGTTGCACATTGATAAACGACCTTAGCCATAAATAATATACAAAAGATTCTCTGAAATCTGCCATTTCTTGCCTGCAATCTTGCCATCACGTCACGACGCGGGCGGAACGGCCGGCGCGACGCCAGCGGGACGGTCACGCCGGCAGTGTGACGGCCTCATAGCGCTGGCGTTCCACCGGCGTCGCGTCGCCGTCCCGCCACGCCGGCTGTGTGCCCAGACCTTAAGATCACTTCCTACCTACGAAGATAGATTGGCAAGATTCGGTCTATCAACGCTACAAAAGAGGAGAATGATTAGCGATTTAACGACACTTTATAAAATAGCCAACGCGCAAATGAGTAGTGAACTCCTAAGTTTACTTTGTTTTAGGGCCAACAAGAACTCGAAACCCTAAGCTTTTCGATGTGCCGCTCGCGAATAACAATGTTTCTTTGAATAACCCTGTTTACAGAATGTGTCGGGAATTTAACAACTTGACGTTCCGCCTTGATCTGTTTAACCAGAGCTACTGGACTTTCAAAAAATGTATTAAACAAGACATGAATTAACTTGTTTATTAAAATTACAGCTATCGTCTTTCACCGAGTTTTAGTTTAATAATAATATTGTTTTGTCGTGCATGGGTTTTCAGGTCACTCGACCGGCCATTTTCTTACTGTATGATCATTTCTAATTGTATTATTTTGGTTGTTTAATTGTTACTGTGCCTTTAAAAAAATAAAAAAATAAATGAATGAGTAATGAGTGAACATATTCCGTATTCCAAATACGCTTTGTAGGTATTACCACGGTAATGTTATCTAAACAGTATTCCAACTCCATACAAACGGGCGAAACGCGAGCTATACCTACGCGCCGCGACTTCGGCACGCGTTCGGCATGCAGACAGTCGCGACTGTGCCACAATGACGAACGGACGGTGCGTTGTTTTTTTATCAATAGTCGCGCGATTTCTTTCTCGAAAAATAAGTTTAAGTACATTTTATTAAGACGAATAGGATATATAGTGCTGATTTGATTTTTAATAAAGCTTTATATAAGAATGCGGATTTTTTATACTTTAAAATTTAATAATTGAGCATTTCATACGTCTAAGTCGTTGCGCAATTATTATTCGGTAGCAAATTTATAAGATCGATTTGTCATTTAAACATAAAAATGTTTTTAGTTAAATCTAACAAGCAAAAAACAACACCCATTTTTATTGAATACTTCCTATTTAATCCACAAAATATATTATTTGTTTATATAAAAAAGTATATACACGATCACAAAACTAAATGTAAACACTAAAGTAGGCAATTGTAAAATGCTGGAGGCGGGCAGGCAGCCCTATCGCACGTTTAGGTACCGCGCGGCTGTAGGTATTTATTTTAAAGAGTCGGCCAAGTTACAATACTGTATAGATAACATTACCGTGGTATTACGTTCTGCCAACGTTGAGTCAAGGCTCTATTATTATGAACCCTCAAGTTACTCCTTATAGTCAACCTATCAATTAGTAACTTAATAAATTCTGAGTATTTACTTAACAGCGAATCTCGAGATTTCAAAAGCTGTATAGTTGTTGAGACAAGCTGGTATATTACATAACTAGATTACTGTCGTATAGCAATTGCGTTCAAATCGTATTGTCCCTGTCGGAAGATGCTTGATATGACCATTGCAATGGCAGTAATGGCACCGACTATATACAAGGTTATACAATGTAAAAAACCCGGCCAAGTGCGAGTCGGACTCGCACACTGAGGGTTCCGTGCCAACTTTAACTGAATTAGGGAATCCACATACTTTTACTTAGTAAAATACCACAATATTTTGTTGACTGCAAATATAACTTTGTTTTTCATAGTGTTTGTATGAAATAGTTACGTTTGCGGTTGTTAAAAACATGCTTTATCACAAAAACTACTCGTTCGATCTCGTCCAAACCAATTTTCATTGAAAGTATTTGTTACGAACTATATTATGTATTTTTTTCAAAATTTACACTCTCTTGGTTTAGAAGTTAGATGGGGACGCCCATTTTACCACTTTGGAAGCGGATAGCCGTGAAACGTTAGACTTCAAAAGAAAATGGTTTTAGGAACCTCAATATCATTTTAAAAGACCTATCTATAGACACCCGACACGCATAGGTTTGACCGAAAAATATTTTTTTTGTTTTAGTTTCATGTATGGGAGCCCCCCCTTAATGACATTATTTTTTATTTTTTGTATGAGAATCGGTAAGCGGTTAACAGGATACATCTTCCTACCAAATTTCAAGAGTGTAATGCTAATAGTTACAGAATAAAATGGCTGTGACATACGGACGGACAGACAGATCATCAATTATCCTCGTTTTCACTTGCCCCCACATGTACATGATTACAGTTGCTATCGCCATCGCTTTATATAGGGTAATACTCCTGCGTACCCGGATAACCGACAAAGCCGTACGGCCTTGTTAATAGATACTAACTTGATAACTTCAAGGCTTCAAAGTACGGTAAGCGATTGTAGGTCAAGTAAACCTTTTTAGACACTTAACAAACAATAAGGAGATTTGTATTTCTTATTTTAGTTATTTCCAATAAATTTTATTTTTTGTGTGGTATTCACTGCAAATAGCTTTATAGCAGGTAGCTTACTTTGGGGCTAGATGGCGATGTGTGGGAATGTCCAAAGGATATTTTTATATTATTATTATTATAATAAAGACTAAAGGTCTGGTCACACAGCCGGCGGGGCGGGACGGCGACGCGACGCCGGCGGAACGCCAGCGCTATGAGGCAGTCACACTGCCGGCGTGACCGTCCCGCTGGCGTCGCGCCGGCCGTTCCGCCCGCGGTGTGACGTGATGGCAAGATTGCAGGCAAGAAATGGCAGATTTCAGAGAATCTTTTTTATATTCTTTGTGGCTAAGGTCGTTTATCAGTGTGTAACCTCTGACTCATTCTATCAGACGTTCAATTGTTTCAACATCTTTTATTTGGTACTAAAAGTTGTATAAAAATACAAAACTCCGTCCCGCCGAGCGCGACGCGTCCACGCTCCGCCGTCTGTGTGGCTACTAAATACGAACATCATATAACACAACGCTCGCCGTCCCGCTCACGCCACGCTCGGCGCGACGGTGGCCCGCCCCGCCGCGCTGTGTTTTGTATTCGCGCTCGGCGCGACGGCGACGCGACGCGCCAGTTACCGCCCCGCCGAGCGTGGCGGCGCTGTCTGTCATGTCTCCTATATTTCTATATTATACAACTCGTCCAACCCGCTGGCCTTCCGCCGGCGTCGCGTCGCCGTCCCGCCCCGCCGGCTGTGTGACCAGACCTTAAGTGCGAGTCGGACTCGCGCACTGAGGGTTCCGTGCCAACTTTAACTAAATAAGAGGTCCAATTACTTCCACTTAGCCAAAACAATATTTTATTGAAAGCAATAATAACTTTGTTTTTCATAGTATTTGTATGAAAGGCAAAGTTATATTTGCGGTAGTTGAAAATGTACTATTATATCTCAAAAAGTACTAGTTCGACGTTTGACTTTCAGATAAAATAGTTTGAGGAACCTCGATGTCATTTTAAGAGATCTCACATGCATAGGTTTAACCAAAAATATTTTTTTAGACTGACAGACTTGACGAAACTATATGTTTTTTTTTTTCGGAACTATCTATCGAAGCTATACGTTTTTTGCTTCGGAACCCCAAAAATGTATTTTTAATAGCTACATGCGATGCATTTTTGTTTAAGCTACTCAAAGAGTAATGGTTTAGAATGGTTTTAACACTAACAGTGTCATATTTTATATTCATCATCATCATTCATCACGGGCGGGACTTGAACCAGCACTTTCTGGCTATCCGGGTCAAGCGCTCTACCAATTGAGATACCGTGCTGACTGTCGGACCCTGCTAAATTTGTGGTCTCTTACGGATACGTCATTATGCATGACGTTTTAACGCCATCTACCCGTCTGTTTATGCAACAGTGTTAGCAATAACAGTTAGCCAGAAAGTGCTGGTTCTGTCCCGCCCGTGCGTGTGCAAATTTTTGGTTTCTTATTTCATCTTTATAGGGGTTCTCAAAGTGTTTCATAATTTATTTCAATTTTATTTGTTTTATTTGTTGTTATGTTCTCTCTTTCTTGATACGTTCATATTACTAATAGCAAATAAATGTTTAGAAACTCAAGTTTTAGTAATTATTGTATGATTTTAAGAAGTGATTATTAAACTAATAAGTATTGCAACGCATAGGCCTGATTTTTCTTACGTCAAATAAATAATATTTATTGAATAAAATACAATACGCCTAATTTGAAAACGTTTACCTATTCGTTAGGAATCTCGCTAGCAATCACGTATGTAAATGTCATTTTAAAATCGGTAGTTTTATACTTTTCAGTCTGATAAGTCTTATCTCATACTCGTAAACTTAATAAGTACTCAAACAATAAACACATTTTTTTCTTATCTCTAAAACAAACCAACAATGTAGAATCATAGTCTATATCTTATCTGAGAACCGATATGAAATCCTATTCTATATCGTAGCAGATCTCCCGTACACAACGCAATATCATCTCGAAGAAAAACACTTTAAACTCCAAACAGAAACTTCAGATCTACCTAAAGTTCTTATTAATCGTATCCGTTCAAGTTCTTAAACAAAATATAGTAGTGTTTGGCCGAGTTCATTTTAGTGTTTTGCGATGGAGTAATTGTATTTTGCTGGTGTTTTCTTATTTGAACGAAATATTTTACTTAGTTACGTCCGAGATAAAAGTTTGGTTTTACAGAGATTTAATTGATAATCTCCCAACTAACCTCACCATATAAACTTATAACTAATTTTAGCGAATGTTAATGTGTCAATTTTCGTTTTTCTTGATGTGTATATTTATTTACTCTTAGAAACTTACATAGAATAAATACTGCAAAACTTTTTCGTTTCTCCTTTCAAAAAGGAGACCTCACCGAAAATATTTCACATGAGCTTGTTTTCCGCACAATGGCGTGTAAACCCGCTTAGTACATATACGTGTGCTTTGCACACCCGGTATTTGCGGTACAGATCAAACAACAAAACCCGATACTGTGGGCGACTTCGTATTGATTCGGACGAGTCATGCATGCTATGGACACAGATATTGTGTTACTGAGTAATGACAAGAGCATTGTCAATAACGAACACCGTAGTGTCAATAAGGAACATAAATAACACACATAAATACGTCTTGTCTGGAGTAAGTCCGAAATAATTGATGAAGTGAAAGGTTATAGTAGATTGTTATACAAGGGGAGAAAGTGACCCATTTTACTAGAGCAGCGCTCGAACGAAGTGTGAGCGCTAATAATTCAAGAATGAAATGGGTGCTTTCACCCGAGTTATACATACTATTTTTCATTTCGACTGTGAGGATAAATAAATAATTTTATTTAGATATTACATAATATGTTGTTTGGCGCGAGATGAAACCTCAAGTTTAACATCACATATCAGTTTGTTTACTGTCGTTATACATCATTTTGATGAGCTAAACGACACAAAACAATTGTCTGAAGACAAATATTTCGAATGTTGTGGAATTACACTCCCTGGTCACAATATCAAAATTCTTTGTTTGTATAGAACTCCGGACTCTAAAGTTAAGGTTTTTCTGTCAAAGTTGGAGGAAATCCTGCATAAATATGCTGGGAATCCTAAAGCACGAATTGTTCTGGCGGGGGATTTTAATATTAACACTTTGAAGGTTGACCTGCCAAATGGTGCAAGTCGCTTAATGGACATTGCTAAAAATTATAATCTTATATTACATATTTCAGAACCAACTAGACAAAACACTTGCATTGACCATTTAGTGAGTAATTTTGACGAGGCCTTTGCCGAGCTGCATCATTTGCACTTTTCTGACCACAATACGGCGCAGATGTTGTACGTGCCAGTTGAGGATCAATGTGAAAAATTGGTTCAGTATTTTGTGATGGTCAGAGATTATAACAGGGACAATTAAAATAAATTTCAGAATCATTTAAAGTGTCTATCCTTCTCAGATGTCTTAAGTGAGTCAGACGTAAACAAGTCTATGCTTTTATTCCACACTTTTTTTTAAGGAACTGTATGACCTATGCTTTCCAATGAAAAAAATAAAATTTCATGTAAATATAAGAAACCTCCTTGGATAACAAAAGGCTTGATAAAAAGTTGTGCAACAAAAAGAAAACTAAGGTACGATTACTATAAATCTAAATCTGTAACAAAAAAAAGACATTATAGGATTTATTCTAAACATTTAAGGAAATGTCTTCGTACATCACAAAAAAATTATAACGATAAATTAATAAGCAAAGCTAAAAATAAATGTCGGACAACGTGGAAAATTGTTAAAAATGAAACAAATACTATTGATAGTGATAAAATTATTGAAAAAAATATATTTAACAGTGTAACTATAAAAGATCCACTCTGTATAGCAGAATTATTTAATGAATATTTGATCAATCTGACAAATCAAGGTAATGGAAAGTCACTAAAAAATACAAATAATTGCCGTCTTATAAATAGCATATTTCTAGAGCCGTTTCTACCCAATGAAGTAAAAAATATAATTAAATCTTTAAATAACACCAATGCTACTGACTATGACGGCATTTCTACCAACGTCATCAAGCATTGCGCTGATGAGTTGATTATACCACTCACGTACCTGATAAATCGATCATTAGGGACCGGGATCTTTCCAGATCTACTAAAACTCTCGATTGTTAAACCTCTTTTCAAAAAAGGTGATAAATTGTCACTCGAAAATTACCGCCCAATAACACTGGTTCCAATTTTTTTCAAAAATATTTGAAAAGGCGATGAAAGCCAGATTTTTCGATTACATCACAAAGTTTGATTTATTAAAAAAATAACAGTTTGGATTTCAATCAAAAAAATCTACAACGCAGGCAATGTTCCATTTAATTCGAGAAATAAACGAAAATATAAACTCACGAATTCCAACAACAGCTGTCTTCTTTGACATGACACGCGCTTTTGATTTTGTTTGTCATAACTTACTGCTGGCCAAACTTGAAAATATGGGAATAAGAGGCCTAGCATATAATTGGCTGGCTTCTTACTTACACAACAGGAAACAAGCTGTAGAAATTTCAAATGTTGATGAAAATAAATGTATGAGTTATAGTAGATCAAAATTTTTAATAAATTCTTGCGGAGTTCCGCAAGGAAGTATTCTTGGTCCGTTACTATTCCTGCTTCACATAAACGACCTTCCTGAAGCAACCAGTCACAAATGCATTTTATTTGCTGACGACGTTTCAGTAATCATACCTTGTAAAACTAATAAATTGCTGTATGAAACGGACATAAATAACACAATTAACAAAATAATAACATGGCTTGATAAAAATAATTTGACTGTTAATCTTAATAAAACTAAATTTATACAATTCGGTACATATAGACATATAAAAATGAACCTTAATATTCAACAATGGACTGACGATTCAAGAAGTTGATCATACAAAGTTTTTAGGTATAGACATTGACGATCAGTGTAACTGGAAGCAACAAATAGATACATTAAAGACTAAATTAAATAGATATGTTTTCGTCTTGAGGAGACTACGTTACACGTCTGCTCTACAGACTTCACTCGCAGCGTATCATGGTTATGTCGCTTCGCTAATGAGGTATGGACTTTTAGTGTGGGGAAATTCTACTGATTCGGTTGACCTATTTAAAATACAGAAAAAATGTGTAAGAGCGATTTGCGGGCTCTCTCCCCGGCAGTCATGTAAGAAAATCTTTAAAACGTTGCAAATATTGCCCTTGCCGTGCATGTACATTTTTGAGGTAGCAACATTTGTTAAATATAATCTCCACCTTTTTCAGAAAAGAATACACATGCACAATAGAAATCTAAGAGATAAGAATCGAATAGTGTATACAAATAATCCAAAATTGGTTCTCTATCAAAGACAATGTAACGTGATGTGTGTCAAGATTTTTGATGCCATCCCAAAAGACATAATAACATTGCCGAATTATCTATTTAGACGCAAACTAATAGAGTGGCTTAGAAATAAAAATTTCTATAAGATTAATGACATTTTTAATACTAGATTTTGACCACCTCTGTTTTGACGTTTAAGTGGTATTGATAGGCTGACATAAATCTTAAATGTATATATATTTTCGACATTGTGTTTATTAATTATAATTAATTTGTGATAATTTAGATACAGTAAATGATGATTAATTTGTAATAATTTAGATGTATTATTATGATAGCATGACATAAACCTTTATTTAGTATGTAAATCGGATTCTGTTGGTGTATAAACAATTCCAGAAAATTTGCATGCTACACAATGGTAAAACATGAGTACCTACATTGAATTTTAAGGTCACCTTTGTAAAACCGCGTTTTAGGCAAATTAATAAATTTCATTTCATTTCATTAAATTTCATTTCATTTCATAAAAGATTAGAAAATGACTCAGTAACATTAGATTAGAAGGACAGTAAAGGCACGATATCAAAATTTTCAAATCATTGTTTAAAATATCCATTGATTTTTTCTCACAGTCAATAATAATAGTAGAAGAACGCAACCTTGCGAAAACAAGGTTAGTTGACACCAAAACTACCACAGATTATGTCAAATTCCAGGTTCAATTTTGCCCCACGATATAGCGCTATGAATGACAGCTAAAGGTGGGAGTGAATAAGAATAAGAATATTTTTTTTATTAACGAAGGAATTTGGTAACACAACAATTTTTACAAGTTCGGAATTAAAAAGAACTTATCTAAAGGGTTTGCTGGTAGTCCCCAAACTAGGTGATCCTGTCTTTTGGGGGCTCAAGTTAGAGCTCGAAGAAGATTAATGAACAACAAAATGGCGGCAAGTCGCCTCCGCCTGCTTAATAATCTATGCAATAATCGACCAAACTAAAAAAAAATATCGTCAAAGACAAACAAATTGTGATAATTTAAAATGAAAAAAAAAGCACTCCGGGAGTGCCGGCAGAAGTGAAAACTTGAATATCAACGTTGTGCATTTTTGATTTTTTGGAATAGTAATTATCAATATAAAAGTACTATCATTTTTGTGATAGAATACAATAATAATAATAATAACAATAATAATAATAATAATAATAACCATACTATCAATACACACCCAAAGCAGTCCTGGAGAGCCCCAGCCACAGAATGTACTTCGATAGAGCCATCTTAACTGATAAAACTATCCAGTGCAATAGACCGGATATAACTTTAGTTGACAAAAAACACAAAATAGCTTTTTTAATTGACATAGCCGTCCCCAATACACATAACATAAAAAAACAATATCTGATAAAATACAAAAATATTCAGAGCTGAAAGAAGAGATACTAAGGATTTGGAATCTGGAAAAAGTATACATTGTGCCGCTGGTACTCTCCAGCACAGGCATCATACCGAAACATCTCCATCAAAGTCTCAAACTTCTTGAACTGCCACAAAATACATACATCACCATGCAAAAGGCAGCTGTTTTAAATACGTGCCGAATTGTACGTCGGTTTCTTCAAGACGATCCTGCAATATCTCAGGAAGAAATCTCGTAATCGTAATAAAGATTGTACTTGGTTGTGCCTGTAGATGATTTTTTCAAATACCAGCTTCTGCTGAGACATTAGAAACAAACAAAATAATAATAATAATAATACAATAATAATAATAATATATTTTTATAGAATACAATATTTATTTATTGCGCTATCGTACACAAACATTATAATTTATATTATATTAAATTACATTAAAAAGTTTATCTCTCAGAAAAATCAACTTACATCCATAATTTCGCCAACCGTCTTACGGTTTTTCGATCAGGTCACGTGTCCTGACGCGAGTTTCACATTTTTCCCCCATCCCAACGCCGTGCTCAACGCCGCTAAAGAAGTTTTCACTTCAAAAACAAAAGTAGCGATAGCCAAGAAAGACTATTCGATCTCTCCTTTTCGGAAAATCAGACTTTCATATTTAGATAGCCGGATGGAAAATCTATTTTAATTGATACGATCAGACATGGAGTCAAAGAAAATTGATTCACATCATATGATTAAAATAAAAGAGCGCTCCATAATTTGTTTTTTAGCTAAACGTTAACAAAACGGCTTTATTATGATCGTTGATATAGGTAATAGTAGATTGTAAACAAAATGGGAAAGTTATCCGTTTTAGTAGATACGTTTCTGGACAATAATTCGAGAGTGAAATGAGTGCTTCCATCCAAGTTAATATTACTATTTCTAATTTCGACTGTGAGGAAAGTTAATAAATTTAGCTGTGTGATTGTAGATGTGATGATGAAGTCTTGTGTGGTTCAGCGAGATATGAAACCTCAAGTTTCTGCACAACATACGAGGGTCAAACTGAAAGTTCTTAGAACTGGCCACTTATAAACAATATAATAAAAAAAATATTCAAAAATTTGAAAATAGAACTCTTTGCCAATATTACTGAGTATATATTTCATTCATTTGTCATTTGTTTTACGATTTGGCGGCAAATTGAAAATTGTCTGTGTCACGTCAACATGAATTTAACACGAGAAAATTTTCGTGCAATGATTTTTTATGACTTTCGATGTCATTTAAGTCAACAAGAAAGTTATGATAGACTACGATTGGCCTTTCACGATGAAGCCCCATCTCGTGCGACTGTTTACAACTGGTTTAATGAATTTAAACGTGGTCGCACTAATCTGACTGATGATGTACGTGAGGGACGGCCTTCTACGGCGACGACTGAAAATAACATCTGTGTTGTGCGGCGTATGATAGAGACTGACAAAAGAGTGACCTATCAGCAGATTCGGACAAGCTTAGGCATCGGTATGAGTCAAGTGTACAAAATCCTCCACGAACATTTAGCGGTCAGGAAGCTTTGCGCCCGGTGGATACCTCATAATTTGACTAAGGCTCAAAAACTCCATCGTGTGGATTGGTGCCGTAAAATGATTGAAAGATTTAACGGAGGTGACTCAAATGCTGTGTTCGACATACTAACAGGTGACGAAAGCTGGATTTACTGTTATGATCCTGAAACCAAAAGACAATCTGCTCAGTGGGTGTTCACGACATACACGACGTTAGATACATAAGAAAACAGAGTACATAAAACTCGGTAGATATCAAATAATTCAAATCCTTGTTAAAATATCAAACTATTTTTTTTTTACGGATAATAATAAGAGTGGAAGCACGCAAACTTAACCTTGTTACGAAAACTACCACAGGTTATGTCAAATTGCAGATTCAATTTTGTCTCATGACATAGCGCTATGAGTGACAGCTAAAGTGAGAGTGATTGTCTCTGCCAGCAATAAATACTGTCAAAAACAGAAAGGAAAAAAAAGTGTCAGAATCATCTCGAGTTAAGAGGCTCCCCGAATTTTTAACGCGCACACTAGCGCCACTTTAGTATAAAAAACATAAATAAAAGACCAATCGAAAATCTGATTGATGTGATTGTAGCTCTGGTTATGTGGTTTAAATACAATGTTTAAGTTCAATAAAACACAGTTATCTGCACTTACAGTTAGAATATTGCCAAAAATGGCCATATTAAGCAGTTTTTCTAACTTTAACTACAGTAAACTTCTTTTGTAACAATTTAAACGTACTAAATAAACTATAGAACCTGTACTACAATCGTATCTACACGATTTTTGATTGTTTTTGTATTTTATGAGTAATAAATATTTTTAATAGAGTGGCGCTAGTCTGCGCGTCAAAAATTCGGCGAACCCCTTAAATAGATCGCTTTCTTCTCATGTATAACAATCTTATATTATCAGTTGGTTTAGAAATATTATAAAGCGAAATGATACATGCATAAAGGTTTTCTATTTTAAGACGAATGGCGTCGCGTCCTGTATATCATAAATAAACTTGTTTAAAACGTCAACATCCTAAGTTAATTATAATAATGCTATAGTAACGATCTCAAAATACTTAGCACCTTAAAATACTTATATATCTCCTAATGGTTAAAATTTAACGAAATGGAAATTACGTAGCAATATTTTGAGACCCTCAATGGACTGTTCATTATTCGATTATCCGCTATTAGTGCAAATCACAAAAACGAAGATAACGAAATGTCCGGGACAATTTTATGCCAATAAAAGAACGCTTTGAGAAAGAAGAAGGCCTTCCGAATTAATTAGAGGCGACTGAGGTGACCATGCAACTCACAAGTAGTAAGTACCTATATGTCACAAAAAAGTGCGATAACTTTGCAGAAACAAAATTTTATTTGCTATGGTAAATTATACCGTTACAAATAACTGTTATTATGATATAATTACAGGGTTTTTATATTTCATGAAAACACGCAACAGAACAAATGAAAAACATATCTTCTTGACACAGTTACATGAAAAAAAAATATCAGCTTACAGTGGTCACTTTTTTTATTGATGTGTGTACATTGCTTTGATCCCAATGTAAGTAGCTAATACACTTGTGTTATGGAAATCAGACATCACGTTGGCACCATAAAAAAAACAACGGGAACCGAACCCCGTACCTCGGGGCGGTGACGACTAGAAGCTCAGCGTGCTTAACCACGTTTTCAGCCAGCCAGATTCAGTCATAAGTTGGGTATCGTGATAAAATGTTTAACATTAAGTGACGTTAGTATGGTCCCTAAAAATAAGAGAAATCCTGACTGAAAACACGTTAAGCTGTTATTCTCTCTCATATCATGTCAGATTCCTTGATTCCAAGACACAGTATTATTCATAAAAATGCGCAGGTAGTTTCACGCATTATTTTCCCTGTTTCATGGTCACCCAAGCATAGGACAGCAAAAAATTGCGGTGCTTTCGAGAAAAAGTGTTGATCAAAGACACTCCTCCAGCGAAAGGATCAAACGATGTTCCTGAACTTCCCCTGTTCCAAATAATAAGGGAAGAGAGGTAATCACAAATTTTCATGACCGCCGCATTTTTGTAGTTTGACTGCTTTGAAAGGACGTAGTTCTGGGAAGAATGTTATTCGATTTGTTTTGAATGGTAAGCTTTAGTTTCTGTTTCATATGGCTGAGATATTCGGTTTCGTTTTTGATAGAAGAGCAAAGACCTTGAAATAAGGGATGATCAGCCTTTAGTAGCCTTCTATTTTTAACACATCTACGAAACATGTTGTTGGTGCGTACTATGTAGCTAAATATTAACGTATATTAACGTTCATATAAACCACTTTTGTAGAGCACCGTTTGTGTTCTTCCAATAAATAAATAAATAACATTATAATTGACAAAGGAAACAGTACAATATAGTTACAGTTACAGGGTAACTTTATTTTACTATAGTGTAATTAAAAATGAGTTTAAGACAATGAAAGACTGTAGTTCAAGATGTGAAACGATTTATTTTTATTTTTAACGCGCACGCCAATGTCGTAAAAATAATTTCAAGGACGATGACCGCGGGTCATTATTGACTCAATTTTCATGAATATTATTTTAGGGAAACTGGCAACTGATTTTATATTAATAACCTTTAATGTAAACAGGGTTCTTTCCTGAGTTAAGAATATCAAAATAAAATCCATAGCTTACCTCAAATATGTATAGATAGATAGATAACTCTTTATTGCACATTACATAAATTAATTTACAAATTCGTTTTAGGGAAATGTACAATTTAGGCGGTCTTATCGCTATAAGCGATCTCTTCCAGACAACCTTTGGGTAAAGAAATTATGAGTTTTATAGGAAGGGGTATTTTGTGCATAAAACGAAAAGAAAATGAAAATGAAGAGCTGAAAAAGTGGAATAGAAATATATCTGTATAATAAAAATAATTATATAAAAATAAAAACAGATTAATAAATAATATACATCTTTATAAAATATATATATAAAACATATATATATGTACTATATATATATATATATATATAGTACATAGTACAGTAACACAGTAATAATCATACATAATAATATATACATAAACCAATATGAAATAAAAGGAAATAAACTGAGACATAAGAGTAGATAGAATTATTTTGAAGAGAGTAGATGTTCTTTAAGCAGTTTTTTGAAAATAGCGATAGATTTTGATTGCTTGATAGCCAAGGGTAAGGAGTTCCACAAGCGTACTGATTGGACAGTGAAAGAGTTTGAATAATAGCTCGTTGTGTGATAAGGGGATTCAAGGCGGAGTTTCCTCGATGACCGCATGTCAAGCCCGCTCAACGGCTGCAAGAAGTGGAAGCGTTCCTTGAGATAAGGTGGGAATTTTGGATTGAAAAGTATGGAATACAATAAACTATGAAAGAACACTACAACTATAGAACACTAGAACTATACAAGAAAATATGTATAAATTATTTTAACGACACAACGTGTCTATAACGTTGTTACGGTCAGATTTTTCTATCAATTCGTCTTTTCTCGCAACACCGAAATTGTTGCTATGTCGTGTGTCAAGAATTGTTAAGTAATAACCTAAAATAAGGTTAGTAGGGGGTTGTACCTCCAGCTACACGAACTCTCGAAGCACAAAATGGACGCAAATAAAAAACCTTTAAACATCTCACCGTAGATGACGTCAGGTTATGTGACCCAAATATTTATTGCTGTATTTTTAATCATAGCTTATCTACCGTAAGTAAGTAAGTCAAAAATCCAATCTCAAGGTTTGCCAAGGAGCTATGGAAAGGCACGTGTTGGGATTGGAAGGTATTAAAAGCATTGATAATGTTCGGAATACCACAATACGATTCAGAACTGACATAGGAAATGTAGGCGAAAAGACAACGAATGCACATGGATACATGGGTCCAAATGGTCACGATGGATTTCACCGGACGGCTACCGACGAAGGGGCAGATCTAAAAAGAGGTGGTGTGACGATCTGTCCAGCTTCGCGAGAGAGTGGGGTCATTAGAAATAGTAATAAGTAATATTGGACACTGTGTGCATGTGGCATATAGAAAAGAGACTATATAGAAAATTTTGATTTCTATGTTGAACCGACCGGGACCTCGGAGCGACGACGCCTTGAAACCGGCGTGCTTAGCCACTACGCCACGCCTCATTGGCGCATTGGCCGCTGACAGAGACAAATGAATAGCATTGGGGGAAACCTTTGCATAGCACTGGGATGATGAAGGGTAAATAAAAAAACCTTATCTTCCACCTTATGAACCACTTCTGACTCGAGGAGACGGGTGGACCGATTTTCAAGAATTGTGTTTGGGTTTCTCGACGCCCTGAAAAGGACAAAGGAAACGAAATTCCACGACTGCTTAATTGATATAAAAATTGCTACAACGCAGTTCGGTTCCGCCATTTTCTTTTATTCTAATGATTACTAGCGGCCATGCTTTTTCTTAAAAAGCGTTAATTTAGCAATTTGACGTTTGTTAGAGGTTAATTAGGTAGATAGTATGGTTTGGTTTCAAGTCTATCACCTTCACAATCTCAGTCTTGTATAAAACTCAGAAGAAGTTCCATTATTAATTAAACGCCAGCGTAGCTAGGTGTGGCATTGTGGCCAAGTGATGTCGTCGTAAAACTGGCGAGGTGTCAATTTGACGGACAATGAACGGGCCGAGTAATGGCCGCTGGCGGTGAGGGTATAAAGCGTCTGTCAGACTGCAAGCCTTTTGTGTTATTTTTGATATTTTAACGAGTACTAATCAAACCTAAGATTGACAAAACCGTATTTCAACGTTTAAAACGTTTGTGTCATCAAATATATACTAATATTATAAATGAAAATAAAAAATCTTTCAGGCAGAGCCCAAATAAACTACTGAACCGATGCATTCGATAGCTTACTTAACGAGAAAGGCTTTTAGGCAATTGAAACATCGCGCTGCGACGGGAGGGAAGGGGGCAAGCTCAAAACGCGCGGACGAAGTCGCGGGGGACGGCTAGTGGAGAGATAAAATGACAAGCTTCAACCAATGACTGTACATTTTGTCAAAAAATCTTATCCTAAGCGTCTTAAGCGCATGAGTTTTATGTGCATGTAAGTACTGTTCACAAGCACCACTCATATAATTAGACTCGTTTGCATGCTTAAATTTCACCAAAACTTCAGCTGAAGCTGATGGTTATTCAAATAGAGTTTGGCAGTTATTTGAAGCTGGTAGCAAAAGTTATGAAATAGTTCGTCCGACCTTAAATGTCAACTGTGAACATTTTCTGTACTTGGTTAAGATTATGAAGAAGTTCTTTGCTCATTGTAAAATTTGACTTTACCCGTCAATACCTACTCGTCTCGCTGTCCGTTATCAGTATGACTGGAGCCTTACACTGACCGTTTTATCCAGTGTGTGGCCATAAAGCCGACGTGTCAATAACGCTCACTGTTTTTTGTAGTGGCCGTCACTTGTAAATGAGAGTCTGCGATCTCAATCGATCAAACGATTGGGCGAGCTAAAAAACCGCAAAGAGTGTCAGTAGAAATGTCGTGTTAAGTAGCCTAATTAATTAAAAATACCTTCTTTGGTATGTGCTTAATATAAAATGTTGAAGATTTAGGTGAAAGACAGCCGCAAATATCCTTTGGAGATCGATAAAATGTAATAAGACGAAACTGAAGCCTAAAAGACTCACACATGCATCTAATTATTGTTTACAATAAGAAACCAAACATATTGAGTAACGCAGTGACCATGGCACTTGCCACTACAGCGCCGAAATATCGGGAACTCAAAAATAATGAGGCACATGGTTGCAATCCCGTTACAATCAATCGGAAACCAAATATTTATGTCCATAATAAATACGAGTGTTATAATGTGTTAAAACATCACCTAAAAAGTATTATGCATGTACTTTTGTCAGGAGTTTCTCAGTTATATGACCCTGATTGTAAAGCAACAAAATACATTTTTATATATGAGATACATGTAGGTAAATGTTATATAAAACATTTCACTTCTCTTTCGCAGGCCGTAGCGCGATGTTTTGAGGCCAAATTAATTAATTCAAAACAGACAACATAGTAGTTCCAGAGATAAGCAAGGTCAAACAAACAGACTCTTCAGCTCTAAAATATTCGTACAAAATTCAATAAACTAGCGGTCCCAGCGAGCATCTTTTCGCCCCGGCCCCGTCGAACGGGATGAAATGTCCTGTTCTTGGTTCTAAACTACCACCCCACCAATTTTTAGCCAAATCAGTCCAGCTGTTCTTGAGTTATAAATAGTGAAACTAACATGACTTTCTTTTATATAAACAAACTTCATAGCCTCACAATCTAGATCAAATTGTGGTAAAGGTGACTACAATAGCGACGTAATGACGATGTCAGAATGACAAACGCATTCTATAAGACGATTTTCAGCTTATTTAATTTGCCTCACAGAGAATTATTCATTTGTTGGCCAACACAACAGATAACATCATGACTCAAAGCTGTACCAATGATATTGTATTTAGCGCCTCGCGAACTAAAAGAGTACACAAATATGGCACCGTCTGATTAATGGTTGGACATCTGATGGACAGACATCAGTTTCGGAACAGAGTCATAGAGTAGCTTTCTTAATATATTTTCATTGACCTGATTTTCAAAACGAATTAACACTTTAGCTATATTACCGTTATTATTATTCAACAAAATACATAATATTTCTACAATATTTAACGTTTACGATATTTAATAATGATCTACATATGCAATTTGAATAGGTCTCATGAATTCTTGAAATGTCATGGCGCCAACATCAAGAGTCACATTCACTTCTAGGCTTTCATGAGCACGTGACCACATGTATATTTTTTTACAAATTATATTAATGAAAATATTTACAGTTCTTATTTAAATAAATAAAAAAATCATACAAAATAGTCATATAAATGCGTTAAATACTTCAAATAACATGCTAAGTTAGCGTACCTATTTTCTAAGAAACAAAACGCGATAATATTATTGAAAATACTTCAAATATGAATGATAGGCATAATTAAATAAAATTATTTAAAAACTTGACGTCCAGCCTCAGTCTGTTAAATAAGAGCTACTGGACTTTTAAGAAATGTGTTAAACAAACACATGAATTAACTCGTTTATTAAAATTACAGTTATCGTCTTTCACCTAGTTACAGTTTAATAATAATATTGTTATGTCGTGCATAGTTTTTAGGTCACTCGACCGGCCATTTTCTTACTGTATGATCATTTATAATTGTATTATTTTGGTTGTTTGATTGTTACTGTTTACTGTGCTTTTAAAAAATAAAATAAACGAAATTTGATATTCCAACAGAAACATCTTTATTTAGTTAGTAGTTACGCAGTTTTTAAAGGAGCTGAATGCTGACACCATCAAAAACAGACTAAGTCAAAGTTAAGATCTCACTTTGAGGTGTTTGCTTGACTTTCTTTTAGCGTCTCATCGGTGATCTAGTTCTTAATACAATATCATTGAGCTGTACCTATGAATTATAATCGTACATAAGATATGATACATCCTTATACCTTTTGTCGCTGGAAATTAATTATTAGAAACATTTGTTTTTATTAAATATCTCGTGGCTTTAACCAACAGCTCATAAACAAACAAATCATAAACTACAACTTTAATATAACCTGTTTTGGGTTCCCGTTGTAATGTCAATCTATCAGTGACGGCGGATCTGATATTCCAAAAAATAAAAAGTTAATAAGAATGAAGTAAAGAGCACTCAGCAGTGTTGAAAAAAAATGCATACATTTTTTAGCATAATACCAATGGAATAGAGTCGATTATTCAAAGCACTCAATTTATGGAACGTGCATATTTTCGCGCTAATTAACTCATCAAAAACTAACGCTTAGTTGAAACTAGGGCTAGTCGTGCATAAATAACTATACAAACTGAGTCACAGCTAAGTTGCTTGGTCGTAACTAAGATTAGAGTTTGTGTGCATAATTTAACAATCTCATAACTATGTACACTCAGAGACATGACTTTGTATAAACTGCTGTGCGTTTAGTTGGAGCATTGGAGTAGCAGTCGATTTTGATTTTATTTCAACATTGCTACTAGGCAGATATGCACCACCCTAAACCTTATCCACACATGACAACACGTGCGATCGAGGTAAAATATCTGCTTTGTTTCAAATAAACGAAAAACGAATAAAAAAACATATCTGACTCGCAGCAATTAATTATTATTTGACTGAATCTCCTCACCAGCAGTCTTTTGTGAGATAATAGAAAAGTGTCAGCCAATATTAGCCATAATGTAACAACCAAACCGCGTAACTTCATTGTCACATTAATACAAGTTACGAGAAACTCGCTCCGAAGTTGTAGTGATAGACTTGTTGCGTCCGATAAATGGATCGCTTTTGAATTAAAGGGCTAAAAGTTTCAAGCATACAATTCATTTTTTATGCACAAAACTCTTTTAAAAATAAATAATTTTGATACTCGAGACATTAAAAAAAGGAACAGCTAAAACTATATCAAATCCGTATCACCAGTAATTGGTTGCTTATAATCCTTTAAATATAAATATCCTTTGGACATTCCCACACATCGCCATCTAGCCCCAAAGTAAGCTACTCAAAGCTTGTGTTATGGGTGCCAGACAACGGATATAATACTTAAATACTTTTTGTTTGTAAATACATACATGATATACATAGAAAACACTCAGACCAATACAAACAGACATGTTCATGCACACAAATGTTTGTATTGTGCGGGGATCGAACCCGCACCCGCTGCGTAGTAGGCGATTTCTCGACCACTACACCAGACGGGTCGTCGTATTACTTGAATTTGTAACTAAAACAGTTGAATTAACTCACCACAACAGGGTCAGCAATAAAACTCGACACTTACCTGTAAATAAGAAACGCTTATATAAAAATATAACCAAATAATATGTTGACAACGATAATGAACATTGATGAATAAAAAATAAGCATAATATACACATAGATAAAAATAATAAGTAAAAACATTTAAAGGATTAAAAAAACACGCTTATTATAATGTAGTTCTAATATCAGAAGAAACATTGGCTTTAGTATGCAATATCATGTGAGTCTTTACAAGGTCGTCTGTCCATCTTGTCGGTGGACGGTCTATGCTGCGTCTTCAGTCTTTCTTTTGTGCCCGACAGCCATCAGTTCCTCACGCTATAAATATGCCTTTCCTATTGCCACTTAAGCTTACTGATTCTAACAGATACATTTAGATAAATCACAGTTTCACAGTGTTCAATTCATAAACATGAGAGGCTCAGAGAGCCAAAGTGAGATAGAATTGAAACTATATCTGAAACTGTGATTTATCTGAATGTATCTGTTAGAGTCAGTAAGCTTAAGTGGCAATAGGCAAGGCACATAGCGTGAAGAACTGATGGCTGTCGGGTACAACAGTTCTATATTAGAGACTCTTTGACTGAAGACGCGGCGTAGGCCGTCCACCGACAAGATGGACAGACGACCTTGAAAAGATCAAGGTCACTGTGGAAAACCGTGGTGGAGGCCTACGAGTATGTTCAGAAGAGGACGTCTTTTGATTGTTAATGATGATGATGATTACTCTGTAAATGTCAAAAATATTAAGAACTGTTATTATTTCCAAAAATGTATAAACACTATCTCTTGAGAAAGTATCATGGAAAATGACCGTTAAATGATTTTGAATCCGTGTTCGAATAAACTATCAGTTTCACATCGAATTCCCGGCGTTCACGTCGCAAACCAAATCAAATAAATCTCGTTCAACTGCTTTCAGAATCGAACTAGACTTGTAGAGTCTTAACTAGTCGTCTGCTATTGACAGAGGCCTACTATGTCAGTCCTAGAGGGCCTTGAAAATTGGCAAACGATTAAGAGACACCATAAAAAGGCAACAAAATATGTTGACTAAAGAATAAAAATGATTACCAAAAAGCAGCAAAACAAACGAGACACAGATAGTTGTTAGTTACCCATGGCATATTGGCAATCATTTTAGGGCTGCTATGATTCATATCAATAAAAAGAACTTCCATACAGAGTAGAGCCTTGCCTTGGGTTTGAAACTAGACCGAAACATAATTGAGATAGATTTACTGACCCCTCCTGTGAGAAAATGTATTACTTGAATTTGTTACTGAAACTAATTTATTAAGAGTTTATTTTTGCGTGGACTCGCTTTTGGAAAGAAAAAAATATTTTTGACCGATTATGATAAAAATGTATCCTACCCTATCCAATCTATTAAAAAATAAAGAGATCTCATATTTTGACCATTAGCAAAAAGATGGTATATTTTGGGTTGTAATCTTTTTTTTAACAAAATAAAACATTTGTTATTAGTAAGATCATATTTCTAATGTGAATATTTTGTTTTTAATTGAACAATGATGACTCAAATTAAAGGTATTTTAAACATAAATCCACACCCTATAAAAAAATATTCTCAGCACTCAACCTATAAAACATATTCGTTGCAGCTCACTCACTGTCTTGAAGCGCAGAATATTCCTGCACCAGAGATGCCAGGCATCCTTCAAAGGGAGTACCTCAAGAATGTTTATTTATAAGAATAACCATTTTCCGTATAATGTATGATCAAGGGTATTTTACACGGTGCGTTTAGTGTGATCGAAAAATACTAAACAGATTTAATTTTTAATCGCAATGGGCATGCTTATGACCTCTGGGTCTAAGCTAGGTAGACATAACTACGGGCCAGTTTCACCATCGACAAATAAGCATTTACCAACGTATAATTCAAATATGGCACGTCATTTCGTGTAAACTCATGGAAAGATAACGTAACTGGTGACTAATTAGGACATTGTTAAATACTCCGTAAGTTACTTATAATGTTCTTACTTTTGACTTTCAAGCCTTCTATCTATGTGTTTATTAATTTGTTTTATTGTATTTGTAATATAAAATGTATTATTTATTTGTTTATTATATTATATTTTTATTTTGTATATGTTATAAAAGTGTAATATTAAAATATTAGCTATATTTTGCACACCGCTTTCTACCTCACAAATAAACGTTGTTTCCTCTACCTAATGGTTGTCTGTAAGACATCGCTTCCAGCGATAAGACCGCCAATATTGTACAAATGATTTGTCTGTAATTTTATTCTTTCTTGTGTCCTTACTTGTGCAATAAAGAGTATTTATTATTATTATTATCTAGACTAAGCCGAGTGTCGTAGAATCAACGTTGGCCTCTCACTATTCTTACAATATTAGATAAAGAGTTAACAAAGTCAGCATGTAAAAGTACTCATTAACGTGTGTCAGTCAGTAGTAATGATGGTTTTTAGTTCCAACATCTTTCGACAGATCAACTGCTAATCTATATAAGCGACTTCCTTTATAACGCAGGTTGAACGTGTACAGATAGAGTCAAGAGAGAACCCATTTATAAATTTTTATTTTAAAAAGTTTTTTTTAATTCGATTTCAAGATATCTTCTTCTCTTGTTATAATAATTTAAAGTATTGATAAGTAGTGTTAGGGAAACTATCATGGTAATTGTATCAGTACAGTATTCCAACTTCATACAAACGGACGAAGTGAGAGCCTACGTGTCTTGACTCGGTCTGCGCTCAGTATGCAGACAGTCGCGAGTATGCAGTGACGATTCGGACGGTGTTTTTAAGTCCTTTTTTTAAATTAAATCATTTACCAATAATAAAATGAACTTTAAAAGTTTCTTAAACTGAGTTCAAAACTAATATGCACTAAAAAGTCTCAAATAAACTCTTGACCTTTTAAAGGAAAGGAATCCATTTAGACGAACAATTTATTTTTGGAGTCGGTGCGATCACTTTGACCATCTCAAGCAACAACTATCAGAGCACCGACTCCAAAAAGTATTTTTAGTGCATTTTGAAGTCGGTTTTTACTTTTTAGTTAATTTTATTTCTTTATTTTTAGTGATTATATGAGGGGGGAGGGCATTATGCACCTTGTGACTCTGTTCTTTAAGAAGCTAAAAAATACCTGTCATAAGTTCTGTCTTTATAATTCCTGCACTCCCAAGCGTTAAGGAGTTCCACCATCAGATGAGCTCCACAAAAATGTTGACTATAAGACGCAACAACACGTCAACATTAAGATTCTAGTAAAAACACACACAAACACTATTCGTGCCTTTAAAATTTATGGGTTTCCCTAGATTGCACCAAGATCCCATCCATCATCAGATCCTGACTTGGCAATAATGGGACCAACTAAAAGGTATTACATCTAGGTAGGCAAAATAACATTCAAATCGTTTCAAAAAGACTGTGATATGAGGTAACACAGCCAAAAAAAAGAAGAAAAAAAAAACATTCACACGAATTGATACCCTTCTCCTTGTTTTAAGTCGGTTTAAAAAAATGTATTTTTTGAACACAATTCAATTCTGAATGTATTTTATTTGTTTATATAAAAAAATACAATCAGAAAACTAAAGGGAAACACAAAGTAGGCAAATGTAATTAACATGCTGGAGGCGGGGTAGCCCTATCGCATATTACGTACTGCGCGGCTGTAGGTATTTATTACAAATATACGGCAGAGTTACAATACTGTATAGATAATATTACCGTGGTATTATCAAGCTCGCATCGCGATGTAATAACTCAGATAACAGCACACCCTTCACACTTTACAGCATCCTAAACTCTTCCAATTTTGTTTACGACATGCAACAATGTCGCAGCCACGTGAGCAGCAAACAAAATATTCAACGATAAATGAAAAACCGGCCAAGTGCGAGTCGGACTCGCGTGCTGAAGGCTCCGTACCGTGCCGAACTTTAACTGAATTAGGGATCCACTAACTTTGACTTGTCACAAATACCGCAATATTTTGTTGACAGCAAATATAACTTTGTTTTTATAGTGTTTGTATGAAGAACCAAGTTATGGTTGCGGTTGTTGAATTTGTTGTGCTATATCTCAAAAACTGCTAGTTCGATCTCGTTCAAATCAATTTTCGTTAAAAGTATTACTCAAACTCTATATTATGTTTTTTTTTAAAATATACACTAGCTTAGTTTAAAAAAAACCGGCCAAGTGCGAGTCGGACTCGCGCAATGAGGGTTCCGTGCCAACTTCAACTGAATTTAGGGGTCTACTTACTTCCACTTAGTAAAATCCACAATATTTTGTTGACAGCAAATATAACTTTGTTTTTCATATTGTTTGTATGAAGTACAAAGTTATGTTTGCGGTTGTTGAAAATGTGCTATATCTCAAAAACTTCTCGCTCGATTCCGTCCGAACCAATTTTCATTAAAAGTATTTGTTAAGATCTACATTATATGTTTTTTTTTTTCAAAATTTACACTCGCTTAGTTTAGAAGTTAGATGAGGGGGACGCCCATTTTACCACTTTGGAAGCGTCTAGCTATAAAACGTTGGACTTTAAAAGAAAATGGTTTAAGGAACCTCGGTGTCATTATAAAAGACCTATCTATAGACACCCCACACGTATAGGTTTGGCTAAAAAAAATTTTTTTGGTTTAAGTTTCATGTATGGGAGCCCCCCCTTAAATGACATTTTTTTTTTGTATGAGAATCGTAAAGCGGTTAACAGGATACATACTCCTACCGAATTTCAACAGTATGATGCTTATAGTTACAGAATAAAATGGCTGTGACATACGGACGGACGCACAGACAGACAGACAGACTTGACGAAACTATAAGGGTTCCGTTTTTTGCCATTCGGCTACGGAATCCTAAAACTAGAACCCAACTACTTAAAACCCACTCTAAAAAGTACAAATCAAGAAAAAGTGTCAGCTGTAATAATTATATGTAAACTATAAAAAAAAAATGACTAGTTACACATTTTATATTTTAACTATATATATACATAGAGATATGTTTATTGTACATTAAGTATTTTCTCTGGCTGGCAGACATGTCGTAAATGCTTTTGTGTGAATATTAGTATTAAAATGAATATATTTTTAAATACTGAATTTAATTTTATTATATCATAACTATTTGGATGTAATGTGCATGAATTGTCCTTTTTATATTTTACTAGCGGTCCCCCGCGACTTCGTCCGCGCGTTTTGAGTTAGCTCCCTCCCCTCCCGTCGCAGCGTGATGTTTTATATTCTAAAGCCTTTTTCAATAAATAAGCTATCTAACACAGAAATATTTTTTCAAATCGGTTCAGCAGTTCCTGAGATGAGCGCGTTCAAACCAACAAACTCTTCGGCTTTATAATATAATTAGCGCAAGCGCACGTCGTACTTAAGCTGCGAACATTATTTTGGTGCGGAGTTATGTTAAAACTGTGATAGCTCCTAAGATATTTATTGGAATCAAATGATATAAAGGGCAACTTTGTTCTAAATGAAATGCTCGTGATGATGAATGTATTTACTTTGATAAGAATAAATACCTGTGTGTATAATACACCTCTAAAAATGATGCATTATTTTTTTACAAATTTATTAACATAAAAAAGGTTGTAGTAAGTCAACCATAAAAGATAGACTTATGCTGTCGCGGACTTTATGATAGAACTTTTAATGCTGAACAATCCTGTCATACATGATTTTTGTGTAACTTTAGCGGTTTCCGCAGCGTACGCAGCGGAAGCTCTCAAAAGGAATATCTTTCTCCCGTTTTCGCAACATTTTTCATTGCTGCTGTGGTCTTGTGAGTCGTATCTTTATGTTATATAGCTTAAAGCCTTCCTCGATAAATGGACTATCCAACATAAAAATAATTTTTCAAATCGGGCCAGTAGTTTCTGAGATTAGCGCGTTCAAACAAACAAACAAACAAACAAACAAACTCTTCAGCTTTATAATATTATAAGTATACTAGCGGTCCCCCGCGACTTCGTCCGCGCGTTTTGAGTTTGCTCCCTCCCCTCCCGTCGCAGCGTCATGTTTTATATCCTAAAGCCTTTCTCGATAAACAAAGCTATCTAACACAGAAATATTTTTTCAAATCGGTCCAGCAGTTCCTGAGATAAACGCGTTCAAACAAACAAACTCTTCAGCTTTACAATATATAAGCGCAAGCGCACGTTGTACTTAAGCGGCGAACATTATTTTGGTGCGGAGTTATGTTAAAACTGTGATAGCTCCTAAGCTATTTATTGAAATCAAATGATATAAAGGGCAACTTGGTTCTAAATGAAATACTCGTGATGATGAATGTATTTATTTTGATAAAAATAAATACCTGTGTGTATAATACACCTCTAAAAATAATGCATTATTTTTTTTACAAATTTATTAACATAAAAAGGTTTTAGTAAGTGAACCATAAAAGATAGACATATGCTGTCGCGAACTTTATTATAGAACTCTTAATGCTGAACAATCCTGTCATACATGATTTTTGTGTAACTTAAGCGGTTTTCGCAGCGTACGCAGCGGAAGCTCTCAAAAGGAATATCTTTCTCCCGTTTTCGCAACATTTTTCATTGCTGCTGTGGTGTTATGAGTTGTATCTTTATGTTATATAGCCTAAAGCCTTCCTCGATAAATGGACTATCCAACGAAAAAATAATTTTTCAAATCGGGCCAGTAGTTTTTGAGATTAGCGCGTTCAAACAAACAAACAAACTCTTCAGCTTTATAATATTAGTATAGATAAGTATAGATTGTGTACTAAAAAGCATGCAAAGTATATTGTTTGAAAAATATGAATGTACCTACCTGCACTTAAAATTCTTTAGTGTTAACTTCTGTTATATGTAATGAAAAACCAAGCAAAGTACATGCCTTAATTAAACTTGCATTCAACTGTTATCATAATATTTAAATTCAATTGTTGTTAATATAAGTTGAAACTTGTATTTTTTTTATTGTTGAGCCATCAAGTACACTACCGACTGTTCACTGCTGATGCAAATGTGACTCTCTTACTAACCACATAAGATACCGCAAGGCCCATCTAGATGCTCATCTGAATGACACCTAGCATGCTGTAGCGGCTATTCAAAAAATAGTTTTTTAAAAACGTAATTACAATGATAATAAAATCTGATAATTTAGTATGCATTTAGTAAATACCATAGTTTATTACCATAATTTAGCTTGTTTAAATTTTTAAATGATAAGATAATTTTATCCATCCTACAATGAATTTATACACCTTTTAGTATAATTTTATTTTACTAAAAATCTTTTTGTTTACCTTACAATACCTTGTATATTACCTGCAGGCTACAGTGCCTGTTTATTAAAACAGTGCATAGTATAGAATTAAATATTAACTTCAGTTCTGTTGATCAAATCAGTTGTTAAACACCTAAAGAAGTAGGAGTATTAAATTCTAGCCAAACACCAAGTCAAGTAGGAACACATTCTCATAAATATTATTTCACATACCTAGCATAGTGTTAATAAATCACAATGTAAGCTCCAGGTTATTTTGAGACCTCAAAACTCATCTTACATCATACCGGACTTTGAATTTTAATGGCTGTAAAATACAAAATTATTTAAATGAATTGTTGAGGCTTCCTAAGGAATACTACAAAACTGTCAAAACTTTAAAATAAAGAGATCAGATTGTAAGGATCAAATAATATTTCACTTTTGTCGGTTACTCCCACTCCTAACATAATAACTAATCGCAGAAATATTTACCACCCAAACCCAAACAGGCTCAGCTTATTTATTCTGTTGAAACATTAAGGTTCTAGACTTTTTGCAAATTCCAATTACTCTTGTCATAGTAAAAATAATCTGATTAAGATTTGGGTATGCAACAAACAAATGTACAATAATGTTATGTAAATGTTGTCATACTTTTATGCCTTTCAATATAGATGCTGGTATTACTACAAGATTCATCTTCCGGTCTCTAATCATAACTCAAATAACAAAAAATCATGTACAGTCATACCTGCACTTCCAATTCATAAAGGACTGAAGGATACCACCGACCAAACACTGATCGGTACCTACGCCAAGGAGCGCCTCTGCACTCCACACAGGCAGGCAGGCAGCCACAGGTACGGCGGCACCGCTGCTGCCAATGACGACTCTGTCGGCGTTAGCCAACACCGGTGCCGAAGGCCCCGCGGCACTCAACGCCATACGATCCGATATCATCATCGCCGGCGCGGCATTGGAGTAGCTCGACATCACTTATTACACAGTAGATTCTTTGCCATCATAAGCAATACGCAGTATAGCAACACGACTTTTTTAGTTAACACTTCACATTTATGATTTAACACAAAACACACTTTTTGAGCCGAATACTGAAAACAAATGACACTCGAGACGCGCGAGAACTTTTCGAACTGATACCATAGATTCCACAAATCGGCTTCTGCGCCTCGCGCACGGTCAGATTTTGAAAACTTAAGGAAACCACAAATTTTCACCGAGATATAATTAATGCGGGCGATAGGGATAGATATCCTTCTTTTGAGCTAAACGGAGCTCAGGTTAAAAAACACGAGTTACTTTTGAAAATCAATTTATCTCTTCTTACTACAGACAAAACACGCCGCGACGTCATTCATTTTATAGCGCAAGAGAGAGACAGAAGATACATACCTACATTTTGGCGGGAATGCGCGCGCAAGCTAGGGAAGAGGAACTTTTTAAAATGCCACAGACCAAAAAAAAAACAATTTACAATTAACTAGCTATAATACTTTAACAATATTATAAATGTGAAAGTAACTCTGTCTGTTTGTCTTATATACACTTACTCCAGTTAGGTAAAGTACCACAATATTTTGTTGACAGCAAATATAATGTTACACGATGATTCCCGATCCTAGTCTGCCCCACATATTTACTTGGTTCTGTAGTAGTAGACTTATGCACTAAACCACATACTCACTGTGTATGACTTATGTTACCCCATTGTATTCACTAAATTACACATTCTCTTTGTCATAATTATGTTCAATACATCATAATTTTTACATCTATCTAGACAAACGTTTCATGGAAATATCGGAAGTGGCAACCATGTTGAATGTAATTCGGCTATTTATAATTATTATAATTTTATTTTGTTAATTGTAAATTGATTATTTAAAGATTATTGGGACACATTAGATTTTTATGTTTGCCGTATAACAAATGTTCATTTTGACGCCAAAGGAAGTTGACTCTGATTGGTTGATGAAGATAAGATTTATTTTGCTTAATATAACTATTAAAATAATAATCTAAAAGGCTAAATTCAGTACGATTAATAACTAAATAATTCATGAATTTACATATTTAATTAGCAGATTGTTTATCAAAAACTACTATTTCGATCCCGTCCAAACCAATTTTTGTTGAAAAATTTGTTAAGAGCTACACTTTTTTCAAAATTTACACTGGCTTAATTTCGAAGGTAAAGGGGGGAGGAGGGGTAGCATTTTACTACTTTGGAAGCATCTATCTATCAAACTTTACCCTTTAAAAAAATGGTTTTAGGAACTTCTATGCCATTTTAAATTATGACCTATCCATAGACAATCCCGTACACGTACCTATAGGTTTGGCTAGAAAATTATTTTTTGGTTTTAAGTTTTATGTATGGGCGTCCGCCCTTAAATAGCATTATTTTTTAATTTTTATATAAGAATCCTGAAGAGGTAAACAGGATACATCTTTTTTGTTTGTTTTGTCACTATACAAACTTAATTATATAAATTGCACTTGTAAAAAGCAACTTTGGCTGTGTGATAGACGAGGAATCGAACCCCGTGTCTTACGCTATCCGGGCATATGCCTATACCACTCGGCCTCCGTCACATTAGCAAGCCTGTTGAATTTTGCAAGCGCGTAGGCTGCGTGACGTTATCAGATCTCGCAACATTGATGACGTCACGAAGCCTACGCGTGAAAGTAAACGCCTGCAAAATTCAACAGGCTTGCTTATGTGACGGTGACCGAGTGGTATAGGCATACGCCCGGATAGCGTAAGACACGGGGTTTGATTCCTTGTCTGTCACACAGCCAAAGTTGCTTTTTACAAGTGCAATTTATATTTTATATAGGATACATCTTCCTGAGAACTAGGATTGGCAGAGTTCCGCCTCAACATCTTTGGAAAACCCTCCTGGCATCCAATTTATATTTAATTTTAAATATATTGCTAAAATATAAGTAATTAATTAGACGTGCATGTCATAGGTTATGCAAAAAATATCATATATAGTGCGTCAGGAACTTAAAAATATCATTTAGCATAGCGGTGTAAGGGTGCATTCACACTTAAATTGTAATCGTTCTTGAACAAAAAAGTAATTTTGTAATCTTTCTGGAATTCCCATCACTAGGATTAAATACAAATTAGTCGCAATCCCAAACAAAACCAATAACATTTGTTACACTTGCAACATTTAATTGACACCAAGCTAAGACTTATATAAAAGTCATGTTTCTCAATCAATAAGTCTTATTTATAAATTTAGGCGGAGATAATCTGAGCTTATGACGAAATAATCCAAGTTGTTTCTGATTTTGCGACATCTCAAATATTCGTTCTTGGGCGTCGAGTAAGATGACCATCAAAACTGAAGATATTTAGGACAATATTGAATTATAAGAAGACATAATCAATCAAACTTATTGGTAATTTTCACGTTATTTTTGAGGTAAGAGAAGGCTTTTATGCTCTGAACTAAAATAATGAATTGAAAGATGAGTTTGGTGTTCTGTTATTTTCTCTTGAGATATGAAATGTCCCAAAAATTGAACTGTGCTCGGCACAGTAGAAGAAGTAAGTTGTTTTTATTCGGGAGCGCACGCATTGCAATCGCACCTAAATAACCTATCGACGTCTTGTACAAACAAATCATATTCTTTCAACCGTGTCAACTCAATTGTCACATTTACAATTACCCACTCGTAACGAAGTAATCAAACTTCGCGCAACTCAAATATAAGACGCCCCAGTCCCAGTTACACGTCACTTTAGCAAATTGTAGGGTGACTACACATTCAAACTTGAGTGAGTAAACGTGGTATAAATAGTATTGTTAATCTTATTATTTTTATTAATGAATAAATAAAAGTAGACAAATTAGTTACATAACTTAATACCTAATTGTAAACCAAGAATGAACTGATTGTCAAAATTATGACTATGTTAGATTTGTCTTTATCCCGAATGGAAAATTAAGGGCCGATTTCTTGAATATTTACGATTTTCCGTGTTTTTAAAGAAAATTACCTTAATCAAACGTCGGAATCGCCATTTTCATTTCCATTGGTTAAACATTTTTGGTTTATTATTATAAATGGTTACCGTAAATTGCCATTAACTTTTTGAAACAGGTCCAGTGCCTACAAGTAGTTGGCTACAACAGGTTGTACAGGTTTCGTCAGATCTCAAAACAACGATCGCAAAGACTTCTTCGTACGATTTATATGGAATCCCTATCGCGAGCGAATTTGAATACGGGTTGAATAAGTTAAAAGACGCTTTGTTACGGACGATCGATCAGAATCAATTGTCACTTCCGAAGGTTTTCAGAAAGACCTAACGATTACTTTATAAGTACTCGCGCAAATTCGCACTCATTTGAGCAATATTCGTAAATGAGTAAGAGAGTTATTGTGATCTTAGCTTAACTTCAATTGTTGCCATGGCGACCATAAGAGCGCTTTATGGTTCCAATCAAAATTGTGACGCTGTTTTTGCCCTCATGAAACATTTGCTGATTTCAGTAGCCTTTAAACGATCCCCGACATTTGCATTTTGCGCTAATGCGCTTGCTAGCGCTTGTTTTCGTCAAACATATTCTATGATAAAAAAATATATAATATTGGTTAGTCAAAGCTGAATTCAAAACAGTGTTAACAGTACATACAAAATCAAACCTCATACCTTTAAATAGTTTAATATGAAAATTAACATCCTATCCAATCTATTAATTGAATTATCGAAATTCTACAGCACCACCCATTTTATCATAATTGCACTACTAAACTGCATTAACTCAATCGTCGGTGTCACAACATCAGCTCTCTGCAGATAGCTTCTACAATTTTAAGCTGTATTACTGAACACTTAAAGTCACATTTCAATAATCCAATAGGCTATGCTTAGAACAATAGGTATCCTATCTCGTTTGAAGTCATTATACTACCACTATCCCTTTATCGACGAGCTTATGACGGTAACGGTACGGAACCATGTGCAATTCAAGTGAATTAGATAAGCGCACATCTGCAAATGTGTTAAGATACGATGCAGGGATATGAATGTTCAATGTTTATTAAGTTGAATTTTATAAAATTATTTTGCCGTCTCGGCGGAGAACGGACAACTATTCAGTCGACAACATCTCCCGAAGATGCCAGGTGCTGTGGCGAAACGCGTCGAGATGTTATGCATGTTGGTGTTGGGCACTAATAATTGCGTTAGCTGCGCCGCATGCGTATTGAGGGAGGGCGGGTGGTGCTTCCTGCATTTGCCTGAACTAATACTCAACGCGATGACGGTTTGTGTTGTTAGTTGCCTTCGCCGGCGTCGCTTAGCAGAAATTAAAAGCAAAATAATTTTATAATATTCAACTTAATAATGGATTTCCACAAAGTAACGCCTGATTCCATTAATTATCTAATGTTTATAAATTTTTCAGTTGAGTAAATTCATTTCCGTTCTTTCTTTCTTTCAAATGTGACGTTATTGTTCAGGACATCAGCAGCCGAAGTCTGAAGCTATCCTTTTAATTTACGTAGGTAGTTAATCATTAGTAAATTGACAATTGTTTTTTATTTTTTGTAAATTAAATTAAAAAAAATCAATCAATAAATACTTGATAAAAGATTTTGTCTCAGCGTTTTTCAAGTGCCACAGGATAACTATATCGAGACTTCCGTAGCTGGTAGATCTATAAGGTCAAATCATTTTAAGTCATAATATTTTAATTGTGACTTTGTAAACATCATAGCAACACGATACTCTCATGATTTTTGGGAAAATCAAGATTTCATTTTTTTTAATTATCGCTAACAAAGGAAATATGTTTTTTTTTTAAAAGCCTCCTGTAGATTTTAAAAGTTATCTACGTCATTGGGATCACCTCTTTCAATTAAATGCCTAATCCCTATTTTTGTCTAATACTAACCTTAATTTAAAAAAAAAACTCAAAAAGTAGCGCATAAAAACCCAAAGTGTTTTCTACAAAAAATATTTCTAATATCGTGCTGTATCGGCCCTTTTAATATTATCACTTGAAACGAGGTCACCCTATATAATTGATAATAGTTATAACAGCCAGCCATTTAAAAATTGCTTGTTAATGGCTCGATACTTGGCTGAAATTCTACAATATTTTAATTAACGCAAAATTTGTACAAACCTCAGTAAGTATAACGATTTTTTTAACGGTGTAACGAACATTAATTATCAGTAAAATGTATCGACATAATAGACAGCACTACTTTAATGAAGCAGGCAAAAGATAATAAAACGTCACTTCATACTAATGCGTGACTGTCGGACTGGCTGAAGTCGATAGTATGACTGCATTGAATGGACTAAGCAGTATCCTGTAGTGATAATTATGTATTCTCAATGGTACAAAGTTTCAAACCTTGAAATGGGTAGGAACAAGAAAAAATATGTGCTATCAAATAAATATGTATAGTCATCGAGCGAGGAACAAACAAACAAAAATTGCTTCGGCTTTCATTTGAAAATCACAGATATATTATTACTAGCGGTCCCCCGCGACTTCGTCCGCGCGTTTTGAGTTTGCTCCCTCCCCTCCCGTCGCAGCGTGATGTTTTATATCCTAAAGCCTTTTTCAATAAATAAGCTATCTAACATAGAAATATTTTTTCAAATCGGTTTAGCAGTTCCTGAGATGAGCGCGTTCAAACCAACAAACTCTTCAGCTTTATAATATAACTAGCGGTCCCCCGCGACTTCGTCCGCGCGTTTTGAGTTTGCTCCCTCCCTTCCCGTCGCAGCCTGATGTTTTATATCCTAAAGCCTTTCTCAATAGAAATATTTTTTCAAATCGGTTCAGCAGTTCCTGAGATAAGCGCGTTCAAATCAACAAACTCTTCAGCTTTATAATATAATTAGCGCAAGCGCACGTTGTACTTAAGCTGCGAACATTATTTTGGTGCGGAGTTATGTTAAAACTGTGATAGCTCCTAAGATATTTATTGGAATCAAATGATATAAAGGGCAACTTTGTTCTAAATGAAATGCTCGTGATGATGAATGTATTTATTTTGATAAGAATAAATACCTGTGTGTATAATACACCTCTAAAAAAGATGCATTATTTTTTTACAAATTTATTAACATAAAAAAGGTTGTAGTAAGTCAACCATAAAAGATAGACTTATGCTGTCGCGGATTTTATTATAGAACTCTTAATGCTGAACAATCTTGTCATACATAATTTTTGTGTAACTTTAGCGGTTTCCGCAGCGTACGCAGCGGAAGCTCTCAAAAGGAATATCTTTCACCCGTTTTCGCAACATTTTTCATTGCTGCTGTGGTCTTGTGAGTCATATCTGTATGTTATATAGCTTAAAGCCTTCCTCAATAAATGGACTATCCAACATAAAAATATTTTTTCAAATCGGGCCAGTAGTTTCTGAGATTAGCGCGTTCAAACAAACAAACAAACAAACAAACAAACTCTTCAGCTTTATAATATAAGTATAGATTAGCGCAAGCGCACTTTGTACTTGAGCTGCGAACATTATTTTGGTGCGGAGTTATGTTAAAACTGTGATAGCTCCTAAGATATTTATTGGAATCAAATGATATAAAGGGCAACTTTGTTCTAAATGAAATGCTCGTGATGATGAATGTATTTATTTTGATAAGAATAAATAACTGTGTGTATATTACACCTCTAAAAATGATGCATTATTTTTTTACAAATTTATTAACATAAAAAAGGTTGTAGTAAGTCAACCATAAAAGATAGACTTATGATGTCACAGACTTTATTATAGAACTCTTAATGCTGAACAATCTTGTCATACATAATTTTTGTGTAACTTTAGCGGTTTCCGCAGCGTACGCAGCGGAAGCTCTCAAAAGGAATATCTTTCTCCCGTTTTCGCAACATTTTTCATTGCTGCTGTGGTCTTGTGAGTCGTATCTTTATGTTATACAGCTTAAAGCCTTCCTCGATAAATGGACTATCTAACATAAAAAGAATTTTTCAAATCGGGCCAGTAGTTTCTGAGATTAGCGCGTTCAAACAAACAAACAAACAAACAAACAAACTCTTCAGCTTTATAATATTAGTATAGATAAACATAACGTTTCAGTAGTAATGCAGTCACACATCGCAGTAAGTACTAGTAGTTAGACTAAAGTTGTTACTTGAAATCTTCTAATCATCATATTATGATGCATATTTTTGTTATTAACGCGGTTTCCAAAGCGCAAAAAAAGATGTTTAAAAAGAGGTCGCTGTCAAATTTAACGACTTAAACAAGTTTTAGGAATTTTGTACCAATCCGTACCGTACATGTCGGTCCAAATGTACTCCGATTTCCGATCGTGTTTCATGCGACCTCATCCGCCATTTTGTCACGTGGGCGAAGGTGGTGGAGTTGCGAAACACTAGTGTATACGAGGCGATACCTACGTATAGCGACGCTCGATCCTGCACTACTGAAGGTATTATAGCACCACGCCTGCACTCTGCCACAGAATATGGAAACATATGTTTTATTAATTAATGATTAAATATTGGTATCATTCCAAGACAAACAAGGAAGACGTATACGTTTAAAAAGCCTTGAAAAGAAAAAAATATGGATTTGAATAGGTTCTGCGCCTATTTTGTGATTTGCAAAAATAAGTGAAGAAAAAAGGCCAATTTGAGTTCTGCCTCATGAATAAAGCACTTTGTATCAATAAATATGAAATTAATGTGAAATTGAAATCATTTACAGATTGGTATTGAAAGCCATACAGCAATCAAATTTTACAGTTGTTTTTAAATCGGCACGGACTAAGGCCCTAGACTACATCGACGTCAAGGTTATACTGCAATACGGTAACACTGAGGTATCTTATCCAGTTGTAATAAGGGCTAGTTTGCAACAAAAGTGGGTAACCTGAGGTGCTGTCGACTGTACCAAATACATTTATACATACATATAAATACATGAAAAACATTTTAATATTACTATTGCTAAAGAAATTGGGCCTAAGATTGACGAACATTTATTTACCTTCTGCCGACGGGTTACTGACTGCCTGATTGACTGTCGAGTCAGTCCAGTTTATTTTAGTCTGCAGCGATAATCTGCGGCTGGCCATATTTTATTTATCAGTATCCGAGTCACGTGCGTCCGCCATCAATGTGTGAGGGCTGTGAGGGCTTAGGGTTCGTTGTATACGACGCAATGGTAAGGTCGAGTTTACATGACATTGCTAGAAACAGATCATAAACACCTTATGACTCTGTTAGAAGCTACAAATTACCTATCATAAGTTCTGTCATTTTAATCAATGAACTCCTAAGCGTTAAGGCCCACCATCAGCTCAGCTCCACATGATGTTAGTGTTTCAGACATAACAACATGTCAACATTACGATTCTACTATAAAAGGACCATACGTGCCTTTAAAATTTGAGGGTTTCCCTCGATTGCACTAAAATCCCGATCCCAGATCCCGACTTGGCAAAAATGGGACCGACTAGAAGGTATCTCCTTCCTTTCCTTTGAAGGGTCAAGAGGGTTATTTAAGACTTTTCAGAACATTTTGGTTTTGAAGTCGGTTTTTAATTTTTTGTAAGTTAATTTTATTACTACCTACGTTAAAAGATTTTCGAATCCAATCACTACCTAGTTTAAAACAAAGTCGCTACCCGCTATCTGTATGTATGTTTGCTTAAATCTTTAAAACTACTACTACTATGAGTTTTTAAAAATAAATAGAGTGATTTAAGAGAAAGGTTTAATGTATATGTAGGATCGTCAGGATCTTGACCCCGGCCATCAGACATCATGTGGGCAGAAATAAGGGATCGTGCAATCAGAACACACTATAATTTAGTCCGCAGTTTTATTGTAGCACATGACCGAATTACAATTAACAATTACGCAGGTACTGGGTACAAAACTAGGCATTACGCGAAACGGGGGCAGTTCCGTGATAACGTTCTTGCTGCTCGACGACTCGATCCAAAGTGAGCCGTGACGGAGCCGCTCGGAACGTCACGACTCTGCCGAAGCGCGCCAAAACGAAGTTGCAAGATAACGCCACCAGAGGGCGCGCTTTACTTTCGTTTAGTGTTCATACTAATCATTAGTATGAATATATGATGTATTATATGTCGTAGACTCTACGACATATAATACATCGCGCCCGTGCGAAGCCGGGGCGGGTCGCTCGTAACTGTCAAAATCGTGTGTATGCATGGTTTCGGTTAGTAAACACTGCCCTGTGAGGGCAAATAGGTCAGTGCAAACAGGAGTAAAAACACGAGAGGTTCATATTGGAGACCGAAGGTGCCGCACTAAAGCCTAAAGTCAATAATCATAAAAGTAATACATTTTCCACAAAAGAAGGATACTTAAGTTTTATGTCAAATATTTTCTACTTTATGACTTAGTTTATGAGGGTTTTGTTTATTTAACAACAAAATTGCATTTGGTTTAGAATTTCTTTAACACTTACAGTGTCATATTTTATATTCATAAATATGAAATAAGAAACCAAGAATTTGAAAAACCACGGGCGGGACTTGAACCAGCAACTTCTCGGCTATCCGGGCCAAACGCTCTTCCAATTGAGCTACCGTGCTGTCAGTCCGACATTGCGAATTTCGTGGTCTCTTAGGGATACGTGATTAAATTGCATTTGTCAATGTGTGGAATATAAAAAGTGCGAGCTAAGTAAAGGTGCAAAGTACTATTAGCAATGAAACACGCTCTGCTATGAATATATGTGTATTTATTCAATATTGCAAACTGAGCCACGCAACATTTAGCGCGCGGAATAAGCGCGATCGTCGTCTGTGTGTGTGTCGTTGTCGAAGTGATTGAGATTTTCTACTCGCTAACAGAAACTTTTTCGTTAGTTAGCTTTTTTAACTAAGCTTATTTTTATGACCAATGAATTATTCATACCTGAATGTAACTGACTTTTATGGAAAGGTACCTTTTGGACCCTAACAAAATGGTTAATTTCCTAAAAGTATAGGAGGGATCTAAAGAAAACACAATTTTGTAAAAGGTAGTTTACCTCCGGGTAGACAAGGTCTCGGTCACGTTTGAATCGGTGCCATCAGATGCCCCACTTGGTGGCCCTCACCAACTTCAACCGAAGTTAATGTCTCTTTCTCTTTTTAATAAATGAAAAAGGAAATACATATAACAATGATTTAGAAACGTCGTAAGCAGCTGCCAGAGACTATGGCTAGAGTTTTTTCTTTTATTTTTATTTTAAAATGTTTTAACTAGCGATCTCCATGTCTCCCCGAATCCAATGAACGAAGTCAAAAACATGAAAATCGCTCCTTTTCGCTCTATTTTTAGGGTTCCGTAGCCGAATGGCAAAAAACGGAACCCTTATAGTTTTGTCAAATCTGTCTGTCTGTCTGTCTGTCTGTCTGTCCGTCCGTATGTCGCACCCATTTAATTCTGTAACTATAAGCATTACACAATTGAAATTTGGTAGGAAGATGTATATTGTTAACCGCTTACCGATTCTCATACAAAAAATAAATAATAATGACAGTTAAGGGGGGGGCTCACATGAAACTAAAACAAAAAAAAATGTCAAACCTATGCGTGTGGGGTGTCTATGGATAGGTCTTTTAAAATAACATAGAGGTTTCTAAAACCATTTTCTTTTAAAGTCTAGCGTTTCATAGCTAGACGCTTCCAAAGTGCTAAAATGGGCGTCCCCCCCATCTAACTTCTAAACCAAGCAAGTGTAAATTTTGAAAAAAATATGTGATGTAGATCTTAATAAATACTTTCAACGAAAATTGGTGCGGACGGGATCGAACAAGTAGTTTTTGAGATATAGCTCATTTTCAACAACCGCAAACATAACTTTGTACTTCATACAAACTTTATGAAAAACCAAGTTATATTTGTAGTTAACAAAATATTGTGGTATTTTACTAAGTAGAAGTAAATGGATTCCCTAATTCAGTTAAAGTTGGCACGGAACCCTCAGTGTGCGAGTCCGACTCGCACTTGGCCGGTTTTTATTAACTCGATAGTAAGTGGTCAAAATTATATGACTAACTTAACAGTGATTTTCTACTTGGAAAAACCCGTTGGAATGTTAATAATAAATAAAAGTACAATAACTCTGCAGACCTCTTTTATTAATGGGTATAAAATTAAGTCAGCTAGTTCCAAAACAATAAATAATTAGCCTCTCAGAATAACAAGGCGCCGAAGTTGTTCGATAGTTCAATAATGGGTATAAAATTAGGCACAGCGAAATATTAGTTTTGGGTTTAAGCATCTACGAGTATTCAGCTAGTTCCAAAATAATAAATTAATAGCCTCTCAGAATAACAAGGCGCCGAAGTTGTTCGATAGTTCAATAATGGGTATAAAATTAGGCACAGCGAAATATTAGTTTTGGGTTTAAGCATCTACGAGTATTCAGCTAGTTCCAAAATAATAAATTAATAGCCTCTCAGAATAACAAGGCGCCGAAGTTGTTCGATATGTATAATAATTAATAAACAAACAATTTAGTTTTTATAATGGTTTTCGTTCCTAAACTATACTCATAGTTATGAGGCAGAGTGATGTTAAAACAATTTACACTAAAATCATTTGACCAAAACTCGACCAAAGCATTTGATATTTAAAATCAAAACTCATTTATTACTATGACAATATCACAACAAGGTTTAAAAGAGATGAATATGGTTTGCATCGTTGGTTGGTTAAAATTCTAGATGTAGAATTAAAAGTAAATTAATTTCAGATTTTCCATTCAAACTTCCATTTAATCAAATATCACAACTTACTGGACAATCACTACTTGTCTGAACCTCATCACACTCTTATCTCATATACAAAGTTTAATAATATCCAGAAACCCTACTATGAAAGACATCTTTCGTATTTTTGGCTATAACCATCCTTTTCACACTCAGTCATTCTAGCAGAAATAACAAGGACAGCTAGAGTAGCAAATATGGACATCGCCGGACAGAATAAGGCTTCTGGATTCTGAAACAGCGCCACATTTCGAGATGTTTCGAGTGAAGCGAGAGTACTTGAAAAACTGAATGAGATTGTATCTCGGAGATTTGCGTTCATAGTTGAAAATATCCTACGGCGATGAGACACTGAGAATAAATTGCGAGCCAGTTTTTGTTCGGAATAATGAGTTACTTCGTTTAGAAGAAATTGAAGTCAAACGATCAACGTGCGATTATATGCATAAAGTTGTAGATGTTAAATAGTACACAGAATTTATCACAAAAAAATATCAAATTTAGCCGTTCAATTTCCAGGCAGCTCAGTATCGACTCAGTGTAAACGAATAGTATCAATAATGTATAATATTATAAAAATACTTCAATGGTACGATTATTACTATTTATGATGTTTTATTATAATAATATCACGAAAATCATGCGAAATCGCAATATGAACTGCTAATTTGAAATTAAAGCTGAGAACTAAACTATCAAAACTGCATCTGTAATAATTAAGGCAATAAATTACGATAATTATATATCATCTATTTGTCCTTAGTTTCTTACCTAAGGAACAAATTACGTCATAACGTCAAAAAGATATCATATCCACAAACCGTAACCGAACTTCGCCGTCATAAATCCTCGTATTTTACACTTCGCACATTTATCTAAGAGTTTAAACAGAATTTTGTGGAACTCGGAAAGAAATAACAATACTAAATCAGGATTTACGAGAGCCGTTTCCGAGCCGTTTGCGACCGAACCGGTCGGTTATATCGTATTGGATGTTGAAGTTGGTTTTAAGACTAATTTGCAATTTTGTAGCTTTTTTGGAAAACAGACAAAAGCATTATATTGAACTTTGGCAACAATCGAACCCTGCGTCCTTTAGTATCCGGGCGAATGCCTGCAACTCTCAACTATTCAGACATGGACAGAGCCCGTTGAAAAGGATAGTACATATACAGTATGTTATTTAATTTTTTACTTGTTCGATAGAAAACACTCAGCATTTAACGATAAATTTTGTGTTAGTTTTGTGCTTATATTATTTAAAAATGATTTTTTAAGCTATTGCATAGCTTCTATCGCGGGTCATGAGCGTGGAGACCGAATCCAGAAATTCCGTAACGAAAATAACCTAAAACCCCCCACTCCAACCGGGACAGCGGTGATACTTTTTAGTTTTTAACCGACTTCAAAAAAGGAGGAGGTTATCAATTCGACTGTATGTTTTTTTTTTGTATGTTTGTTACCTCATATCTCAGTCGTTTGTCGACCGAAACGAAAAATTTGTTCGCCTACTTAGAGGGTGTACCTTCTAGTTGGTCCCATTTTTTCCATTTTGGGATCTGATGATGGGATCTTGGTGTAATCGAGGAAAACCCTCAAATTTTAAAGGCACGTATAGTGTTTCTTTTCTAGAATCTTAATGTTGACGTGTTGTTACGTCTGATAGTCAACATCTTGTGGGGCTGAGCTGATGGTGGAACTCCTTATCGCTTGGGAGTTCAGTAATTATAATGACGGAACTTATGATAGGTAATTTGTAGCTTCTTAAAAAAGAGAATCATAAGGTGCAACTCCCCCCCCCTCTTAGGTAATGACGAAAAACGAAGAAATAAAATAAAGATGAAATAAGAAACCAAAAATTTGCGCACGTGCGGGACTTGAACCAGCAACCTTTTGGCAAACCGGGCCAAACGCTCTTACCAATTGAGCTACCGTGCTGTTAATCCGACCCTGCGAAATTTGTGGTCTCTTATGAAAACGTCAATTGCGTGACGCTTAGCGCCATCTAGCCGTCTGTCTATGAAACAGATGGCCCAAGCAGTTATTCTTTACAGAATAAATTCAACTTGGAAATTGATGTCGCTTCGCTATCTAATGAATATAAAATATGACACTGTGAGTGTTAAAAACCTTCTAAAGCATTAAATAAAATAAACTTTAAAAAAAGTAAAAACCGACTTCAAAACCAAAATACACTAAAAAGTCTTAAAAAACTCTTCACCATTGAAAGGCAAGGAATCCGTTTTAGGCAAACAATTTCTTTTTGGAGTCGGTGCCATCAGTTTGACCATCAAGCATCAACTATTTATACAATACTAAGAAATTGTTTGCCTAAAACGGATTCCTTTCCTTTCAATGGTGAAGAGTTTATTTCAGACTTTTTAGTGCATTTTGGTTTTGAAGTCGGTTTTTACTTTTTTTTAAGTTTATTTTTACATCTATCGATGAGTAGCAGAACTTTTTATGACTTTTTAAAATATCACGCTCGTCCCTTTAGTTCAGCAACCCGCCTTTAGGTGGCATTGGTTGTAATAGTAGTTAGTAAAATAATAATTGCAGTTAAATAGTAATCGCATAAGTTGATAAAAAATGCTATGCAATAGCTTTACCGCGGCAGTCTCCGAGTGCCACACGTCTTTTTTTAAGGAATGTTAATATTGTTTAAAATTTTCGCCAAGCAAAGAAAAACAGGGAAGATCCACTATCAAATTCAATCCTCTTACCATTAGGGAGAGTTTTTTTGTATATTTACCCAGATTTAGCGACGTATGATATTGCCGCATAATAATATCACCTGTGCAAAATCATTAGCTGACAATCATGCAATGTGTTTTTAAAGTAGTACGTATTTTCATAATGTATATACCTCACTGAAACCTGAAAAGGCTAAATAATTTCAGATTCTCCTCGTGTTAAAACCCGTCAGTTGGCAAGTGCGATATATTCCTGAAAAATCTCCACCGACGTGTTAAGCCAAGGCTTTAAGCCAGAATACCACTACAAGTTCTTTTATTATAAAAGGAAAATTTGGGACGAAATAAACGCACACACAGTTGTGGGTTTCTCAAATACTATTGATACTTTTTTGAATACGAATAAGCTCAGAATGTTACGACAGAAAGAGATTCATATATAATAGATCTTGAGAGAGACTCAGGGGCCGTATATAATATACTCGTAACATCGTTTCGTTGTAAACACAGACAATACCTATAACATTTCATACAATACCTATCAAATATTCGTCTGTCTGATTATAAACTCAGCAGCTGAAGCATATTATATGGAAATCTGAAACAACAAGGGTACCACAAAACTCATATTGGCTAGAGCATCTTACAGACACAAACAACGTTATTTAGCGGAGATGTTATTGGATAAAGTAAAGATATACTTCAGCAAATTCATAAAGATTTTTACATGACTTTATTATGACACGGCGACAGACACTAATTAGAAGAACAACATTTAGTTTTCGTAGCGGTATGGAGTTTCTATAGTACCTTATTTTATAGCAAAGAAAAGCAGATCCCACTCAAAACATTTTCATGTAAAACGTTGCTAAAAGCCGAGAACGTCTGGTTTTCAGTGTCAAAAAGTTATGAGATCTCATGTAGAACCAAACTTCTTACCCTACGCGCCCTAACTTTACTTCACAAGCCTACTTCAAAATATTCACAAACCCTACACCTTACTTAAAATAATGTTGTTTGTCCAGAATTTGTTTCTCTTAAATAGAAGACAACTGCGCTATTTGAAGCTTTTTATTTAGTTCTTTGAAGTCGGTTTTTAACATCATTTGAAATTTACATACAATTAAAGTGATATGAACATCACTGTATGCTTTTAGCATTAAATTTATAAATTAACACTAAAATGAATAATGTAGAGTGCGTTTCCATTTAAAGACCACATGGCATAGTATAGAATCTATATGTTTAAAAATATCTATAAAACATTAGCTTGTAGTGAAAGGCGAGCTTTATATTGAACAAGTCTGAGGGTTATGATAATCCCGCGCTTTGAAGTGTGGATTTGTGTAAACGTTGTTAGCCAGCTTTGTACAGCTAAACGCGAAGTGAACTGGTCGGGAATACATGGAAAAATATTACCTGTAAGCACCTCGAATATTTTAAAATTACAATCGTCCTGACTGGCTTTACAGGGGTGTGATTTTATACTAACGTCAACTTTTGGCGGTGAAATAAATTTTAATACCTAATGAGGTAAAGCGAATAAAAATTGCTTTGATATTCAGTATTGAAACATTGTAAAGTATTGCAAACTGATTAGTGACAACTGACCTTAGAGAATACACCACGAAAGTATTTTTATGTTTGTTATAGAGACAGAACCTTATCGTAAACTGAAGTTGAAATAGCCACATATTATTATATAAATACATTTTTTACCTACATGCTACTAATGAGTTATCGTTTTCTCTGCCGGAAGCTATAAAGCCTTTCAAAATCGGCTTACACCTTCAGATTACTAACAAAGCGATTTACCCTTCAGCTTTTTTATCATGTGTACGTAACAAAAATTGGTGTATCTATCTTTGAAGATGAGGAAAATGATGAAAATCTGTCTGATATTATCATTTTTATATTGCATTTGAAGATGGCAAAGTAAGTTACTATGCAAATTTCAAAGATGTTACAGTTACATAAGGTAGCATCGTTTTAAGTGTAAATCTAAAGGGCCAATCACAACAAATGAATCATTTTTAGGGTTCCGTAGCCGAATGGCAAAAAACGGAACCCTTATAGTTTCGTCAAGTCTGTCTGTCTGTCTGTCTGTCTGTCTGTCTGTCTGTCTGTCTGTCTGTCCGTCCGTATGTCACACCCATTTTATTCTGTAACTATAAGCATTACACAATTGAAATTTGGTAGGAAGATGTATCTTGTTAACCGCTTACCGATTCTCATACAAAAAATAAAAAATAATGACAGTTAAGGGGGGGCTCTCATACATGAAACTACAACCAAAAAAAAATTTTTTTGTCAAACCTATGCGTGTGGGGTGTCTATGGATAGGTCTTTTAAAATAACATAGAGGTTTCTAAAACCATTTTCTTTTAAAGTCAAACGTTTCATAGCTAGACGCTTCCAAAGTGGTAAAATGGGCGTCCCCCCCCATCTAATTTCTAAACCACGCAAGTATAAATTTTGAAAAAAATATGTGATGTAGATCTTAATAAATACTTTCAACGAAAATTGGTTCGGACGAGATCGAACGAGTAGTTTTTGAGATATAACACATTTTCAACAACCGCAAACATAACTTTGTACTTCATACAAACACTATGAAAAACAAAGTTATGTTTGTAGTCAACAAAATATTGTGGTATTTTACTAAGTAAAAGTAAATGGATTCCCTAATTCAGTTAAAGTTAGCACGGAACCCTCAGTGTGCGAGTCCGACTCGCACTTGGCCAGTTTTTGTAGAAAACACGTTGGGTTTCTACACGAAAGTTTTCTTTTTCATTAATTAAGGCTAAGATTAGGAAAGAGAGGTTGAGAAAGTGGCGAAGCTGATGACGTCGATACCTTTATAAATTGTCAGGGTGCTGTTTTAAAAATTATATTTTCTGTATCGAAACCTATATATGTATATAAAAGAAAGTCGTGTTAGTTACACTATTTATAACACGGCTGAACCACTTGTCTGAAAATTGGTATAAAAGTAGCTTAGAACCAGGAGAAGGACATAGGATACTTTATATCCCGTTCGACGAGGTCTGGCTGGGGCGGAACGGGGCCGGAACGAAATAATGTTCGTTGGGACCGCTTAACTTTTAAAATCACGGGGCTGGGCGGGACGAGGCTGCGGGCAAATCAAAGTTCGCTGAGTCTGCTAGTCGAAAATGAAATAAGAATTAAAATCTTGATTTTCCAAAAAGTAATGGCAGTGCCCTGTTTTTATAATGAATACAAATACACAGTTGAAATATTATCATTGAAAACGATTTGACCTCATACACGATGAGTACTTTATCTACACCAGTTTTTCATTGCTCATAGCGAATATTGCCTAAGAAACCCTCCCCATACATAATTAAGGCCGAAATCGCCAAGACAAACAGTTTTCCCAGTGGCGAACATTTTTCCCGCTCCATCAACCGATTGCCTTAAGGTAAGTATATACTAGCTAGAGCATTTCCAAGTACAAACAAGGTCTCTTGCGCCTAAGTCCTTATCAATAAAAAACGCTTGGACACAACAAAAAACGGGCGTCTCACTTCAAACAAAAGGCGATGAGAGGTTGGCACCCAATAAGAGCGAAAAGGCAAGCGATTTTGGCTCTTAAGGTGGTTAGGCGCGAGAGACCTCGTCCGGAGAAATCGCAACTAATATAAATGTTACGGATGTTAAAAATACATGCAGTTCTCACGGCTTAGAGATTACATTTATCATTTCTGTTATTTTTCACACTGGAGGGTATAACTGATAGTGGCTTCTTCTTCTTCTTAAATTTAAGAGCTTCGCTCTTGTCGGTGGAGTACTCGCCATTCTTTTCTTTTATTTGCCTTTTCCTTGACCTCCTGGTACGACATGACATTTACTTTTTCCTTCCCTTGGTCGAAATAACGTCTCCTAGGTCTTCCTCTTCCCCTCTTTCTTTCTACTTTGCCTTTCATTATATTTACTAAGAACCTGTCATGTCGCATCAGGTGTCCTATCATGTTGCCTCGTCTATAGTGAGAGTGGCTTACACAATATTAATTAAATGGTTTTTTTTTCTAACCATTTTTCAAAATACCATTCATTAGTATGCGAATGACGTATGCATACCTATATACGTTTAGGCGCGCCGCCAAATTACACCTAATTGATTGATGGCCACTGACCGCTACATCTTATGTAGGACTACTATGTTTTTTTCAAAATGACAAAAGAAAATATGTACTTTCCGACTCAGTACGATTTTCATTTTTCAATTTGGTGTCAATTTTCCAACTTGGTGTACCAGTTTATTGGTGGGTCCGATGGTATTGGGACTCTCTGCTTTGGTTTATAGTCACCTTTAGTCCTACATAAGGTGTAGCGGCCAGCGGCCATCAATCAATTAGGTGTAATTGGGCGGCGCGCCCAAACGTATTATGCATACGTCATTCCCATACTGATGGTATTACGCTGATGAAAAGGAGTCTGATCATCGTCTAGAAAAAAATATCGTCATAAATAAATGAAGTAGATATGTTTATGCTATATTGTGTCATATGTTGTTGCTTTTGAACATGTAGGTTTAGCCTTTGGGACGACACTGTCAAGTCAAGTTATTTCTTTCTACGATGCATTTTATAACTGACGACGATGACGACCTCCAAGGCGTAGTGGGTGTTTGATTCCCGGTAGGGTCAATATAGAAATCAAAATTTTCTATTTTGTCTCGGATCTGGGTGTTGTGGTACCACCGTTGTGTCTGATTTCCATAACACAAGTGCATTAGCTACTTACTTTGGGATCAGCAATGTATGTGATTGGTGTCCGATATTTATATTTATTTATTTTATTACTAGTTGTATGATTTTATTTTTACGATAATTTGATATAGTATTAGCTTAACCGAGATTGCGAGTTTTCGTAATTTCATAAATGGGCCATTATTTGAGCACCGTGTTTTGATGGTCACACGTTTGTAATTCCAAACATATTCAATGTTTAATTTAAGAATAAATTTTGTATGATTTATCATGTATCTATCTATATGAATTCACTTTAAAATGTGTATTAATATTTTTAGTTTTGTAGGAAAAAATATTTTACCATCACCGAGTTGGCACTCAGTTTAAACACTTATGTCTTGCTGAGCTTTTACATTATACTAACCAAATATATGTCAAAAAATTGGACATATAGTCAGGATTAGTTATATTGAGGTGGAAAAAATCCGTCTTTATATTTAAATTTAATATAATTAATTTTGTGATGGTCACACGATTTTAGCATGTTTGAAAATGTGACACATAAATGCTCATAACTTCTAAAAGGTTCAACCTACACAAACCATAGGTCCGCAGAAACTTCAGATGGGTAAAAACACCAATAAAAGACGAATAAATATCTCACACCAATCATATAGCTAATAACAGCTCCTTGCTTTTTAGGGTTCCGTAGCCGAATGGCAAAAAACGGAACCCTTATAGTTTCGTCAAGTCTGTCTGTCTGTCTGTCTATCTATCTGTCTGTCTGTCTGTCTGTCTGTCTGTCTGTCTGTCCGTCCGTATGTCACAGCCATTTTATTCTGTAACTATAAGCATTACACTGTTGAAATTTGGTAGGAAGATGTATCCTGTTAACCGCTTACCGATTCTCATACAAAAAATAAAAAATAATGACATTCAAGGGGGGGCTCCCATATATGAAACTAAAACCAAAAAAAAAATTTTGTCAAACCTATGTGTGTGGGGTGTCTATGGATAGGTCTTTAAAATGACATTGAGGTTTCTAAAACCATTTTCTTTTGAAGTCTAACGTTTCAAAGCTAGACGCTTTCAAAGTGGTAAAATGGGCGTCCCCCCCATCTAACTTCTAAACCAAGCAAGTGTAAATTTTGAAAAAAATATGTAATGTAGATCTTAATAAGCACTTTCAACGAAAATTGGTTCGGTCGGAATCGAAAAAGTAGTTTAAGAGATATAGCACATTTTCTACAACCGCAAACATAACTTTGTACTTCATACAAACACTATGAAAAACAATGTTATACTTGCAGTCGACAAAATATTGTGCTATTTTACTTAGTAGAAGCTGTCTGGGGTAGAAGTAAGTGGATTCCCTAATTCAGGTAAAGTTGGCACGGAACCCTCAGTGCGCGAGTCCGACTCGCACTTGGCCGGTTTTCCACTTTGTAAGCGGATAGCTATGAAACGTTAGACTTTAAAAGAAAATGGTTTAGAAACCTTAATATGATTTCAAAATACCTATCCATAGACACCCCACACGCATAGGTTTGACTAAAAATATTTTTTTTGTTTTAGTTTCATGTATGGGAGACCCCCCTTGAATGACATTATTTTTTATTTTTGAAGTGAAAACTTCTTTAGCGGCGTTGAGCACTTTTGTGGGATGGGGGAAAAATGTGAAACTCGCGTCAGGACACGTGGGCTGATCGAAAAACCGTAAGACGGTTGGCGAAATTATGGATGTAAGTTGATTTTTCTGAGAGATAAACTTTTTAATGTAATTTAATATAATATAAATTGTAATGTTTGTGTACGATAGCGCAATAAATAAATATTGTATTCTATAAAAATATATTATTATTATTGTATTATTATTATTATTATTATTGTATTATTATTATTATTATTATTATTATTATTATTATTGTATTCTATCACAAAAATGATAGTACTTTTATATTGATAATAACTATTCCAAAAAATCAAAAATGCACAACGTTGATATTCAAGTTTTCACTTCTGCCGGCACTCCCGAGTGCTTTCACAGTTTTTTTGTATGAGAATCGGTAAGCGGTTTACAGAATACATCTTTCTACCAAATTTCAACAGTGTAAAATGCTTATAGTTACAGAATAAAACGGCTGTGACATACGGACGGACGGACAGATAGACAGACAGACATACAGACTTGACAAAACTATAAGGGTCCCGTTTTTTGCCATTCGGCTGCGGAACCCTAAAAAATACATGTGGAAGATCATGACAAAGACTTTCAACGAAAATTTTTATTTCTTTTCTTTAGACCCTAGTTCATCTGACCCTTCATGGGTGATGTTTTAAGATTATAAGTCAGCGTTACGAATAAATGTCTACTATTGAATCATAAAACTCATAATCAAGATTCATTTGAGCTGATTAGATTACATAAGCGTTTGTTACTTAATTTAATATTTCTGAAAATGAAAAATTTTCGTCACTTGCGTGGCACAATTTTCGTGGACAATTGCCCACGAAAGTTACAAATCATACCACGAAATGTTATCAAAGTGTACTGATCTCACTAGAATTTATTTTATGGTTTGTAAATGCAGTTAAAATAACCGCCTTAACGTTTTATACTTGAATTTTTCTACTAAGACAGTTTCCAGAGGCACAGATATGATTAATAAAAACACGGTAGCTTACTAGAAAAATATGTAGAACATGACGTCTTAAATCTTGATTTTCATTCGGCTTTGAATTGCCAGGTCAATCTATTATTATTTTCTAATCTTTTATTTATATATTTTTTAATATATTAACATATTTATTTTTATTACATAACAGAGTAAAGTAATCACAATAAGTTTCTCTAAAAAAAAGCTTACTCATCAATTAATTAATTTTCGTGCATTATTCGTTATTACCCCAATTTGTGTAGTTTACATAAGAAAATAATGAATATTTCAAAAGCAAAGCTTGAAAATAATTCTTTGCTACTAATAAGAATGATGGCAGTTTATGCCAGTCGTCTTAATTGAATCAACCAAGCGGCATGGCTAAAATTTGAGCCTGGTCTAAAGCTGGGAATTGTCCACTAGACCGATAAAAGAGTGTTATTTGAGGGTACTAGATAAAGACTTGAAATCATGAGTTTGCTTCACGGGAAAAAATACAATAAAAACTGATTCTACAACATCCAAGGTTTGACAATAAGTGTGTGACGTCTAGTGTTTATTTCCAAAGATGCTAAAAAAATATTTAAATCTTAATTGGATAAGAAAAGGTCGTATTTTGAACGCGCTTACAGCTATGATCCAGCAGCTAGTAGTCTAAATAGTCTCACTCCAAGCAAGAAAAATATCTGGAAGACTAATATATTGCTTCTAAAGTTTATGAAAAGAATCACCTTATGCATTTGACTTTGAAAATGAGTTATGACTCTTCTCATAATAGCCGCCAAAATCTGACTACTAAAACGCTAAAAATGGGTTACCTATATGTAATTTGATGCACTACTTTGGAGGGTAAAGAGTTTATTGCTACAGAGTTGCTACCATGTACCTTAGCTTATCCTTACCTTTATAACTTACTGAATACCAAGATTGGTCAAGGAAGTGATTAGGATAAAAAATACTAAAAATTCGATCGTGAGTATGGGTTTAAATTGACGAATGTCAAAATACCATTGATTAGAAAGTGTGAAACCGTAAAATTTAACAAAGTATCCTATCGCTGGCAGATACTGTCATTGTTGTGTGTCGAGAACAAATGCGAGAAAGCAGTGACTTTGAGGTCAGTGATACCACAAGTGAGTGCAATAAAAGACTTCAAAGGAGGGTAGACCATTAAGTCTGCAAATAACAGCTCACTCCCAACAGTTTTAGGAACCCTGTGATCATAGCACTTGCGACAGTGTTGAAATATCGGATACTCTTAAATAATTTGGTACATAGTAGCAATGTCGAAGGTAACAACTATTCTTATGTTAGTGTTCATCATGAATGTTTAAAAATATATGTAAAACGTAACCACATTACTTTTTGCCTCATCTTCATTTAAATTAATTGTTACGGACACCCAATCGTGTTTTAGTAATAAGTTAAGTTATATTTATTTATAAATATTTTTGATGAAAATAAATATGATTTTCTGTTAGGGTCATAGCGAGTAAGCATTGTAATTAGCTTAGGGCTCGTTTTATTTCAATAATAAGAAACCTGTTAGTTAGGAAAATAGGTAGGCAGGTAGGGTAACAATTAACTAGCTAGGAAATATTAAGAAATATGTAGGTAGTTTGGTACAGGGACGAGGGAGACCCTAGTAGGCTGTCTCGCTCAGGTGGAGCGAGGCCGGTAAAGCCTTCGAATTTCCTGTCCCCCATATCACACTTTCTGAGGGTAGGTAGAAAACCCATAGAGTGGATTGTTGCGAATGGGAGTTTTATCACGATTAATGTAGGTAGGTTACAAAAACGAAAGAAGGAATACGCAGATGTTGTTATGTGTCCGTCCTTGTTTCTAACTAATCTGTATTAGTCGATAAGGCAGACATGTATTTTTGGTTAAATAAAGGGCCGTGAGCGGGCCAGATCGTACGCGCTCTCACGGTCACCGATCTCAAAAAGAAGAGTTTTATTTGGAATCTACAGTCTACACATCGTCGGAAAATTGGCTCAGCCTGCCTGTAGTCAATATTAATTATTATACTCATGATTCTAAAATTACCAGTCACATTTATTGATATGTAAGACTTAGATTTTTATTATTATGATGTTTGTAAGTAGGTAGAGGCTAATGAACCGATTATAACATTAAATTCATGTTATTTCAAATTATCCTTTTAGAAGCAAGTATAATTATTATTATGATGTTTGTAATTTTGTAGAGGCTAATGAACCGATAATAACATTCAATTCATGTTATGTCAAATATCCTTTTAGCAGCAAGTATAATAAATGCAGGATAAAGTTCAATATGAGGTTATATTTCAAGTAATTGATACTTTTAATACCGACTTATCCATCCAAAAAGACGCTGCGTAACTTTGTGTCACGGTGAGTAACTTTCGTGGCTGACGAAATTTCATTATTAAATATCTACTGAATAATGAATAATGAACCGATTTTCATGAACTAACATATTTTTTTACAGATTGATAGCTTTTTTAATGCAGTATTTTTTTCATTTGAATAATATCAGTATAAATTTTCGCCACGAAGGTGACACGAAGAACACTTTCTGAAGAAATGCCCAAATGAAAGTCATGAAAGCAATACTTAATGATTGAAATACTTAACCTATTGTAGTATTCAACAATCGCGCAGGCTTTGAAAACAAATACAGGATGTTAAAATATCACGTTGAGACCACACAGATGATTCATCATAATTTATAAGGTAACAAAGTTCATGAACGTATATCATGTAAAAGCGCCTCCCAGTTGAGCCCATCAGCAAGTATAAAATAGGTCGTAATCGTTTCTATCTCGTCGTAAATGTGGCTGTTATTCGCTCAGTAAATCTGTCTGTCTGTTCGCTGCTTACCGTGTGCATATTATGTATGGAGTACTGGCGTAAGCAAGAGTGTTAAAAATGAGCGCTACCGAGCGGCTCTTAAAACGTGGGTAAATGTGATTTGAATTAATGATCTACTGAGGGAGTCCGTTCGTAAATAGCATGTGAGCTTGTTTCCATGAAAAATTGTTCTGAAATTTAAGGATACAAAATGTTTATTATATTTGCTAAACATGAGTAATAGGATTTGTATCCATAAAGATAAACATACAGTACCCTGAAATAAAATTGTATTTTTCTTTCTCTTTTCAACATTATCTTCTTAAATTACTTCATCATCTTTTCAAAATATAGTGAAACAAAAAGCGATGAGAATTGTCAACAAAACATATTAAATTCTATCTCTGTGAATTTGAAATGGAATCTTGCTCGTGGCTCTAATTTTATAGTATCAGTGCCTATGTGGGAATGTAATGTGTGTATGATTCGGTTTTGTTTATATAAAATCAGCGTTTCACATAAAATTAAGGATGATAAACATGAACATATCAACACGCTTGCCGATGTGAAAGTTTTGTGGAGTTTTATCACAACTTAATCTTTTCTTTTCAAGTGCACTTTATGTCGCACTGTACTATTGTGTTTTTGTCTCACGTCCTGTACTCAACGTAAAATTAAGGAAAGCCTGTAATTTGCTTTACTCATAGCATAAGCACTAGATAAGAAATATTGTATATTACGCAACTGGTTTTCTTAACAAAATAAAATAAAACATTAACTTAAGTTTTCCTTACTCCAATTTTGATTATCGCTTTCCTAACTTCAGCATAATGTCACAACAAAATGCGCTACGTGTCAATAAACTATTTTATTCCCGCCTGTATCAAATCCTACGATATATTTTGGTGCTGAGTCCGGTGGCTGTTTATTTGATATTGCACTGCAACGTGATGTATTTGTACTAAAGCAAACGTCCACATATACCAATTGTGGTTATTGCATGTTATGTTTTATGGAGACTACAAAAAGAAATAATATTATATGTTTTTTTTAATACTTGTTTTCATAATTATCAGATATTTGACCACAATACACCTGCGGGCGTAGTTTGAAGCAAAATATTTGACATTTTGCGTGGGAAATTCCAATTTCTGATTTTCTGCTGCATCAAATATCGTTGAAACTTACGAAGCTATATGTTAAATAAATCTTAAAAAAAATATTTGTAATTTAAGGTCATAAAATTATCTTAATAAATACACGAAAACCCCGATTTATTCTCTGCGTTTTTCGAGCGCCACCTGGTTGTTTTACAGGGAACTATGTCAAGACTTCCATAGCTGGTGGTGATGTGTTCGAGGATGAATAGCCTGACCGGTAGCAGCCTATTCATTATTCTCTTGAAAATTCCTAAATCATAGCTTTCGCTTCAGCCGGAAGCACATTCCATTCCTTAGCTGTACGAATCATAGCATCTTATGCTTGTAGATAAGAATTGATATTGATACTTGTTATAATTAGATTTTTTTCTTTTTATACTGTTTTAGTCACTACAGAAACTTAATAATATAAATTGCAATTATAAAAAGCAACTGTCAGATAAGGAATCAAATCCTGTGTCTTATGCCATCCGGGCGCATGCCTATACCACTCGGCCCCCGACACATTGGCACGCCTGTTGAATTTTGCAATTGCTTTCTTTAACGCGTAGGTTGCGTGACGTCATCAATTTTGCGAGATTGCTCTCTCGATTGCAAAAGTCTTGATACTGTTATAATGGCATTTCTTTATTTTTAACTACGAGTACTGAGCTTGTACTAATTTAGTAACTAGAGTTGCTTGAAATATTTATGGAAAAATCGCTAGAGTTAACTGTAAGTGATTTGTAAAAAAATAAGAAATAAATAAATATTCTTTATTGTACAAGACACAGATTACAAAATTATGGCGGACTTATTGCTGGAAGCGATCTCTTCCAGACATCCATTGAGTAGAGGAAACAACAGTTATTAAAGGTAGAAAGCGGTGTACAAAAAGTTTTTTTTTAATATTTAACATTAGATAAAACTTGAGATGGTAAAAACATAAATAGTTTTTTTTTAAATATAGATATAAAATAGAAAATAAAATAACATATAAATAAATACATAATATAATAAAATACACGTACATATTATAGTAATCAATCCAAGAAAGAAAACTCCTGCAGTCTAGCGAAAGGAAATGCGCTTTTACTCTAGCTTTGAACACAGGAAGGGACTGAGATTATCCAATATGCAGAGGCAGGGTATTCCAAAGTCGAACGGACTGGACAGTGAAAGACTGTGAGTAGCATTGTGAGGTGAAGGGGGGAAAAGAGAGTTGTAGTCTTAAAAAATATTCAGTTACAGATCAAATTATTGCCATTATGCACATGGATGATAGCTTTCTCACTGAATTCTTCAATAAAAGAGCTTAACAGAAAGTGAGTAACACACTTATAAAAGTGCAATAATTTGTCAGTATGAAGGCGTTCAATTAGAACAGATCCAATCGACTTTTATTGGAGCCACGCTGAGGATTAACGTCCTTCGGTAACGAGGTACCAGTGGGACAGCCTTCAGATAAGGTAGAGCTGAGGATATAGCGGATATTATTTAAATGACGAATTTTCGGGAAATCATTGTAATCTCTTGTATCTTCACAATCAGAGGAAGAGTTTACGAAAAAGCGAAATCACCCAGAAGATGCCAGTAAGTAAATCAGTTTTACAAATTTGCTATTTATTATGAACTAGCGATCCTCCGCGACTGCGTCCGCGTTTTTTGAGCTTCCCCTCCCGTCGCTGCGTGATGTTTTATAGCCTGAAGCTCTCTTCAATAATAAGCTATTCATCACAAAAATATTTTTTCGAATCAGTCCAGTAGTTCCTAAAAATAGAAATAAAGCTTAAATGTACTATGTTTTAGTTAGAAAACATTTGTGTCGGAAAAAGAAAAGGGCTGTTTTAATGGTTTTCCGGCAATTATTTGATTTTTTCTCGCTTTAAAAAAATGGCCAAAATGGTCTAGGCGTTGTTGAGTTATACGCTTACCAACACATTTTGCGATTCATTTTGATATTATAGATACTCATTTTTATATATAGTCTATTTATTATGAATGTCTACAGACTCGGTGACAAAATTTACTAATAATTCTAGTTACTCTTTGTTTGTTGTTACCGTTGAAAATCAAGAAAGTACTGACTAGTTCTGTGAGAACTGTTACAGCATGGAAACATGTTTCATTTACTGGACAGTAAGACACTTTAAAAGTACTTCCGCTAGTTTATAATACAATCCGCTTTGAGCACGTAGGACGTTGATGCGTGAATATTGTTAGGTAATTAAGCATAATGTTAGCTAGTCAATGCATATTATTAATAACAGTAAACCGTGTAATGGAGTAGTGTTCGTTGGTGCAATTATGTCTGCATTCTAACTCCAACACGTGCATATGCTTCAACTGTTGCTGGAAAAAGCAAATTAACGGTTGCTCCGAAAATGCTGGCATCACAGGCTGGTAAGTGTAATGAGGCGGGTTTTACTGAGGTTAAAAGGAAGAAAAAGAAGCCCTTCACTCGCAACCAGTGCGGCTCCGCACCGACCGGACCGAACCCCTACTGCGGCCTGCGATACCAGTGACGCTGTTATATGTATATGTCCCGGCTTCATTACTCTACAAAGATCGAGGAGATCGTAGTGAACACCCGAATTAAGACCAAATACTCACAGTGGGTCGAAAGGTTGAAATCCTGTTATAATACGAATTTTAATTCGTTTGTGGTGAGAGTTCCAACCGAAAAGCGGTCAGCCTTCATGAAAGCAGAATTTTGGCCGAAGGGTTTTGTATCGTCGGTTTCGCGGACGATTGCCGGACACCAAGATGCGCAACACTACGCCACCAAAATATACCTTCATTTTGTTCACCTTTGTTGCCTGCAATAATCTATACTAATATTATAAAGCTGAGCAGTTTGTTTGTTTGTTTGTTTGTTTGAACGCGCTAATCTCAGAAACTTCTGGCCCGATTTGAAAAAATATTTTTATGTTGGATAGTCCATTTATCGAGGAAGGCTTTAAACTACATAACATAAAGATACGACTCACAAGACCACAGCAGCAATGAAAAATGTTGCAAAAACGGGAGAAAGATATTACTTTTGAGAGCTTCCGCTACGTACGCTGCGGAAACCGCTAAAGTTACACAAAAATCATGTATGACAGGATTGTTCAACATTAAGAGTTCTAAAATAAAGTCTGCAATAGTATAAGTCTATATTTTATGGTTGACTCACTACAACCTTTTTTATGTTAATAAATTTGTAAAAAATAATGCATCATTTTTAGAGGTGTATTATACACACAGGTATTTATTCTTATCAAAATAAATACATTCATCATCACGAGCATTTAATTTAGAACCAAGTTGCACTTTATATCATTTGATTCCAATAAATATCTTAGGAGCTATCACAGTTTTAACATAACTCCGCACCAAAATAATGTTCGCAGCTTAAGTACAACGTGCGCTTGCGCTAATCTATACTAATATTATAAAGCTGAAGAGTTTGTTTGTTTGTTTGTTTGTTTGTTTGAACGCGCTAATCTCAAAAACTACTGGCCCGATTTAAAAAAAATATTTATACGTTTGATAGTCCATTTATCGAGGAAGGCTTTAGGCTATATAACATAAAGATATGTCTATCTTTTATGGTTGACTTACTACAACCTTTTTTATGTTAATAAATTTGTAAAAAAAATAATGCATTATTTTTAGAGGTGTATTATACACACAGGTATTTATTCTTATCAACATAAATACATTCATCATCACGAGCATTTCATTTAGAACCAAGTTGCCCTTTATATCATTTGATTTCAATAAATATCTTAGGAGCTATCACAGTTTTAACAAAACTCCGCACCAAAATAATGTTCGCAGCTTAAGTACAACGTGCGCTTGCGCTAATATATTATAAAGCTGAAGAGTTGGTTTGTTTGAACGCGCTTATCCCAGGAACTGCTGGACCGATTTGAAAAAATATTTCTGTGTTGGATAGCTTATTTATCGAGAAAGGCTTTAGGATATAAAACATGACGCTGCGACGGGAGGGGAGGGAGCAAACTCAAAACGCGCGGACGAAGTCGCGGGTGACCGCTAGTTATATTATAAAGCTGAAGAGTTTCTTGGTTTGAACGCGCTTATCTCAGGAACTGCTGAACCGATTTGAAAAAATATTTCTGTGTTAGATAGCTTATTTATTGACAAAAGGCTTTGGGATATAAAACATCACGCTACGACGGGAGGGGAGGGAGCAATCTCAAAACGCGCGGACGAAGTCGCGGGGGACCGCTAGTTGATTAAATAAATTGGTACATTTTTCTCTACTCATACAGTGAGGAAGATGCTTGTTGTTGGTAGTGGTTCCGTATGGTGCCCATTCTTCCGAATTGTGGTTAAGGCTCTAGTTTGGTGACCTTTCAATTTTATGATGGCTATATTCTTTTGTTCCTCTTTACGACATCTATAATGCAATGTCGTGGGCTTTTATCCGCTGTAAAGGACACCACGCCCTGCTCAAGGCAGTATCTCAACCTGCCGTTAAATTAAACGCCCTTTGCCATGTAAAGCCTTTTCCTGACGTCCACGTATAGGATTTTTCGAAGAAATAAGAAGACTGGGGCCTGAACGGTGAAACGTACTTTCAAATTGGTTTCCCCTGAGAGAAGTTGAAATAAAATATTATTATCTTCGTGGCGTTATAAGGACGCAATTGTTTTCGTTGTAATAATTAGATAAAACAATATATGCACCAAACAACACACCAATTGTTGTCTACGTGAGTTGTTTTTTTCCTTGTGTTATGAATACTTATATACATATGAATATCAATGACTTCCAAATGTTCGTGTTCATCACATAAACATGTCCCCCTTGTGGGACCGCAGACAAAGAAGTCAGGAACGCTAAACACTACACTAAACGTTTCGTCGAACTTACTTACTAAAATTTTAAATTCCAGTAATACCAATTATGGATTTTTGACAAAGTAAAACGTAACTTAGTTCCACAACTCTAATCAATTTCATTGTTAGTTTTAACGAACACGGCCCTCCAGTGTTGTGGTGTCGAAACCAAACAATGGTTTTGCACACGCTTGTATAAATAATTTACAGCGAAACTGATTGTTCGACAGCTCCCGGCTCTATGAATATGCATCGGCACTGACAGGATTAAAATATGAGAGGCAGGATTTAGCGAAGTGTCAAATTTTAATGTTGGGAGACTACACAGTTTCAATAATGCTTAGACTCCTTACACACTGCGACTTTTATTATCGAGGCAGTCGCGAGTTATGAAAACGCGCTTCAGATTCGCGACTCACGCAATGAACAGATTTAATTTAGCATCGATACAGAAGCGCGACTGCATCGGTGCAATCGCCAAAATTCAGTTTATGAATTGACGATTACCAGCTTCTGCATCGATGCTAACGCGCGTTAACATCGCGACTGTATCGATGCTTAAAGTAGCGCTGCAGTGTGAAAAGGTTGACATTTTGCGACTGCACGGATACTAACGCGCGTTAGCACCGCGACTGCATGCTACTAAAAGTCACAGTGTGAAAAGGGTCTTTAATATTTTGTGCGTTGATGAGCATGTTTATTTTATGCTAGAGGTCCCCCGCGGCGTGTCCTGCGTAAATTTCGGATTTCTCGTAAAATATTTCAACGCCAAACACATATTTTCATTGTAAGCAAGAGGCCAGCAACCATAGCGGTAATCGCTAGTGCGCGTTGTACTTATGCTGCGAGCATTATTTTGGTGTGGAGTCATTTTAAAACTGTGATAGCTTTTAATATATTTATTGAAATCAAATGATTTGAAGGGCAATTTAGTTCAAAGTGAAATGCTTGTGACGATGAATATGTTTATTTTGATAAGAATTACTGTCTTTGTGAATAAAATACTTTTAAAATTAATGCATTATTTTTATACAAATTTATAAACATAAAAAGTTGTATCAAGTCAATCATAGATAGTATACTGTTGTGGACTTAATTGTAGAACTATTAATGCAAAACCATCTCGTCATACATGATTTTTGTGTATCTTTTATTGATATTTTCCCCTTTTCCGAAAATTTTTCATTGTTGTTTTGCTCTAATAAGTCATATCGTAATGTTTAATAGCCTAAAGTTTTTCTCGATAACTAAGCTAACCAACAGGAAAAATATTTTCAAACGGTTCAGTAGTTCCTGAGATAAGCGCGTTCAAACAAACAAACTGTTCAGCTTTATAATATTAGATGTAGCGTAGGTGTCGCTCTGTCATTTAACAAGATGTGTGGTCAATTGAATCAAAGCATTCTTTTCTTTTATTAGCAACAGACAATACATAGCAGGTCTATACACATCGTTTAATTCGTAACGCTAATCCTTCACTCAATATCTGCCAGTAATCGTCTGCCAAATGAGGCGTATACCATCCCTCACCTAAACACTAATCACCATAATGTTTCCATCGTCATGGACCGGTGAGATATAACAGAATAAGATAAAGAAGAATCACACACCATCAAAGGTGAAAAGAGAAAAAAACGCGTTAATTGTGAGCAGTGCAATATAAAACAACCACTAAGCACAATTTGTAAAACAAGATCCTGTATAATGTGCACAGCCAAAGAGTGGATCTCTTTGCCTGCATCAGTGTTCCCAAGGGAATATAACCCGAAAACTTTGCGTGAGAACGTGAGCTCCCTCCATCGAATTATTAGCATATCCAATTAGATCTAGGCTAGAAGCAAGAGCAAACCCATTTCGAATAAAAAAAATAAAAAAACAAAGGTCATACTTCTGTGCACTTTGCACAGAGTTAGTAGGTGCAAATAATGTTTGACCAATAAGGGTAAATATTCCCGAATGAACGTACCATCAGGTTTTTAATAGATAAACGTCACCATGAGGCATGGAGTACCATATAGGCATGGTAGTAGAGAAAAAATAAATCATTTCCTGGCAGAATAAAATTTGCATGTAAGGCTTTAAAATATATGATTGATCAGATAGTTAGAACGTTTTAACACCCACAGTGTTCAGTTTGTTTACTTATAAGATGAAATAAGAAACCAAAAATTGCCCACAATACTTGGTCCACTCGATTGAAAAGAGTGTTGGCCCGGTTTTACAAAGGTCGCGGGTTTGAGCCCCGCCTTTGCACAATTTTTGGTTTCTCATTTCATCATATAAGCAAAAAGTTAGGGCCGTTTAGCATCTTTGCCCAGAGTATTCCTACTCCATACTAACTGTCAGTGTGGCACAGGTGTCATAGCAGACTGATCCGGGATAACGACGCTACGCTACGGACAGACGGACGTGCTCGGACAGATATACTTGAACGCACTGATAAGAGCTATGTCGTTGTTAATGACGAACCATGGATAATACAGAGTGTAAGAGGTTCGTGCAAACTGCGTCTGTGAATAACGATCACTTGGTAATACTGGTATCAAGGAACGATGCTAAAGCTCAAAAATTTTAGGTGTATCCCAATGAACATTTTAAATGAGCAAATAGGAAGTGGTTACATGCGATTTCGTAAAACTACACAAAATCGTAATATTGAGGACTAAGGTTGAGTATAAAACGCTCGTTAAGCACAAACCATTTTAACGACGTTCATAAAACTAAAAACCGGCCAAGTGCGAGTCGGACTCGCGCACTGAGGGTTCCGTGCCAACTTTAACTGAATTAGGGAATCCATTTACTTCTACTTAGTAAAATACCACAATATTTTGTTGACTACAAATATAACTTTGTTTTTCATAGTGTTTGTATGAAGTACAAAGTTATGTTTGCGGTTGTTGAAAATGTGCTATATCTCAAAAACCACTTGTTCGATCCCGTCCGAACCAATTTTCGTTGAAAGTATTTATTAAGATCTACATCATATATTTTTTTCAAAATTTACACTTGCTTGGTTCAGAAATTAGATGGGGGGGGGGGGGGGGGGACGCCCAATTTACCACTTTGGAAGCGGCTAGCTATTAAACGTTTGACTTTAAAAGAAAATGGTTTTTCAACACACTTGCTCATAACGACGTCTTTATTCCACCGATTTTTGGCTCATAATCATAGATATTAAACACGCATGCTTTTTCATTATATTATTGCACTAGTGCCTTTAGTTTATTAACCCGACCAATTTAGGTTTGTACCCTAGTACCAAGTCGTAAGTAAGAAGAAGAAGCGATATAATTTAGTCGGGTTATACAGTACTTTTATTTTAGCAACAAACGGTATTTATGCGAAAAATAACAGTATCTACATATTTATTTCAAAAAATGGTAAATCCAGATTTATTACTAAAAAATAGCTTAAACTCATTTAACATTTTCTGTGATTTGTGTTTTAAACACGAATTATTACATTTTTAATCTTGGCTTTTGGCCGATCTAGTTCGCGCCTAAGCCTTGCGCGAGCATCGGTATCGCAGCAAGAAAAAAAAAACAATGCGCCATTTTTCGTAAATAATAATTGTCGGCTGTGACGAAGTTTGCATTATTTAAGAAGTTTAATATTAATGAAAATCCCTACTTCAAGTGAAGAAAATGAAGAAAACCTATTATTTACTCCGCCGGACATACGTAACGAGGCAAAAAACGCGTGCGAAAGTCTTTGCCATCAAAATCGAGTGAAATGTATTTTTACTAAATGTTTTAATAATTAAAAACTTAGTAAATGAAGAGTCTTGTTTTTTCCTCGCAAGTGTGTTGAAAAACGTCGTATGATACGCGTGTGCCTGTGACCATTATATACGCGGCTTTCTTATGGCGCACTCGCTTTCGCTCGTGCGCACACAATATCGCCTTGTACATAATGGTCAACTTAGCACACTTGTATCATAATGTACTATTAGAAACCTCTATGTTATTTTAAAAGACCTATCTATAGACACCCCACACGCATAGGTTTGCCAAAAAAAAATTTTTTTTGGTTTTAGTTTTATGTATGAGAGCCCCCCCTTAACTGTCATTATTTTTTATTTTTGTATGAGAATCGGTAAGCGGTTAACAAGATACATCTTCCTACCAAATTTCAATTGTGTAATGTTTATAGTTACAGAATAAAATGGCTGTGACATACGGACGGACAGACAGACAGACAGACAGACAGACAGACAGACTTGACGAAACTATAAGGGTTCCGTTTTTTGCCATTCGGCTACGGAACCCTAAAGACTAGACAGTATTTTAGTCTTCCCACCACTTATCGCGATTCAGTCACCCCTTCCATTTTAACTCGTGTAATTCATAATTACACGGCTGCCGCACTTAAAAGCAATTTTTCGGCAATTTGTTGCTTGCTATCACCCTTGGGACCCCACTTCGAAACATCATGCTTAAAATTACGGCCGTCTCGCTCACGGAGATAGTAAAAAAACTGTGTATTCTCTACCCCTTAATTTACGGTATCAGTCGCTCTTCGTCATCTCAGTCATCGTCGATTAAACATCGTCATAAAACCCCGCAGGTCTGATAAGAGTGCTGGAGTCCTATCCTGGGTGAAGTGGCTTTATCAGATTTTTAGTTCAGGCGACCTCAACAGAGGTTATAAAAGTGCGGATAGATAATGGCTGATAGAAAATGCTTCAAGGAATCATGTCCGTTTATTGTACAACTTACAGTGCTATATAGTTTAAATAAATAATGCACAGGTATTCTATGTGTCCGATACAAAAGTGCAGTTCCTGTTCCAACACAGACTTACACAGAACAGAAAGTGCACTTGTGTGCATTTGAGAAGTTTGGTAATACAGGTCCAACCTCAGGGTCCAACATTTAGTAAGTGAAAAGTAGCATATTTTGGTATACTTCGCCTTTCTTGTAAAATAGGACCTGTAGGAAGCGGTAAGCGTGAAACGATAAAACCCTTTTATGGGTAACCCCTGATTTAGCTTTAAAAAACCGCTTACTAAATAATTTGCTAACTAGAGTGTTTCAAGGACCGAACTTATTAAAAACGTGGGATATGATAATTATGTTGAGCTACAAATACCAGAAACACTAGAAAGGCTTAGGTATCTCAGCTCAGTCTTACCGTTTTAAACTTCATTACATATGGTATATTCGACAATGCCTTAGAGTCGTTTTACCAACGTCAGATAGGACTTATCCGACCGAATAAGTAAGAAACCACCGATTTATAATGACATTTACATAAAAAATTGCTATATGGCTGACAAATAGGTGACGTTTTCGAATAAGTAGGCGTTTTATATGGTATTCGATATATACTCGTTATCTTACGTTGGTAAAATCAACACTTAATAGGTTTCCATTAGCATTCTCTGTCCACTTTATAAGAAACTAGCGGTTCCCAGCGTCGTAGTCTCGACTTCGTCCTGGGTTGTTTCGTGAGTGAGTTTGCTCTCCCCTTCCGTCGCAGCGTGTTGCTTCATAGCCTTAAGCCATCCTCGATAAATAAGCTATCAACAGAAAAAAAATGAAATTGCTCCATTAGTTCCTGAGATAAGCGCGTTCAAACAAATCAAAAAACTCTTAAGCTTTATAAAATTAGTATAGATAAGTTTAACGTAACGACTAACCAACTCATAGTCGTTGGTTAGTCGTGCTTATTTGTCGATAGCAAAACCAGCCGCTTAATGTACGTTATTGTTGTACCAAACCACGTGTTACTGGTAAAAAACTTGAACTCAATAAAAATATTCAGTAAAAGCACGTTTTTATCTGAATAATTTATTCGCAAATCGTAATCCACGTTAAGTAATGGCCACGGGATCACCGCAAAGCTTTGAGTTGTATTAAGTTTAGTGAAGGCGACCAATCGGTATATTTGATAGCGATTACAGGACCAAATGCTCGGCGTCTGACGTCCAGCACCAAGATGGACGGACAACCTTCTTTGTAACACGCTTTTATTTCTTCTTAAACTTAAGGGGAAGTCGTTGATTAGCAGTGGATGTCCTTTGGCTGTGAACACTGTTCATAAGTAACATTCCGGCGTGATTTTTGTTTAAACGTAGTGATTTAAGTTATTTATTGATTGTAATTCTGTTTTGTTCCTGTAATAAATAAATAAATAAATCTGATAATAACTTGTAGGAGTACGAGTATAATTATAAAAAACTGAACTTAATACTTAATGATTCGATCTAAACTGTACCCGGGTGGGGTACAAAGAACATGTTTTGCTCATGAAAAAGGGTTTTTTCATGAGCAAAACATGTTCTTTGTTTCTTTCTTTGAACCTGTAAACTCGGTTTAGCAAAACTTCATAGACACTATGGTTATAAAGATAATGTTTACAGCAAATAACCTATAGCAAATAACTTAACTTTATGTACAGCACATAGATCATATAGCTACAACCTGAAAAACAATAATTCAGGAATGTTTTTGTCACCATTATGCCAGATAGAATGGAAAAACATAGCACAGAAAAATAAAGACTATGTGCACAAAAAAGAATCAAAATTTGATTGTTAAGAATAGACATAATCATAAATTATTTAAATATGATAATATCTAAAATTAGTCAATATAAGTTTAAGGTAGGGACAATTATATTATTTACTAATTTTGATTAAAAATAAATGTAAACCGATATATTTTATACATCGGTTATCTATACTAATATTATAAAGCTGAAGAGTTTGTTTGTTTGTTTGTTTGAACGCGCTAATCTCAGAAACTACTGGACGATTTGAAAAATTATTTTTATGTTAGATAGTCCATTTATCGAGGAAGGCTTTAAGCTATATAATATAAAGATACGACTCACAAGACCACAACAGCAATGAAAAATGTTGCGAAAACGGGAGAAAGATATTCTTTTTGAGAGCTTCCGCTGCGTACGCTGCGGAAACCGCTAAAATTACACAAAAGTCATGTATGACAAGATTGTTCAGCATTAAGAGTTCTATAATAAAGTCCGCGACAGCATAAGTCTATCTTTTATGGTTGACTTACTACAACCTTTTTTATGTTAATAAATTTGTAAAAAAATAATGCATCATTTTTAGAGGTGTATTATACACACAGGTATTTATTCTTATCAAAATAAATACATTCATCATCACGAGCATTTCATTTAGAACAAAGTTGCTCTTTATATCATTTGATTCCAATAAATATCTTAGGAGCTATCACAGTTTGAACATAACTCCGCACCAAAATAATGTTCGCAGCTTAAGTACAACGTGCACTTGCGCTAATTATATTATAAAGCTGAAGAGTTTGTTGGTTCTAACGCGCTTATCTCAGGAACTGCTGAACCGATTTGAAAAAGTATTTCTGTGTTTGATAGCTTATTTATTGAGAAAGGCTTTAGGATATAAAACATCACGCTGCGACGGGAGGGGAGGGAGCAAACTCAAAACGCGCGGACGAAGTCGCGGGGGACCGCTAGTACTTTATATAACTATTGTCCTTTTGAAAGGTCAGTAGTATAATCTGAGTTATGCATCAATATTACAAAGAAAATAGATTGTTAATGTCCGATTTATTGCAACAAAAACATATGTCCATATAATAATGGATAAGGATGGCAGGATTGATTTTAAAGCCACCCTTTTCATCGCCGAAAATAATCTGAAATGTACGTTTTTAAATATTCTTTTAAATGAAATACCTTGTTTGCGATATAGAAAGAAAGAAAATAGAAAGCGTGAAAGAATATATTGAATATTAGTCGTATAGCACGCAATATGACGCAAAAATTAAAATATTCAAAATTCGTTAAATATCTTTTTACACAACCTAGATGTTATAATCGCTGAGAATGTAAATAAAAAAATACATCACATATTACATTCTAACTCATTGTGTTTGAAATGGTTACACATGTCAGTGACATAATACTTGCTTCAATAACGTTTTATACATCGGTTGTTAGACACACAAACAAAATACAATAATATAATTCTGACACAGTGACGTGTGCTTATGCGTAAGCTTTATAAATGCAAATAAATTAATCGTATATTATCATCATAATTTTAAAAACCATCAATAAAAATGTTCAGTGTAGCAAACTTTTTATTTTTTACAAATAATAAACTTTTTATTTTTTACAGATAATAACAGATTTTAAGCACAAAATAAATAAAAAACCAGTTCCCAAATAAGTTCAGGTCTACTTAGGCAATTTTCTTTAAACGAAAAAAAAATCTTCTAAGAAACGGGCGGGTCATAAAATTTAACTGTTCAGTAAATTAACCAATTAAAATCCAAATGAATGTAATTTCCCCGCCATAGCCGGTTCTTTTTCATTAAGCACAGTTATAAAAGTCGAAACGGATGAAGTAAGTAAACAAACTAATTCAGTAAGAAAAGCAACAGAGAAGCAATTTTAAATAGGATCAGGAAGCTCGTTTAACATTGTATTACAGATAGACAATGTACCTGGAGAAACCTAGCAACTTATCTTATGACGTTGTTATTAGAAGAAACTATATTTAAACTTCTTTTTTATATCAAGTTTTCTTTTAATAATATTTGTTTGTTTTTTAATGTACTTTTAAAAGAAAACAGAAACAATAGATGTAAGTACGTGATGTAAAGATAAAAACTGTAGTGTTTGTAGTGGTATCTATTGTTAAAAAGATAGTCACAGTTTTGGGGCAAGTCACATGGGATGGTTCTAGATGTCAATAGTCATAACACGAGAGCTAAGGACGAGAGGAGACGTAGGTGATCACTATGCGTGAGTGTGAGGCGAGACAGTATTGGATTAAGTGAAGAGAACATGGAATCTTATAAATCCACAGGGATGTAGAAAAAAAAAACGTGACAAAACAAAAAGAGTAATGTAAACCATATAAGCGCCAACATAGAGACGCGGAACGCAAAGCTCAAGATCATCATCGATCTTCAAAGGAACCTCGAACTTATTTGCAAACTGCGCATAGCTTAAGGTAAACAGGTAGAGCATACATACATTTCTGACGTACTGATCAAATGTCCTCACCGCAGTCCGGCCCAGGAGTAGAGCATCCATCTCGCTCTCGGGGACGGGGACCACGGCCACCGTGGGCGCTGGACCCCCTTTCATTGGCACGTTCATTGTGAGCTTTGCTGTCTTCTAGTGAAGGTTTAAAATCACTTGCAACTTTTTGTTGTAGTTTTTCAGGTGTTAATTTTTGTATGGTCACTTTGTACTTTGACTTGTAGTTCTAATAACTTATACTTTTCACTTTTTTGTTTACAGCTGCTTTTGTATCAGTGCGTTCACTTTCCATGTTTATTTATTTTACTTGGGGGTTTATATTTTAATTAAAAAGAACGTTTGGTTCAAAATAATTTCAAGGTAGCACTAAAGGAATTTATGTTTTGGTTTCACTTTTTTCAGTCAGGTTATTATAATGAGTGACAACAGCAACAGCGAGCGTCCACTTTATTTCATCATTTATTGTTCGCAAAGTCTAACACTTACTTGAATATTCTTTCTTATTTATAAAGCTTAGAATTAAATACTGTCTGCATTTTATTGGTCCAACGTGCATCATAAAATTTAGGCATTAGTACTGTTCGGCACTAAATTTTCAAGTCTATAGGCATTATCTACTGTTCTATATTATTTTTGCCAAGCATTCTAATTTGCACTTTGTTACTCGAGATTTAGGCTACGAATTTCGCAAACTTCAAAATTTCGACTCTATCGCCAAACGCATTTTTAATCCTGGCACCCATATATAATTTCTACAAGCTTGCAATCAGTTTTGTTCCTCCATTATCACCTTTGTTACACAGGAGTTAGGGGGTACAATCCTGTGCAGCCTCCACGAGTTCCACTCTTAGATTTAAGAGCACTAGACACCACCACGGTAGAAGCGTGAAACTTCCACTTCACAAAAACGTTTTTAATGAAAGTTCCAGTGTCAATGCAAGGATATTTCCTACTTATTTTACGTCATTACTAATTTACACTACACATCTAAGAAAGAGATCTCCAACAATTTTTAACCGTCCAAAATGCCGTATCATCACGACGCAAATTTTGTCATAAACGTCGCCTCGAATCAGATAATTCTGACAAATTGTAAAAGCTTAACTCCCTGACGTGTGCCTCAATGTCTTTATCGTAAGAAAATCGCACCAATCATTTAGAATTCATTTATCACTCCAGCCAGTCCGAAAATTGTCTTCAGTTTTTCTCAAGGAATTGACGGGAAACGAAAATATGTCTGATGATATGGATAGGTATTGTCTGGTTCAAACTAAGTTCTATACAATGTTCCAAAAATTTCATAAGAGTAAATGTAGTTCTGGGAAATTCAGACTTGGCAGCAACAGGATGATAAATTCTGCTTAGTACAGATCTCTTGTTTGATCCCACTGAGTCTGAATACTTGATCCACTAGGTTAAGGGTTTTAAATAAAATTCGTACTTTGGACCGTCGATTTTCTAATTTTATATTATCACTACACTGATCACGAAGTCTTCAACTGTTTGTGTTGTTTTGTAAGTTGCAGCGTGTGGATAAATTGGTATATTTTCGTCTCAAGTCTATATTTACTCAATGAACTATACATATCTCAATGGTAACTGACTGTCATACTGCCAGTAAAAAAAACTAAAGGCCTGTTTCACTTTTGACTAATAGCCACTAACCAATAAATAAAACAAATATAAAAAACCATTTTTTTAAAGTATTTGAAACAAAACACTAATGGGAACTTATTCAGTCATTGTGAAACAGGCCGCAATCCTATTTGGTATGAACCATCAGTCATTTAGGTTAGTATTTTTTCTTCTGTAACGCGAATACTTATTCGGAACGACCGGAACCAACAAAAAAAAAAACTGTGAAAGCACTCCGGGAGTGCCGGCAGAAGTGAAAACTTGAATATCAACGTTGTGCATTTTTGTTTTTTTGGAATAGTTATTATCAATATAAAAGTACTATCATTTTTGTGATAGAATACAATAATAATAATAATAATAATATAATATTTTTATAGAATACAATATTTATTTATTGCGCTATCGTACACAAACATTACAATTTATATTATATTAAATTACATTAAAAAGTTTATCTCTCAGAAAAATCAACTTACATCCATAATTTCGCCAACCGTCTTACGGTTTTTCGATCAGGTCACGTGTCCTGACGCGAGTTTTACATTTTTACCCCATCCCACAAAAGTGCTCAACGCCGCTAAAGAAGTTTTCACTTCAAAAACAGTTAACGAAACTCCCTATATAAGTTCTTCAGAGAAGTAAGATGTAATACTAGCATAGCAGTAATTACTGACCTTAATTACTCTCAAACTACGGACCTGACCTCGGGGCAATTACTCATTTCATCCAGCAAATCATTGTGGTGAAAGTATAGCCTAACTTGCAGTTACAAATTACTAATACGTTTGGGATGAATAATACATAGTAGTAGCCTACCATAAAGTATAGCAAAAACTAGTAAGATCTCTCTTTATTTCGAATTACTGGTTTTGGATTTAAGTTTTCAAAAATACCATTTATGATGAAAATTAAGACTTGAGTCTGAAAAATTATGAACATTATAACTATCTAAGTAAAGCTTAAAGCTCGATCACGTGGTTAGTTAGTAGCTGTAGGAATTCAGTAGGTATCACAAAACTAACGAAAGAACAAACCCACTTAAAATGATAAAAAGGATAAAGATTTTTGTTTCAGGCTTTATACTTGAACAATGCTTGTGATTGAGACTACCTATTAAGCATTAATATAACACTTGTGGCAGGTAGACTCGTTCTTTCATATCAATATTAATAAATAGCATTACACCAAGATTTGAAACAAAATATTCAAAGTACTAAGTACTGTACGTATAGTTACCTATTGTAAAGGAATCGACGCTTGTTTCAATAAAATGTAGATACATGCCGATAACGAAAATAATAATATTCAGTGCCAGAGCAACTTAGCATTAGGCAAGACACAAACATGATCCCAAAATAGCAAAAGATTAATTTACAATCAATAAGGCTGCCATTTTCTCAGATATCATATGAGCAAGAAATGTTTCTCATCACTAGGGATTCGGTTTACTATTCAAGGGATGGAAATATATTGACGATATATCGATAATATATATTGAAACACGCTGTACCGTCTGCAAGGATTAGAACATCGACTAATGTTCTAAATAGTATCCCGATTAAAACAGATTTCTATTTATTTTTGAAGCTCAATGGCAATAGTAAAGTGATTGCCTATTACCCCACTGCTGAGCAAATGACTCGCTTGAAAGTATTGTTATGATCTCATTTTGAAAAAATCTGAGCCTGGTCTACAAAATAAAAAAATATTACCTTTTGTTATTTATTAACTGGTTACAAAAAGCAATGCCAATGAATAGTAAAACTAATTCTGTCGAGTAAAATATAAGAAAAAACGAAAGGCTAAAGTAAGTATAGATTTGTTTTTGTTTGTTTTTACGTAGTAAGTATAGATAGGCCGAGGTAAGAGCGTGGTGTGTGAGGGGCGCGGGCGGGTGTATCCGCACCGCCCGCACCCCTCACGCAACCCGCTCTCGCCCGCGCCCCGCCGCCCCGCAGGTAAAGTTTCAATGAAAAGGCTTACCTATAGATAGCTTCTTCCTTATCGATACATTTTATTTCAACAATTCACCCCTACCTTACACTCAGATACTGATTTATCCGATGATATTAGTTTCGTATTGCGTTTCTGAGGTTGAACCTGAGATGTTTGTGATAGAGTGTAGCGAATAGAGCTTTTGTATAACTTATTCAATACTATTGGTATTTGGTTTCTATCGAAATATTGAATAGTGGGAGCTTAGTTCACAGCGTTGGTATTTTTATGTGGCAAGAGCTTATAGGCAGATTTAAGTTATTGTGTGAGGTATTTGTATACAATTTACAGGTAAATACTGAAAATATACAGGGTGTAGCCTATAATAGGCCCAAAAAAAATCTATGATTCTTCAAAGTATACGTAGTTACCTTTATTTACATGGTTTTAGTGGTCTTAAATGCTTTAATTTTGAGATATAGTAATCCAAAGTGATAATCCATAATCAATGTATATCAAAGTCGCTAGCTAGTTGAAGGAAATGACATTTTCAAATTCTATGACTGGACATATCTGTTTGCAATGGGAGCGCATTGTCTTACATAACTTTTGAACTCCTATCATCGGGAGTACGAAAATATTTTTCATACCATTTTAAACCATAATAATCATTCTTCATAAAAAAATACGAAACTAAATATTAAAATCTTAGGTTTTATTAATATTTGTTTTCATATATTCGTTTATACTAACGATCGAAACTCATATTCATTAAAATAAATAACTATAATAGTCATAAATGTGTTTTATTCTAATATTTGTTTTTGCAAAGTTATTAATCCTAAGTGTTTTTATCCGTAACATTAAAAATAAGAATAACGGAGAAACTAGATGCTACCAGACATGTATGCTAGGTTGGATTAGAACTGTGATCCCAACTAATGTTTTTAACAACAAACCCCCTTATTATTTGCCTTTAATAATACAAAAAATGAGATAATTTTCTGTTATAAAGTTAGCTATTCTGAACAACGACGTTATGAATTGACGACCCGTTACGTACGTACGATCTGTTGATGAGCTCCATTGGTAGTAATTAAAAAATATGAATAAGTATCAAATTATGAATAGTGATTTTTATGAACACACATCGTTAGTAAGACAAAAAATATGATTTAGAATTTTATGTGAGCCAATCAGCCCCCTTACAATGGACACATAACCCGATCCAATGAATATACCCATCCCTGTCACACGCGTACACGGCCTGGTATGAGTGACAGAGATGGGTATATTCATTGGATCGGGTTTTGTGTCCAGAGTAAGGGGGCTGGACCCGTTGGCAAAACATTGGTAGTTCGATTGATTTTGTTATAAAATAACAATAAATTTATTATTCATTTGAATCAATTAAAACGTTAGAATTGACGTTTACTTAAAGGGTTACCTACATTTTCTATAATTGCTCATACTATAGACTACACCCTGTATTAACTTCCTAGTGCATTTTTTTTTCGATTAACATTTATATACTTGGATAAACCCATCTTAAATAACGATAACATTTTGTGAGGAAATCTTAACCTTATTTTTTCTGCCCTCATTATGAACCTGCCTATTGTTTCCCTTAATGTTAACACAGACACATTTTTATATCATAATTACTCTGTGGTTAAGTATTTCACTTCAACAAAAAGTATTCTTGTTTCAAATTGCGCTCAATTATTTTGTTTGAAGCGTGTTTATTTCTCAAAAACCTTCATATAAAACAAGTACATTTTAACATTTGTTTTTACAAGAATGTTTAGCTAAGCAGTATAGTATCCGCAGATATATATTATAAGAAGATGACGCGAGCTATCAGAGTTCTATAAAAATATTTCCAAAAACTGTTGATATTTGGCTATTAGCGCCATAATATTGTATTAAATGACGTCAAATGAAGGATGATAAATAAATATAATAAATATTAGACACCAATCACATAATTACTCTGATCCCAAAGTAAGTAGCCAATGCACTTGTGTTATGGAAATCAGACACAACGGTGGTACCACAACACCCAGACCCGAGAAAATATAGAAAGGAACGTTTTATATATTGACCCGACCGGGAATCGAACCCGGAACCTCACGAGATGGCGACGCTTGAAACCAGCGTGCTAGCCACTCGACCACGGAGGTCGTCAAGATAAACGGTCGTCGAGATAAAAAAGATGAACTTCGATATAAATTCAAGTTCACACGTTAAGACGCGATTCCCAAACTTTGAACCTAGTCTCAAGCAAGATAAGCCGGAGCGGCACGGCTTATATTTATATGCAAAGTATGTGCGTATTCCACAAAAAGGTACTTTTAGTGCCCCCGCTCTCATAGTAAGACGGTAGGTGAACTTTTCTGGGCACGAAAATGACAATACTCTGACTCCGAGCTGTTATTGAACATCTAAATACAGAAGTACACAGAAAGAGAAATTTAGTGCGTTATTTGGGAGTCCAGATAGGTTCATTTACTCGCGTGGTCTATTCAAGACACACGTCTGCGACAATGTCCATGTTTCTCCCTTTTTAATTATCTGGCCATGTGGAAGTACCCTCCGGCAAGCTTGGACAACTTTTTGCACAATCTTTGCGACAGAGTAATGGCTTGTTTTCTTATTATAACATACATACAATAACCGTGTAAGCTATGTGAAATGATAATAGGCGTTGGTTACCAGCGGTAAAATATTTCCAATTTGAAAGAAAAAATACTTAACCAATGGTCAGTGAAACAGCCATTCTGATATCACGTAAAGATATTTTTTTCCTCAAAACACACATCGTTTTTATTTGACTGCTGGAAACAACATTTAACCATATCAATCACGCATTTGGGTCTTAATGCTTAATGCGTCTTAATGCGTCTTTAGTTCTGTAGTTATTGTCATCACTGAGTTTTAAGCTCGCCTTAACTCTCAACAGATTAATGAATTACACGCAGCTCGGTAGCACCTTAACATTAATTATAACGAACGTCAATAGTAAAACTATCTGCACTGTCAATCCTTTTTAATCGACTTCAAAAAAGGAGTTTTTTATACATGTGACCCCATATCAGTTATTTGTGGCCCGATTATTTCACCTACCTTCCTACCGCATTGTTGTCAAGTCGATCTGATGATGAAATCTTGGTGCAGTCGAGAAAAACCTTCAAATTTTAAAGACACATAGGTACTGTTTTCGCACTAGAATCTTAATGCTGTCATGTTGTTACGACTGACAGTCAACATTGTGCGGAGATGAGCTGATGGTGAACATCATTAACGCTTAGGAGTTCAATAATTACAATGCCAGAACTTATGAATGGTAATTTGTGGCTTATTAAAGAACAGAGTCAAAAGGTGCAACCCCGTCCTCCCCTCCTTCAATTAGCAACTAAAATAAAATTATACTAATAATGTTATAACTGACTTCAAGACTAAATACACTATAAAGTCTTAAATAAACTCTTGCCTCTTCAAAGCAAGACTAGATTTTAGGCGCACAACTTCTTTTTTAGAGTCGGTGCATTACTCAAGATTCAAGAGTTTATTGAAGATTTCTGAGTGCATTTTGGTTTTGAAATCGGTTTTTACTTTTTTATAATAGGTATTATTTATTGCAGTTAATGTAATGGTTCATTAAGATGGTACGTTACATAATTTTTTTTTTATTATGTAACGTACCATCTTAGAAAAAAAAAGACTGTTTGTATCATATTTTAAATTCGAATCAAGCAATTTAATAGCTAGTAACGATAATATGGTAGCATACTTTAAAAAAAGCTATTTGAATTGCTAGCATAACTTAAAGACTTTACAAGAAAACTTTACAAGTTCTCAACAATTTAAGCTTCTCTTTGCATATTTCATACACAGAGAGATAATCAATATTGTGTGTATGAAACTTAGGAACAGATGAAGTTTGGAACTACTTGCTTACTTTTCCAATTCGGCAAAAAAGTTACGCCAATATTCTTCATCTTGTTTATGACTTAAGTTTGAAATAAGGCTCAACTTAAACTTCAGTGTTACTAATTAGTTTTATTTTATTAATTTAAGTTTTATTTTGAGCATTTTTGAAAATATAATAATACAAATAATACTTAATAATACAACTACTATATACAGAGTGTTGTTTTGTTCAGTGACATCCAGCTCAGTGATGCTGGTACGACCCATGTTTATACTAAAATATAAAAAATATTTTAATCATATATAAGTTACATAAAAGATAACCTCTTCACCACATTTTTTTTAAACTAATGGGTAGATTCCAACCCTCGCGCGTATTTACGAAATACTACGCCGTAGCTAGTACTAGCTACCTAGCTAGTATGCTACGAAGAGCCGACCTGGCGTTAGTTGTTTTACTCGTTTGCTAGTATTGCAATAATAAATTGATTTTGTGGTTTTTTTTTTAAATTGAAAAGAAATATTTTAATATACTTTTCGGCATTAGTATCGTTTGTCCAACCACATCATGTATACAGGGTGACTTTGTTATCAGTACCGAAATTTTGTGTAAATTCTCCACTGATGAATATGAACAACTTCTACTGTGGGGGCAATAGTGAAATTGAGAAAAAAAAACAGCTGTTCCATACAAAAGTTCAATTGGCGCGCGGTCAAAATGTATGGAACACCTGATTTTTTTCACTATTGCCCCCACAGTAGAAGTTGTTCATATTCATCAGTTGAGTCTTTACTCAAAATTTCGGTACTGATAACAAAGTCACCCTGTATAACTTTATTACTCAGACAGACATAACTTTTTTCGCCAATAACTTTATTTATTGTGATACGAGTATTGCATTAAAAAACAGTCTGTAATAAATATGATGTGACGCCATTGGCCAACCAAGACAAAGTAAAAACATTTATACAAAGACATAAAATTGGTATAAGATTGCTTGAATCTACCTAACCTTTACTACCAGTTAAGGTAAAATATAATTAGATAAATTAAAACCCAAGATGGTGCAAGCAATTATATTGATAACTAGCGACCCACCCTGGCTTCGCTCAGGAGCAATATTGATACTAAATGTATGTTTTATACACATAAACCTTCCTCTTAAATCACTCTATCTACTGAAAAATACCGCATTAGAATCCGTTGCGTAGTTTGAAAGATTAAGCATACATGCATACAGGCAGGAAGCGACTTTGTTTTATATTGATGATATCCGTTTACACTGAGTGGAAACTGAACTGACTGGAACCTTAATGACATACAAGGTGAGTTTGTTATTACTGCCAAGATGCCTGAAGTGGCGTTTACCTGTAGAATTACCCGTAACCCATGTTCTTTATTCGTTTATAGATGACTGATCAAAGTTTCATAAAATAAAATGTCCTACATATCTTTTTTACGAAAGCTTAACATTTCCCAATACAAGATAGAAACCTCTTTTCGAACAAACATGAATGAGTGACAAGGACAACACACCCTTACGTGTCGTACAGGATTAAGGCTGAGCAGGAAAAATGAGGAAGTGTCAACAGAGGCACTGATTTAGGAGGAATAGCGAAATAGAGTTTTTGTTCATAAAAAAGAACTGCCATTTTAATGCAAAGTAAAGTAGGTACTGTATTTACCTAATTTACTATGGAGGTCACCGTCGCCTTACCATCTTAACCAAAAACGTTCGCACGTCGCTTCGTCGATCGCTTGCAATAAACCTTGTTTTTGTGTAGTATATAAAAGTGATTTTCATTGAAAAGTGGTCAGGCGCGAGAGACTTCGCCAGAAGACAGGTTCCGTTTTACATAAACATTAAAAGGTGAATTAGTTAGTCCAACCCTGCGAAATTTGTGGTTTCTTATGAAAACGTCAATTGCGTGACGCTTAGCGCCATCTAGCCGTCTGTTTATGAAACAGATGGCCCAAGCAGTTATTCTTTACAGAATAAATTCAACTTCATAAACAGACGGCTAGATGGCGCTAAGCGTCACGCAATTGACGTTTTCATAAGAAACCACAAATTTCGCAGGGTCGGACTAACAGCACGGTAGCTCAATTGGTAAGAGCGTTTGGCCCGGTATGCCAAAAGGTTGCTGGTTCAAGTCCCGCCCGTGCGCAAATTTTTGGTTTCTTATTTTCATCTTTATGAAGGTGAAATTAGGATAAAAGTTTGCGCGGAACCCCTATACTATTTAGGCAAGCAAAGCCACGGTGAACCGCTGAATGAGTTTTACCAAACATCCTATTTTTTTTCCCTTACGTACACATACGAGTATCTAAAAAGAGAAAATGTGATGTATCCAACACTGAAACAAGACTACATTTGCGATATTATTTTCCACGCTGAATATTTCTACTCCATTGGGACTTCTGAGTGAGTAGTTTCATGAATACTTTTATTATGAAGCTGGCTATGAGTGATGTGCAAAAATTCACCTTAATTGAAGAGCCATATGGCCGGGATTCACTGAAGACACTTTAGAAATCTAGTGTTTATCGACAAACGAGGGTTTGCCAATATGATTATGGCATATTAAAGGCTAGATTTAATCCTTTTTGGAAAAAACACCTACCGGTCGTTCGTCTACAAGATTGCATTTTAAATATTTAACGGTATCAGTATGAAAGTAATTATTAGGTATTTCATACATTCATCTTTGCACACTTGCCTTTGTTATCATTGCTTTTGCAAATATTTAATTAATGTTAGATTAAACAAATATGAAAATTATTATGTTATAAAGTAGATTGAACGTAATTATCTAAAAAAAACTGGAATTCGTTGTATTGGAAAAAAAATGTGGGACAGTGAATTTTAGAAAATAGACGGGTGAAGTCACGGAGCACTGCTAGCTACACTATACACATATACATAAATAGATATAGTTTACAAAATAGCTTCATTTAAAACCTTGCTGATATGTATCTGCAATTTAAATTACAATCAGTCTTGAAGCATCTATCAGCACAGATCATTAGCGCGAAGTACAGTTAGAAAAACCAATTTCGGACTCTCTATTATTATTATCAAATATTTTTACGCTAATAATAATTATATTAAATTTATATGATGATTGATAATTTTGATTGTCAATGTTGATTTTTTTGTCCAAGATTATCTTACTAGTAATGATGAGGCCTAGCAATCCAAGCATAATACAAAGATAGTGTTTCAAACCTACCTAGGTCTATATCATACTAACTTATAAATCTAAATAAACTTAGTTTTGGACATATTGATGTAAAAAAATAATTGTATTTTTTGGCAAGAAATCTAGCTCGAAGGACACATCATAATTATGTTCACACTACCACAGAGAGAACAGAGAATCCAAATAAATGTTACTTAAAGATAAATCAAACAAAGACAAACTAAGAAACCCAAAAAAAAATGTAGTTGCAGATTCGAGTCCCGCCCTTGCGCTACTTTCGATTTCTTATATAATCTTTAAAGAATATAAATTTGACACTGAGTTTTAAAAAAAATCTAAAAATCATAAAATGTTACTGATGAAATGTTTTATTTTATTTTTTAAAGTGAATGATTGAAGCAGCAGGGAACAATTGCGACAATAATTTTGTTGATACTTATTACTTTTGGTGACTGTACACCGCATTTTTTTACAAATTCATTCAAAGAACTGACTTGTGGTGGAGTGAAACATGATCGAATGTTGATTTCTAACAAATGTTACTGACGAAATAAACTAAATCCATTTCAGTGTCGAACTAACTGATCAGGTCAAGAATCGACTTTACGACGTCGACACGCTGACAAGACAAAATGTTTTATTGCAGTCAATGAAAATAAAACAGCTATCTATACAAATACTAGCGGCTGCCTGCAACTTTGTTCGCGCATTTTGGTTTTATTCCGTTCCCACAGGTAGGAGCGTAATGTTTTGTCGCCTATGGCCATTTTTGAAGTGAAAACTTCTTTAGCGGCGTTGAGCACTTTTGTGGGATGGGGGAAAAATGTGAAACTCGCGTCAGGACACGTGACCTGATCGAAAAACCGTAAGACGGTTGGCGAAATTATGGATGTAAGTTGATTTTTCTGAGAGATAAACTTTTTAATGTAATTTAATATAATATAAATTGTAATGTTTGTGTACGATAGCGCAATAAATAAATATTGTATTCTATAAAAATATTATATTATTATTGTTATTATTATTATTATTATTGTATTCTATCACAAAAATGATAGTACTTTTATATTGATAATAAGAGCAATTCATTCAAAATTATACCCTAACTATTCCAAAAAATCAAAAATGCACAACGTTGATATTCAAGTTTTCACTTCTGCCGGCACTCCCGGAGTGCAATTTTTTTTTAAATATTGGACACCAATCACATACATTGCTCTGATCCCAAAGTAAGTAGCAAATGCACTTGTGTTATGGAAATCAGACACAATAGTGATACCACAACACCCAGACCCGAGACGATATATTTTTTGAAAATTTATTTCTTTATTGACCCGACCGGGAATTAAACCCGGGACCTCAGAGCCTTGACGCCTGAAACCAGCTTGCTTAGCCACTACACCACGGAGGTCGTCAATAGGTTTTCAGTCGTCGTTTCGTCATTGACCTACTCCTATAGCCTTCCCTGATAAATAAGCTAGGTACCTATCACAAGCTTGATTCTTCTATTTGAACCACTTCAGCAAATCCTTTCTTAAACGTTCTAAAACGTCGCGCCACGACGGAAGGAAATGGAGTTAACACGAAGCGCCTGGACGCATTCGCGGGGGATCGCTAGTTATATTATACATAAAATGTAGATAGACATGACTGTGTCAAATTTCTAAACGAGGGTAGATATTGGGCACTAAAATATTTATAATACCTGTAACGAGGCCTTAGCCCAGCTGTGGGACATTGACAAAAGGTACTTTTACGAACACATGCTTGAGGTGGGTTTTGTCGTCCAGCAGTAGGATATTTACAGGCTGACTATAACTGTTAATAAGTACTTGTCTTAAATGAAAATAAGGTAAAAAGCATTTTTTAATTTTCTGTGTCTACTTGATATGTCTAAAACCTTAAACCAAGCCTAATCTATTGTGTAAAAATTAATCCAGTATAACGTAACCCAATTACTAATATCCTGTATCAACATCGACTAATTAATATTGGATTAACTAGTATGTATTATATTATTAGATGATGGAACAAGAACAACCTTGAAACTACCTATACACAGTATTTCTTGTAAGGAAACAAGCCAGTGCACGGTTATAGGTGACCGCCATTCCTATCAAATTAATCCCTCAGCAAAATGCAATAGTAGTTCTGAGTTATTTCATTTTGAACGAATTTTGGCCTGATTGCGACTTAATCCAGAAAAAAACCGGCCAAGTGCGAGTCGGACTCGCGCACTGAAGATTCCGTACCAATTTTATATGAATGAGGGAATCCTCTTACTTCCACTTAGCTAAAATACTACAATATTTTGTTGACAGCAAACATAACTTTGTTTTTCATAGTGTTTGTATGAAGAACAAAGTTATGTTTGCGGTTGTTGAAAATGTGCTATATTTCAAAAACTACTAGTTCGATGCGGTTCAGACCAATGGGCATTACATCACATATTTTTTCAAAATTTATATTTGCTTAGTTTAGCAGATAGAGGGTGGTGGGGGGCGCCCATTTTACCACATTGGAAGCGTCTATCTATCAAACATGAGACTTCAAAAGAAAATGTTTTAAGAAACCTCTATGTCATTTTAAAAGACCTATATAGATAGCTATAGACACACGCATAGATTGCACAAAAAAATGACCCTGAAAATGTATGGGAGCCTCCCTTAAATATAATTATTTTTTATTAATTGTATAGGAACCATAAAACAGTAAACACAGTACATCTTCCTACCATATTTCAACAGTGTGATGCTTATAGTTACAGAATAAAGTGGCTGTGACATACGGGCGGACATACAGACAGACAGACAGATAAGGGTTCCGTTATTCGCTATTCGGCTACGGAACCCTAGAAACAAAAGTAGGTTTTCTTTGTGCTATCGACCGTTAGTAATTTAAAATATCCAATTCAGGAAAAGATAATACCAAATGATAAAAAAACGTCGGTTGAAAAACCAAAACAAAATACAGCTTATAAAATTTTGTCATTTCATTCAATTACTTTCAAAAATGGACCTCACAAACAGCAGATGTCTAAATTAAAATCTATACGTGTATGTATATTTGTTGTTATCATTTAAAATATCCTGTTTTGCTGGTGATTCCATTTGAAATTAAGATTTAAATATGTGCGTTTTGCGTTCATGCTTTTAAAATGCTATGAGCTGTCAGTACTTATTCATTGTGAGAATTGCAATTTTAGTTTTTAATAAATCAAAAATCAATATTGTAGATTTTATGATAGCTAACCACAAGATTTGGCTTTATAGATATGCTATACGGGCGTTTTTAAAAATATGCTTTCTGTTGATACTTCTACTGTGAACTGAGTTTATCTACAAACAAAACTCAAAACAACTTGATCTTGACCTCTAAATTCATTTAGGCACAAATGAAGATCTAAAGCAGAATGATAAATGGATCATTAAATATTCATCGCAGCCTCCAAGTTCACCGGAGCGTGAATTAAAAGCTTAAATATTTTTCATCGGTTCCGATCATTCTAATAAACATTATTATGGACGTATCATCGAAATATTGCTCGCAATATCTCTCAACGACGCGTTTAATTTTATTCTCTCGACGAACAATTCTTAATTCAAAACACGACACGTGAATCCAATTAAACCACACACGCGTTACTTACAAAACAACACTAGATATCTAGGGGGTGTAAACGCTATATCTAAAAGGTGTAAAAAAATATCGTGTTTCCGTCAGTCGGGCGGCGAGCGCGCGGCTCCGCGCCGATCGCAGTACTGACACCTTGCCGGTGAACGAGGGAGAGATCCCACGTTTTGGGATAACGTTCTGTTTTTTACGGGTAATTCAGACCTTTAGATAGTCTGTGGTGAGGTATCTTTTTAAAAAGATAATTAATATTACAGTCCTGGATATGTATGTTACTTTTTATTAAGGTTTTAACATTTTAGGGGTTTTTAAATCTCTGAATTGCGTTACATATGGTTAAGTACAGTCAAATTAATGACGTGTGTGGAGGTTGTGTTCAGGCTGATATCATATCAAAGACTAGCTAGCACCATAAAGAACACTTATTAAAAAATAGTAAATGTTAAAGGAGATGATTTCAGTGTGGAGTAGGAAAACTTTCAACGTTTCCAGATTCAGTTTTGTAGGTCACACAATTGTACTCGTAAAAAGATGCTTAAACTTCTGCTGCTAGTTTAGGTCAAACAAACCCAATAAAATTGATTAGTCGTTTAAAACTTAAATTACAAAATATATATTGTTAATTGAAACCCCTAACGTAAAAACTAAAACCACAATGTCATAATATCTATATTTTTTACCACAGTCTTCGATTCTCGTGGGTAATGTCCGATTAAACGACGACCTCCGTGGTGAAGTGGCTAAGCACGCTGGGTTTCAAGGCGTTACCGCTCCGAGGTCCCGGGTTTGATTCCCGGTCGGGTCAATGTCAAAATCATAATTTTCTATATTGTCTCGGGTCTGGGTGTTGTGGTACCACCGTTGTGTCTGATTTCCACAATACAAGTGCATAAGCTACTTACTTTGGGATCAGAGCAATGTTTGTGATTAGTGTCCAATATATATATTAAATCAGTTTTGTACGTGTAATAGTTACACGGTCAACAATATCCTGTATTAAACAATAACCAACAACCTGTTAACAATTAAAACCGCTCTCCGAGAAAAGAAGTAGGACATCGCATTACGTAGCACTCGTAACACACAACCTTATGCAATTATGAACACTAGTTATTCTTAGGAAAGGGGAAAAAAACAGAAGTGTCGACGCTCCCTACCCTGTCGCGAACTTACAGAGTTGAGTTTCCTGTTGACCCTCCTGCCATCTCTTTGGATATTGTTCTTTAAGGTAATAAGGATAATATTTGGGTAAAATTTAAGTATACCGTATGAATACTCAAACTAATATCTCTCGATAAGCGCAAAGGATCCGATCGCTCTCAATTTGAAGCAATGGCGCCCCGAAACTAACTTAGGTGACAAATATTTACGTTTTCTATAGTTATTTGTGACCGAACGTTTTTTTTTAAAAAAAACATTGCAAAAATGGCATTTTGTTAAGTATGTTCAATGATTGAAAGCGTGTAATTTCGCAATTAACACACGTTAAACTGATAAATAGTCTGCTTCTTGATAAAACTACATGTCATTTCTAATAACTAAGCTGTGTTTTTTAAGGAACAGTAGGAACATCTGGGTTAATCTCTCCTGTTTGGAAAATGGAACATTCATATGTAGATAGCCGGGTGGAAAATAGCTTTTCCATCCCTAGGGTGAAAAATTATTTAGTTTTAATTTCTACGATCAGACATTGAGTCAAAGATAATTGAGTCACATGATATTATTAAAACAATAAAGCTTCCCAATTTTTTTCTTAGCTTAACATTCAAAACGTGTTTATCATGATTATTAATTAAAAAGTTAATATAAAAAGTATTCAATATTTTTTTAACTGTATTATTAAACTACAGCTCCACATTGTTTTATTCAAGACCTAAACCAATTATTTCAAGTTATTACAATAAATACTTGTTTTATTCCATTTAAAAAAAAACTATGTGATTCAAGCCTATCACTAAAACTATTAGCCATCGTAGCCATCGGGTTTCGGACAAATTCCCTTACAAATGGAGCGCTCGGAGCTGGCTGAAAAAAAAGGGTGAATTTATAGTGTCGTTGGGCGTCAGTTCCGATATTGTTGATCTGAATGCGCGGATCCACAAAATTGATTCTGATTTATTGCCGTATTTCGCGTGTGTTATTTGACAAAAAAAAACACAAAAAACTTAGTTAAAAGCTTAAAATAACGCATTCGTCTTCTATTTATGAGAAACAAATGATTTTGGAGTTAGTGCATGTTTTGTGTAGACTACTGTTAGTGTCAGTAAGCTTAACATGATGCACAGATTCCAAGTGGTTTGTTTTTTTAATATTTTATTTATTTCATTATTTTTAGTTATAACTCATATATCTAAAACTACTGGAACGATTTTGATGAATCTTACACTGTACCCTGAGTTAAACTATACCTGATTGAACTAAAAAAGGATCATATCATATCAGATCTATGAGTTCTTAATTTTGAGAAATCCTTAGCCCAAACACATTTTGCACAAGTGTTAGGAAGCCTTAATAGATAAACATTTTGTTTCCAATTTTGACGATATCACACACGTACAGGTTGAACTGTTTTTTTTTGGAGTCAGTAAAAAATAATAATAAAATACATATATACTCGTACAGCTTATATGAAAACTTTAATGGTTATTTTTTTTAATTTATAATTTAATTTTCCAATCAATATTAAGTAAATGGATTATATGTGTACACATTCAAAACAATTCAAAACACCAAAATAAATGGCGCTTATTATTAAATGAAATAAAAAACAATTATCCTTAAATAAAATATTTCAATTCCAACACCTATGGGTTGGCTGGAAGAGATCTCTTTTAGGGATAAGCCCACCTTTGTTCACATTGTGACTTCATGTATTTCCTGTACAACTTTTAAGTGGATAAAGAATATAATAATAAAACTTGGGCACCTCAAAACAAACTGCTGAAAATATTAATGCGTTAATATTATTTTACTTGTTTGAAATCTGCTGCAAAGTTTGAAATCCAATATGCATGGACTCCCACGGTGGAAATCAATTTGTTAAGCTTTTGTTTTAGCTGTTGTTTTATAAAACTCGGTTTTCTGTGTAATGGCTTTGTCAAAACTATTCAATGAAAGGGTATTTGTTTTGATAGTTTGGATAGGCCGGTATCCAGTCAAATGCTGTTAGGTGCTTATTTATAAGAAAATAATAATTAAAAATACATATATGCATATGTATATTTGATTGAAGTTGTTGAAATTGTATTTAATTCTAAAAAGTAACGAGTTTTTAAAAAATATTTTTAAATGACGAAATTTTCTCGCTTATACTCAAGAATTTGGCACACTGGTTGCAGTCCATACAAAATTGACCGCAATTTTTATCCGTTTGCTGTCACTGCAGATTAAAGGGGACAAAACATAGTACTAAAGCCTGGTTTATCATCCTTAAACATGAAATAAGAAACCATTAATTTGCGCTAGAACCAGAAAGTTATTGAGTTTTCGTTTCTTATTTCATCTTTGATAATATCAAATTTGACACTGTGAGTGTTCTAAACTACTGGTAGTAAACCAGTATCGACAAATAAGCTCTAACCAACGAATAAATGAAATATGGAACGTCTTTTCGTAAGAGTTATTGAAAAAGTAACGCTAGCCAGAACTTATTAGGCTATTGTAAAACAAGCCGTTAATACAATCTCGTGTACGGTATACGGGACAAATACTGCCTTCTGAACGTAGCCTAATATATACAAAACTTTTGCCAAAGGACAAATTACTATTTTGTGTACTTAGTATTACAACTGAAATCAAAATATTGGACACCAATCACAAATATTGCTCTGATCCCAAAGTAAGTAGCTAATGCACTTGTATTATGGAAATCAGACACAACGGTGGTACCACAACACCCAGACCCGAGACAATATAGATAATTTGGATTTCTATATTGACCCGACCGGGAATCAAACCCGGGACCTCGGAGCGGCGACGCCTTGAAACCAGCGTGCTTAGACACTACACCACGGAGGTCGTCAAATACATTTGCAAACAAAAAATCTTTACAAATAACCATATATACCTAAACTGTTTTAACGCAACCCTAGTGGTGGCGTATTCATGTATTATCGACATGAATATTCATATTTTCCAGTCGGGCGCCGTCAAAGACATTGCTCGACCAATGCTTTTATAACTTTTTTTTCCGTGTCCTTTTTATCTCAAACAAATGCCATTTTTTTGAATAGGAATCGTAAATCAGTTAACAGGATACACCTACTAACCAAGTTTCATCTGTGTAATGCTAATAGTTTTATAATAAAGTGGCTGTGACAAACGGACGGGCTGACAGACTTGACAAAACTATAAGGGTTCCGTTTTTTGCCATTAGGCTGCTGAACCCTAAAGAGTATGAGTATGTATGTAATGTATACCTATTACACGGACTTCAGTCAAGCGTAATTGTTTGTTGTGCCCGTGGGCGATAAGGTGAAAGAAATAAATTGACAGAGCTCTCGATGATATCTTCCCACAACATTAAATTGATTTTGAATTTGCTAGAATAGTTTTTATTATTGTTTCAGAAATTACTAAGTGTTGTTTAGTTTTGTTGCGATCATAATAATTTCTGTGATGTTACCTATGTAATTTTACGAGCACTATTACTATAAATATACAATATTGGCTGTATATTTAGTATAAGGAAACACGTAAAACTGTAATTTTGAGAGCTGTGGATTTTGTGTAATAATAAAATTTAAAAAAAAATGTCTATACTTTAATTCTTGTTCCAGAAGTGATATTTTCATTTTTTTGTAACTCACCGGCTGTATCCTGTGTACTGATCAAAATAAATTGAAATGGTTTCGTTTTCGAATATGCAGTTTTTTTTTATGTTGCTTGTCTTAGTTTTATCTTTCTTGTTTGTTATTAATAAAGTAAAAAAATCTGCTAAATATATTTAAAAAAAAAACACCGTAAAAAAGAGCAGTCGCCATGTCAACCAATAGTCACAAAAGTATGTATGTCTCCGTCCATATCCACAATCTATCTCTGCGGGCAGAGTACAGTGACCTAAAAAAATATACTTGTACCAATTAATGATAACTCTATCGTTTGGCAAAAATTCTTACAAGCAGCAACAGGCTTGCTATCAATGAGGTATCGGTATGAAATATTAGATCATCAATATCACAATAAGTGATTGATAAACCTGCAGTTATTGTCTTGCCTTGAGATGCAGTTATTAACTACAGTATAATAATTGCAAACGTTTAGATATCGTTCGTAACAACCAACTACGTAACAAGGTAAGTTTCGAACGTCCGTATATTGGTACTCGTAATAGTCTTTGACCTCAGAAATGTGTCTCAATAGATGATACGAGTTACTCTGACTTATCAAAACATGTGAGCAATGTTTCCGGGTTCTGAAGGAACCTACGAACGTAAAACATATTTTTTAAACAAAATACTTACCCACTTGTCTCATTTAATCATGATTTAAACTGATAATAACTTAATCTATTTTAGTCTCTTCAACTAAAATATTGATTTTAGATTTCCACTAGAAATAAATTAAATGCATAAAGCAATGTCTTATCTCAAATATTGTTTATCAAAATTGTGGAGGTCCTTCGACTGTTTATGAACAGGATTATGAAAGTAGAATGTTAAACAATAAACAATTATTTTCAATTCATTTCTAGATTGGAGACCCTTCGACCAAAGACACAGCATAGACAAAATGGACAGACGACCTTGAAAATATCGCAGGATAAAACTGGATGCCGACCGCTTGTGATCGGTCGCTGCGGAGAGCCGTAGGAGAGGCCTTATTTCAGCAGTGGATGTCATTTGGCTGATAATGATGATTATTTTATCTCAGTGTATAAGTTTATTGAGAGCCTTTGGAACGCGAGTCCAATCTACAGTTTTTTATTCAGGCAAATTTCGTGTCACTCTATCTAGCTGAAGATGTCTGTGCCTTTGACCGCATCAGAACGTAACAGGTTCCGGTGCAATAATTGAAAATGGTGACCTTGCACCGTTGCAGGACCTCTCACTCTGCAGACACCCCTTTCAGGAGGGAGGGAGGGAGCTTGGGAAGTATTGTTAGGTTAGGAAAGATGCAGAACTTGATTAATGTGTAGGTAACTATAAAAATCCTTACACAGAATAATTTTGACTTTGATAGTGTGTAATTCAGTATTTTGTTTCTATATCATCATCAAATTTAAGACAAAGGTTCTCGTCGGGGAATTTTTTTGATTCAGTACGCTCTACATAGGTAAATGTCACAATTTAAATATCTGTTCTTAAGAAAAAAGTTTCTCTTCATCTGGAAACCCGCCAGACAGGTTGGACTTGCGCATGAAGGGTTCCGTATCTACAGTGTATGTAATATGACCTGTTAAACGCGATTATGATTCGGCGACAATAACAAATACGTTGTAATTAAGAATCTCTTCATTCTAAATTGTTAAAGTAACTTTTCATTAGTCAATATATTCAATTATCAATGACATGAACATCGCACCACAAATCTCAATCAAACTGAAATCAGTTACAACCTCATTTGATTCTGATAGAGATAGTCAAACATTCATGAATATGCATGACGTGCGGTATTCAAAATAATATTCAACGCGAATACACTTCCAAATACAGTCGCTATCACAGCAGCTTATACGTATATCTTGAAAACTAGCTCTTATGTCTACTACATAAGATAATGCGCAGTGTTTACCTCTTAGTTCACTAAAGATACGAACGTGATTAATTACTACATGGAAAGATGATTTTCCAAGAGATCTTGAATTGTCCGTACACAATCGTAGCTGAGCTGCTACGGACTACGGGATTCGTAGCATTTTGTAGTTTATTTGTCGTAGCTACGCGATACGAGAAATATACTACAATTTATGACATCAGTTTGGTTAAATATAAAGCCAATGTTACTGTTTGACTCGGTTGCACCGTTTTATCTGTGATTATTATTATTAAATAAAAAAATATGCGCCAGGCAACACAAAAATTATCGTGGCTTCGAAATTAGCCTTTTTTTATTGGTAACAAAAACAGACATTAATCGTATTAAGATAGTATAAAAAATATTAAAAACTAAGAGGAACTGGCCTAATGCCCTAAAGTGTTACACCTGTGCGCCAAACTCAAGTTACATGTTACAACAAATTAACTTAAAATACAAAGCTAAGCTTTAAATTAAAATACAAAATAAGATTAGAAGATTTTTTACCCCATATTACTAACCCATGGAGTTTTGTTGGTTGTATTACTAATCCATATATTTTAATCCTTGTGTTACAAATATCAGATAACGATTATGTCCCTTCGCTACTATTGTTTATAACGAATGGCCTTATTATGCACCCAATGGTCCTCACATAGGGTAGATACGCTTCGTAGTTGGGCTACTACGGACTACGAGATTCGTAGCATTTTGGAGTAGATACGTCGTAGCGCATAGCACAATGTATGACAGCAGTCTAGTCAAATGACAAACCTATAAAAACAGCCCGTTCCATCTTCGACCTCGTCTTAGTCGCACTGGCTGGGTCTGGAGTCAAGAGCAAATCCATAGTTAATAATAAAATTAAAAAAAAAAAAAACGTTCGGTGTACGGTTTCAACGATGATTATTTATAATACCGTCATTCATATTTCTGAAATGGATGTTTATAGCTCTTTGACGATCGTCGTATTAAAAATGTGATCGTGCAAATGAGCGTTAATATTCAAATCGTTTAGCACCAACATAATGGTCTCATGTTTAGCAAAATGCGGCAGGATCTTAATAAATTATCCTAATAATTTAGTACGAATTCAAAAATTTAAGACTTACCAAAATGGCATTAAATAAATATAATTGTTCCTCCTTAAAATTTTATTTGGAACATTTTTATACTTTATTAATAACAAACGAGAAACTAAGACATGCAACATAAAAAAATAAGTTAAAATCTACCTATTCAAAAACGAAACCATTTCCTTGTGGCAAGGAGGCTATGATGCTGGCTGCGTTGCCGCGTTGGATAGCTATGTTGCTAATCCTTTGAGCTAGGAACCAGCCAGCTTTATTATTGGCTGTTACAGAATTTAATTTTGGTGCAATTTTTCTAAACTTAATAACGTAATTGTTCCTTAGATAATTTGCGTTACAAAACTGATTTTGAATGTGATAGAAGAGGCGTGGAATACACCAAAATAATAATTGTAAGGCGAAAATTTCTCAAAAATAGGCTACGTTTTCAAATTAGACGTATTGTATTTTATTCGACGAATATTCCTTATCCGACGTTGGGAAAATCAAGCCCGAGAGGAATATCGGATTAAAACTCAAAAAAGAATTTATTTCGATTTATTCAAGATAAAGCTTCATAAGTAAAAAGAATATTTGATGTAGCGAAAAATCAGACACTTGAACTTATCGAGGTGAAATGTCAAAATATGTAGTTTGAGACTGTGGCAGTTGATTACAATCTGACCACAACACTGACAGTCACAACGTAAAGCGATAAAATATATCAGAAGATAGACGGCTAACCAGTAATTTACGACCGCAGCATTTGTGTACGTTTATTTACATACGTAACCTCTTTGCGGTGGCGTCCTCTACATAAGGGTGAGTGTACACGAAGAAATACTTCATTTTAATCATGGGTCTCTTCATTCTTAACATGTTTTTTTTACTTTTTTATAAGTTGAAAGACGCGAAACTTCATAGAAGTATGCAACAGACTTTTTTTAAATGTTAGGTTTAGGCAATGACGTTCACAAGGATAGACAGGTTATTCACCCACATTAAAGCATTTTAAAGTGGCGCAGGGATTACTCTATATACGAACGTTTAGTTGTGTATTACGACACTAAGCGCTAATAGAGACAAATGATGGGGCATGCCTGTCGATAGAAAGAGATAAATATATAACATTCGTTACGTACTGATTGCCACTGAGCGCTCATTGGCGCGAGCACCTGACATATTGGCGCCAGCGAGTGACATCTCGCAGTCTAAATACGTGTTTTAAGTTTTAAATGAAAAATCTTAACTAAACTTATGAATGCAATGACACGTTTTCTTGTCTCTAACAGATGCAGTGTAATTGGTACCTCTCCAAAACACACAAGAAGGCATTTTTACCAGAAAACAAGAAATAATTTAAAACACTGTCGGGACGTAAAGTATTGCCGTAAAGAGATAGCATGCCCAACTGAAAGCACTCCGGCAGGCAGGTTATTACCTGCCTTTCGTGTGGCCATTTTCGAGCGCATACGACGTATCTATAATTTGAAAACATCTTAGTAAGTAGGCTTATATTTGACCACCATCTTATCTGATGGGTAGTGTCAATACGGCCATGCAGTCTTAATTGATCATGTCAGAGCAGCGTAACAGAGCGTTAAGTTTCCTTAGCTGAGATGGCTGCATCGCCACATTTAGACAAACGTTTGAAACGAGGGGTTATCAACTGTACTATATGATGTTTTTTTAACGGCTTCAAGAAAGGAGGAGGTTATCAATCCGACTGTATGTTTTTTTGTGGTCGTGTTACCTCATATCACAGTTATTTACCTAGAGCAGGGATGCACAGACCGCGGCCCGCGGGCCGCTTGCGGCCCGCCGGTCGAATACTGGTGGCCCGCCGACAGCAAAAATAATACTCTCGTACATTCGAAAAATATTGAATTCTATTCCAGAATAAAACCAAAAAAAATATGTTCGAAAAGTAATTTGAATCTCGCGCGCGCGCTCTTAAGTGCACGAATTCCCGATTGCTCGCGTAGGTAGATACACGAAGCTTCCAGAGTCGGTTTTGAGATTTCTCCAGACAGTTTTCGACTCTATACGCGCGGTATAAAAGCCACGCTAACCGCAGCGACCCATAGTTCGGTTTTAATTTGAGTGAAGTGTCAATAGTTCTAGTGTAGATTTTAACTCGACTAGCCGGTGTCATATATTTTGATCCTCATTCAACGTAGATTTCCCGTCAAGTTCCGTGTATAATTGTGTTGTGAAATCGTTAGTAAAACTCTGTTATTAATAAGTGTTTCCCTACCTATTTAAATCAATTATTTTTGCTAATTTAAAAAAGGATAGGTAATTTAAGTAGGTACTGTAATTGTTTTTAGGTGCTGTGTTAATCCTAGCCAGGATTAGAACGCAACATGGACAAGCCAGGACCTAGTAAAAAACGTAAGGTTAAAGATGAAAATCGGCAGTTTCAAGAAATTTGGACTGAGAAATACTTTTTTGTATGGTCGCATAATAAAGTCGTTTGTTTAATTTGCAAAAATTCTGTTGCGATTGCAAAGGAATATAATGTAAAAAGGCACTATGAAACGCAGCATCCTACTTTTACCAAGTTTACAGGCGAATTAAGAAAGCAAAAAATGTTGTCTTTAAAACGGGAGCTTATTGGTCAGCAAGCTATGTTTACAAAACCCATCCAAGATTCAGAAACAGCTACAGAAGTTAGTTATGAAATTTCTCGAATGATAGCAAAGCGCAGTCGCCCCTTCAATGATGGGGATTTTGTAAAAGAATGCATAGAAATTGCCGCTAAGAAAATGTGTCCAGAAGCAGTAAAAAAGTTTGAGAAAATTCAACTGAATCGTATGACTATCCAAAGACGTATTATGTCTTTGTCAGGTAATATTGCGGAACAATTAAATAAAAAAACTAAGATCATTGAATTTTTTTCATTAGCACTCGACGAATCCACTGATATTACTTCCACAGCTCAACTTCTCATATTCATACGAGGTGTTACTCAAGATTTTGAAGTCTTAGAAGAGTTGTTAGGAATGTGTTCATTGAAAGGTCAAACCAGAGGAGTTGATATACTCAATGTACTTTTGGATGAGTGTTCAAAAACTGATTTGGACTTATCAAAATTATCGGGAGTTGCCACTGACGGTGCTCCTTCGATGATTGGTGTCAATTCTGGGCTAGTTACTTTGCTGAAAAAGCATCTGCAAGAAAAAAACATAAACGCTGAAGATCTCATGCAGTTTCACTGCATTATACACCAAGAAGCCCTCTGTTCTAAAAAAATTGAATTTCAAAATGTCATGAAAGTGGTAGTTTCGACTGTAAATTTCATAAAATCACGAGGACTCAATCACAGGCAATTCAAACAATTCCTTGATGACATCGAAAGCGAATATGGAGATTTACTGTATTATACAGAAGTAAGGTGGCTAAGTCGTGGATTGACCCTGGAACGATTTCTAAATTTAATAGAAGAAATTGGAATATTTCTGGCGGAAAAGCAAAAGGATGTCCCGGAACTTAAAAATCCTGATTGGTTGTGTGATTTGGCTTTTTTAGTTGACATTACAAATCATTTGAATGTCTTGAACACACGGCTTCAAGGCAAAAATCAACTGATATCCCAGCTCTACGCTCACGTATCATCCTTTCAATGCAAGCTGACACTTTTCAGATCGCAATTGAATTCTGGAAATTACAATCATTTTCCGAATTATAAGAAAATGGCTGAAAAATTCAACAAAACTGCGATTAATTTCAGTTATGTAGAAAAGCTAGATATTTTGATTCAATCTTTTCAAGAAAGATTTTCGGAGTTTAAAAAAGTGAAACCTCTGTTGGACATATTCAGCAATCCTTTCACGATTTCAGTTGAAAATGCGCCAGAGTCAATGCAGTTAGAAATTATCGACATTCAAAACGACCAAGATTTACGCAACAAATTCAACGAAGGAGACTTGCTGAACTTTTACCGCTGCATTGATAAAAATACGTACAAAGAGTTGCGCATAAACGCTCTGAAATGTGCCAGCTTATTTGGTTCTACCTATATATGTGAACAAACCTTTTCAATACTAAATAATAATAAAACAAAAAATCGAAACCACCTTGCAAATGAAAGTTTGGAAGCAGTTTTACGTGTTGCTACAAGTAAATTTGAGCCAAATATAAAAAAGATTGTAAGCACTATGCAGTGCCACGCTTCAAATTAATAAATTCTTTTTCAATTTTAATACATAATTATAAATTCTTTATTGTCTTTAATTACCTATACTTCTGGCGGCCCGCCATCAGTTCATAATTTGCCCGAGTGGCCCCTAGTCTTAATAAGTCTGTGCATCCCTGACCTAGAGAGTAAAGAGGGCCTACCTAGAGGGTACACCTTCTAGTTGGTCCCATTGTTGGGATCTTGCTGCAATCGAAGGAAATACTCAAATTTTAAAGGCACGTTGTTGTTATTATTATTAAATCTTAATGTTGAAATGTTGTTGCATCTGATAGTCAACATTGTGTGGAGTGGTGGAACCTCCTTAACGTTTGGAAGTTCAGTGATTATAATGACAGAACTTATGAAAGGTAATATGTAACTTCTTAAAGAACAGAGTCATAAGGTGCATATTTTCGCTTACGTAGAGGTTATACCTTTTAGTTGGTCCCATTGTTGCCAAGTCGAGATTTAATGATGACATCTTAGTGCGTTTGAGGGACACCCTCAACTTTTAAAGGAGAAGTGTATTTGTACTTATCTTAATGGGACAGTTCATGTGGTAACCCAGGCTTAAAAGACAATAGTGATTGAAAGAGAAAGGAGAGCGATGGCGGTCCGCTGTTATATGTTGGCACGCAAATTTGCACGCTGTGGCTTAGGGGTAATGGTTACTATAAATTACAAATATAAAACAATTATTTTTTTGGAATCGGTGCAAACGTTGAGGCCATCTCAAGCAAGTATCGTATCAGTATAGTCGGTTACCTGATTACCGACTCCAAAAAGAAATTGTTGGCCTAAAATGGAGTCACTTCCTTAAAAGAATCAAGAGTTTATTTAACACTTTTAGTGCATTTTGTTTTTGCAGTCGGTGTTTACTTTTTTTCACTACTCAGTAGGTGCGCGTGCAAGTGCCCTTATTGGTCTAACTAAGCCACTTGTGTAGGGTTTGCATAACATGACGAGATTTCACTTTGTGTAACATCAGTTCTGTTGTGGTTTGTCGAGCTCAACAAGCTTGATATTACGGACGCATACATGCATTTGAGGCATACTTACTTCTGAATTTTATCATCTATATAAAAAGACAGTCGTGTTAGTTACACTATTTATAACTCAAAAACGGCTGATCCGATTATGCAAATTGTTGGGGAGGTGGTTTAGAACTAGGAGAAAAACATGAGATACTTTTAATCTCTTTTGACGGGGCCGGGGCTGTGACGGGAGGGGGGCGGGGCAAAACTATGTTCGCTGGGACCGCTTAACTTTTAAAATTACGGGTTAGGGCGGGACGGGGCCGAGGCGGGACGAGGCTGGGGGCGAAACAAATTTCGGTAGATCCACTTGTTACTGATAAATAATAATATTTTCTTAACCTTGGCTCACTTTAGATTTTACAACCATTTTCTTTTATTTGTTTTTTGAGTGTCGTCAATATCATCACCTTTATCATTCATAATTTTGTATTTATTAAGTAAATGTATTCTATGTATGTTTATTAGTCTTTTGCTCATGTATCCTATTATATATTTATGTAATATTAGTATGTATGTTTATGTTAGTGCATTTTACTTCTTTTTTTGTACCACTCTTCTTACTTATAATTAATATTCCGCCACTGATTAAACTCTCTGCACCACCAGGTGGTTGACTGGTAGAGAATGCCATTAGGCATTAAGTCGCTAATTGTACAATATACAGTGCAATGAAATTTTAATAAATAATATGTGGTATATTTGTTAGCAAAAGTAAATGAAGCTCCTTTACTACACTCATATTAATACCAAGAGTATGTGCGGAAAAAGAACAGCCTTTTCAACACACTTGCTCAAAATGACGTTTTTATTCCACCGATGTTTGGCACATAATCCTAGATATTAAACACGCGTGCTTTTTCGTTATATTATTGCACTAGTGGCTTTAGTTTATTAACCCGACCAATTTAGGTTTGTACCCTAGTACCAAGTCGTAAGTAAGAAGAAGAAGCTATGTAATTTAGTCGGGTTATAACTTTTATTTTAGCAACAAACATTATTTATGCGAAAAATAACAGTATTCTACACAGGTATTTATTTCAATAAATGGCAAATCCAGATTTTTCATTTAATTGTTCTGTAATTTGTGTTTTTAACACGAATTATTAGATTTTTAATCTTGGCTGTTGGCCGATTTAGTTCGCACCTTAGCCTTGCGCGCGCATCGGTATCGCGGCAAGAAAAAAAAACAATGCGCCATTTTTCGTAAATAGGTAATTGTCGGCTGTGACGAAGTTTGGATTAATTGTGAAGTTTAATATTAACGAAAATGTCTACTTCAAGTAAAGAAAATGAAGAAACCTATTCTTAACTCTGGCGGTCATACGTAACGAGACGAAAAACGCGTGCGATAGTCTTTTGCCATCAAAGTCGAGTTAAATGTATTTTTACTACGAGTAAATGTTTTAACAATTAAAAACTCAGTAAATGAAGAGGCTTGTTTTTTCCTCGCAAGTGTGTTGAAAAACGTCGTATGATACGCGTGTGCCTGTGACCATTATATACGCGGCTTTTTTATGGCGCACTCGCTTTCGCTCGTGCGCACACAATATCGCCTTGTATATAATGGTCAACTTAGCACACTTGTATCATAATGTACTATTTGACATGATTAATGTTTTTAAGGCCTGATTCTTGCAAACTCAGATATGGAATATTCGTTTAAAAATACAATACCCTAATTTGAAAATGTCATCTACTTGTCAGCAATCATTTATGTAAACTACATTTTAGAATCGGTTGTTTTATACTTATTCAGTCGGAAAAGTCTTATCTGAAATTGGTAAAATTGGCCCTTAATAACAAGAAACAACACAACATTATTATCAACACTTTGTATTTCGTTTGTCCGTTTCGGTAGTACAAAAACTATTAAATTACAAAAAAAACGGCCAAGTGCGAGTTGGACTCGCGCACTGAGGTTCCGTGCCAACCCACTTACTTCCACTTAGTAAAATACCACAATATTTTGTTGACAGCAAATATAACTTTGTATTTCATAGTTTTTGTATAAAGAACAAAGTTATGTTTGCGGATGTTGAAAATGTGCTATATCTCAAAAACTTCTCGTTCGATCCCGTCCAAACCAATTTTCATTGAAAGTATTTGTTAAGATCTACATTATTTATTTTACGAAATTTACACTCGCTTAGTTTAGAAGGAAGAGGGGGGGAGGTATTTTAAAGACAGGAGTGAAACGGACAGACAACATAACTTTCAGTAAGGTGTAATGTTTGTGAAAACTAGAAGTAGGTTTGTGAATTAAAGTTGGAGAGCATGTAGGGTAAGAAGCTTGGCTCTACATGAAATCTCACAACTTTTTGACATAGAAAGCCTTAAGTTCTCGGCTTTTAGCAACATTTTACATGAAAATGTTTCTGGTGGGAAAAATTTATTCGACAAGAGGTTAACGATCAAATCGCACGCAGGTTCTCTTCCCGGATTGATTCAACCGTTATAGACAATCATATCACATGTGTTGATTTTGCTGATAACATGAACATTTTTTGCCTATTAAAAGTTATGATGCTTATTAAGTTTTGTTAAGGAATATGTAATTTATATGTAGTACTGTTTGCAATACCTTAGAGGTTACTAAGTGCATAGATTTTATTTGAGGGACTTTTATGACACACTTAGCAACATAAACTTCGGATTGGCGGATTGGAATTTTCTGAACATGTCAGGAGTTTCTTGTGATTCCCTGCCAATAATTTTCCAAATCTGTCTGTCTGTACATCGACTCCAATCACCGCGGAAAGTAAAGCATTCGTTTCTTCCTTCACGCTTCGACAGGTACAGAAAAAAGAAACAAATATGTACACAATAACAATTTCCCTTTCACCGCTCAGTGAACGCGCCGAAGGCGAATCTTTTATTTCACCGTATGAGAGTCGCTTTAGGGTTCTTAAAACTTGTTGAAGAAGCTGAATATAAAATTTATTTAATATTCTATCTTAATCAAAGTCAAACAGGCAAACCTCACAACATCAGCAAATTCACAAACATTATCTTGCAAAGTCTTCAGAATATTTTACTTGCATTGCTCGTATTTGTTAAATTAAGGTTTAGTAGTAGAAATCACTTCTAGTTTAGTCGATGGACACCCTCCAAAAAACAAGTGTGTGTACGGTCTCACATCAGTGAACACTAGGATACTCTCGTTCGCTTTTTTCACCATAAAGCTTCCTATTCCGTATAATATCTTATTAAATATCAGCGGCGATCCAGACCCGATACCCGGGTAGTTATCCACATTTTTAACACAGATAAAGTGGCCCCAGTATCTAGGCAACCACAATTCACAGTCTTCAATTACGTTCTCATCGATCTGGTATTTTCGTGTCCTCAGGCTGTCGGCACTCCTGATGTGATCGCTGTTTAGGAACCCGAAAGACGCAAACTCCACTTTCCGGCCCAAGAAATCTGTTATGTTCGCGTAACTCGTCAATATCGGACCGGCTGGATAAGCCGTTTCAGTCCAGTAATCTGTAAACTTGTATTGCTCGTTTGGCTTCATGAATGTCAAATCTTTATCATCAACTCTTAAAATCATTAAATCATGGACCGGTGTGTGCTTTACTTTCGTCCCGTGCCATTGCTCCGGCTTCAAACTGTCCTCACTCACTTCCTGGATAGGAGCAGAGCAGTCAACAGGTAGGAATGATACATTATACGTGTATTTGTGTATTGGGTCAGTCCATTTTGTTCTTTTTTCCAGCACCATTACGTAAACGCTTGTCTTAGATTCTATGTGTCTGAACGGATTGTAGGATGTTAAGATGTGTTCTGGTGATATGAAGACCCCGGGAGCTATTGCTTTTGAGTTAGCGAGGAAGCCATCAAGCGGGACCTTTGTGCTGACGTCTTTTGCTGCTATTATGACCACTCTATCGAAGAATATGTCCATATCGATAGGTTCGCCTTCCTCGTTAGTGATGTCCACCCACCGGAAGTTACCGGGATTCGGGTTTACGTAGTCCTTTTTGTTTCCAGAATCATTCTTTGTGTTTTCGGAATCATCATCGGCAACTCGACTGCGGATCAGCACCAAGATGACCAACATGAGTTGCCACTGCCTGTGGGGAAAATGTAAAGTTAAATTAAAACAGCACTAGTGTGCCTCAGTTTAATTATGTCACCACACTAAAACAAACCAAAAAAAAGCCCACTTAGAGTTGTTACAAGAAGCTTTAGACGTAATATTTATAATTATTAACATGATAGTTTATGCATTACAACTGCACAGTGTATAATTATATCTTTTATTGGCAAATGCTTCCACTGACTGACAAATTAACCATTTGGACAATATTTATAAACAAAATTTTATAGGCCGACTGAGAACGGAAATTTATCGAATTCTTTTGCATACAAATTAACCAAGCGAGCATCAAATTACTATTAATTTGCAGATACGAGTAGATTTCAATATTCCATCCCACAACCAACATTATTCTAAGTTTGTAGTGCATTTTTTTTGGTATAATTTAAAAACACATTTGTACTTTATGTTGATTGCATCGAGTAAAATAAAAGAGAGTGTTTTTTTTAATGGTTTCAAGAAACAAAAATGTCTTTATGAAGTCCACATACAACATATCCTTTATCCTTTGGACATTCCCACACATCGCCATCTAGTCCCAAAGTCAGCCACTCAAAGCTTGTGTTATGGGTGCCAGACAACGGATATAATACTAAAATACTTTTTTTTTGTAAATACATACATGATATACATAGAAAACACCCAGACCAATACAAACAGACATGTTCATGCACACAAATGTTTGTATTGTGCGGGGATCGAACCCGCACATCGATCGAACCTTTGAATTAATCTACATTATTTTGCGACTATAGCCTATTTATTGAACAGGCTTTTAAAACACAAAGACAGGGCAATCATATTTCTAATCATCATCCTCATTCATAATGAACGAACTGTTATGACCAGCGAGTGTTGGCGGAACAATTGGCGGAAATGTCTACATTTGCGGTCAAAATATGCTTGCGGGCAACAACGTTTTTTTAAAAAAAATGGTGTCATTAGTTTATCATATTTCCTAAACTAAGCATTTACGTCTAGTTTTTTAGAGTTCCGTAGCCGAATGGCAAAAAACGGAACCCTTATAGTTTCGTCAAGTCTGTCTGTCTGTCTGTCCGTCCGTCCGATTGTCACAGCCATTTTATTCTGTAACTATAAGCATTACACAATTGAAATTTGGTAGGAAGATGTATCTTGTTAACCGCTTACCGATTCTCATACAAAAAATAAAAAATAATGACAGTTAAGGGGGGGCTCCCATACATGAAACTAAAACCAAAAAAAAATTTTTTTGACAAACCTATGCGGTGGGGTGTTTATGAATAGGTCTTTTTAAATAACAAAGAGGTTCCTAAAACCATTTTCTTTTAAAGTCTAACGTTTCATAGATAGACGCTTCCAAAGTGGTAAAATGGGCGTCCCCCCATCTAATTTCCAAACCAAGCAAGTGTAAATTTTGAAAAAAAAAACATAATGTAGATCTCAATAAATACTTTCAACGGAAGTTGGTTCGGACGGGATCGAACGAGTAGTTTTTGAGATATAGCACATTTTCAACAACCGCAAACATAACTTTGTACTTCATACAAACACTATGAAAAACAAAGTTATATTTGCAGTCAACAAAATATTGTGGTATTTTACTAAGTAGAAGTAAATGAATTACCTAATTCTGTTTAAGTTGGCACGGAACCCTCAGTGCGTGAGTCCGACTTGCACTTGGCCGGTTATTTTTAAAATATGATATTATTATGTTCCAGAAAATACAAGAACCTAAAAATCTCCTCCCGTCCATGTTGCCTTAATTTAAAAGAAAATAGACGTACAAGCTTAGTTTAAGATGTATGAAAACGAATGCGTCCAAATTTGTCTCATTACATAAAGGTTTACGGGATGCCAAACGTTGTCACCCGCACGTATATTTCAACCGCAAATGTAGGTAATTGCCTACATTTGGTGTAATTCCGCCATTTGCTCCGCCTGCATACGATAGTCTTAAAAGTCTCTTTTGTTCTGCGCTAAATAAAAAGCAATATTTTAGTCTTCTCGCTAGTCTCACTAAATAACTATCTAGATAAATTAGGCCATAAATATCAGACCCGGGCCGAATTGTAATTTAGTGAGCTAGTAACAACGTACGTTAGGCCGTAATCATGAAGAAAACTTTTACAAATACGTAAGTTCTTCGGTGTTTACCCTTTGAGTTACTATGTATTATCATTACTTAACTACTTAAAACGTTATGAAAGTAGACTTCCTGCCTAAGTTACTGTTTTAGGTAATATCCCTGAGGATTATTATAATCCATTTCCATAAGATACTACAAATATTTCGCAAGGTCAAACCGATAGCACGGTATCTTAAAACTTGGTAGAGCGTTTTGTCCGGTTAGAGAAGAAGTTGCTGGGAGTCCGGCCCGTGCGCAAAGTTTTGCTTTCTTATTTCATATTTGTGAATATAAAGACACTGTGAGTGTTAAAAACATTCTTAACCATTAGATAGCGAAGCGTCATCAATTTCCAAGTTAAATTTATTCTGTAAAGAATAACTTTTTGGGCCACTGTTGCATAAACAGGCGGGTAGCTGGCGTTAAACGTCACGCGTAATGACGTATGGATAACAGACCCCAAATTTCGCGTGGTCGGACCGAAAGCACGGTAGCTCAATTGGTAGAGCGTTTGGCCCCGATATCCAAGAAGTTGCTGTTACGAGTCCCGACAGCAAATTTTTGGTTTCTTATTTCATCTTTGTGAATAATCCATTTACTCAATAAAACGTCGTGCTTACGCTGTCCACTATATGATGTGCTTTATTTCCGGCAACATTGCCGTGCGATATGGGTCGGAAAACAAAAACACAAATTATGGTAAGGAAACATTGAAATTTACTGAAATTGCCGACGTTGCTTACATACTGTCACGGCAATGTTGTCAACAACACATCAGTACCGGGAACCCGCTACCCAAATATTAGACAACCCTTACTTCTTAGCAATATAATGACTAAGAGCCATTTAATCAACGTTAGCTTGAAGGAGTTATGGCCAATTTCATGAGTAACGTCTCCAATGATGGGAGTAATGTCAGTAAAGTTTATGGGTTCTCCGACGGCCGGATCACTATAGTCTAAAGGATATAATGAGAGAGGTCTTATGAAGTTAATAATACACTTCAGTAGGTAATCCCACAGAATAATGAAATGGACGTGTATTTTCTCTTTGTTTGTAGTGAGACAGAGTACATATAAAAATTAAGAAATTATAACCGCCTCAGTGGCGCAGCGGTAAGAGCGTCGCAAGCGACGGCTACGCCAGAGGACCCGGTTTCGATCCCGGGTCGGGCCAAAAATGTATACCTGAGTTTTTCTGTTTAGAAATTCTAAGGGTAGCCCGAAGTTTGGAAGTTGGCGTTTTCACCCCCGTGCCTCGGAAAAGCACGTAAAGCCGTTGTTCCTGCGCCTGATCTCTCTCCGGTCGTGACAGATTTCTGTTCCAACGGGCTATGAGAGTGAAAGGAATAGAAAGTGCACCTGTGTTTGCGCACACACTAGTGCACTATAATATGTCCTGCGCAGTCGGTTAGTCGTTGTGACTGGCCACTGTATTTGAAATCAGCTAGGGAAACTATTATTAGATGTGAATACGTATATTATTTTAAACAGTCTTTCAGAACATTCGAGACGTAGTTTATAAAATATATTTTTCTATTCCGAAAAAAAAATACGGATAATCTGCTATATTAAACGCTTAACACACTTTTTAAAACTCGAAGAGAATATTCATTTAACTTCAAAGTTTTGAACTGCCGAAGCCCAACAATCCTTTCTTTAGTCTAAAAATTCAGATCTTAAACCTTTGGACTCATCCTTAAGTGGTAAGATGCCTCACAAAGTCAAACCTTACGCCGCTATCTTAAGGAAGAAAACCAACGATGAATAAAACAAGTGTGCAACTAGGGTTAAGAGCCTGTCATTTATAGCTAGAAACTAGAGCCAGACGCATCATCATCATCATCATCATCATAATCAGCCAAAGGACGTCCACTGCTGAACATAGGCCTCCCCCACGGCTTTCCACAGCGACCGATCACTAGCGGTCTGCATCCAGTTTGATCCTGCGATCTTTTTAAGGTCGTCTGTCCATCTTGTTGGTGGACGTCCTACGCTGCGTCTTTGGTCGAAGGGTCTCCAATCTAGAACTTTCCTGCCCCAACGGCCATCAGTTCTTCGCGCTATGTGCCCTGCCCACTGCCACTTAAGCTTACTGATTCTCAAGGCTATGTCCGTTACCTTGGTTCTTCTACGTATCTCTTCGTTTCTGATTCGATCTCGTAGAGAAACACCGAGCATAGCCCGCTCCATCGCTCGTTGTGTAATTTTGAGCTTCATTATAAGGCCCATAGTAAGAGACCACGTTTCGGATCCGTATGTCATCACTGGTAACACACACTGATTGAAGACTTTCGTCTTCAGACACTGAGGTAATTGAGACGAGAAGACGCTCTTGCGCAGTTTCCCGAACGCTGCCCAGCCGAGTTGGATTCGTCGATTGACCTCTTTCTCGAAGTTGGACCTACCCAATTGGATCACTTGTCCCAGGTAGACGTACTCGTCAACAACTTCGAGAGTTGAGTTCCCAATGGATACTGGAGTGGGTACAACAAGGGAACTCGACATAATTTTCGTCTTCTCCATGTTCATTTTAAGACCCACTTGTTGGGATACTCGGTCGAGGTCTTCGAGCATAGTGCCTAGATCATCCAGCGTCTTTGCCACAACGACTATGTCATCGGCAAACCGAAGGTGTGTTATGTATTCGCCATTGACGGAGATGCCGAATCCTTCCCATTCCAGGAGCTTGAAGGCGTCTTCCAATGCCGCTGTAAACAGTTTCGGAGATATAACATCGCCCTGTCTTACACCTCTTCGCAATGGAATCGCCCTCGTATTCTGTTCCTGTACTCGGACCGACATGGTGGCGTTGTTATATAAACACTTTAACACCTCTATATACCTATAGTCTATGTGACACCGCTGAAGAGACCGAAGCACCGCCCAAGTTTCGATCGAATCAAAGGCCTTCTCATAGTCCACAAAAGCTAAACATAGAGGCATATTATACTCCTCGGACTTCTGTATAATTTGCCTTAGCGTATGAATGTGGTCTATGGTACTATAGCCTTTTCGGAAACCGGCTTGTTCGGGAGGCTGGAAGTCATCAAACCTACGTGCGAGACGATTCGTGATAACCCTTGAAAACAGCTTGTAGACATGGCTCAGGAGTGAGATGGGTCTATAGTTCTTCAATAAGGTTTTGTCTCCTTTTTTGAAAAACAACACCACCACACTCCTGTTCCATGCCTCAGGCGTGATGCCCTCTAGCAGAACGGAATTAAAGAGTCTCTGAAGGACTTTAAGTACCGGTGTTCCACCCGCTTTCAGGAGCTCTGCTGTGATTCCGTCCTCGCCAGGTGCCTTGTTGTTTTTTAGCTGTTTCAGGGCCATCCTAATCTCGTAGAGGCTGATGTCCGGGATGTCTTCAGTGTAGTGTCGGGTCAGGATAGCTCGTGGGTCTCCGGTCGAGCTATCAACGGGTTTGGCTACTGAGGTGTACAACTGCCCATAGAACCTTTCGATCTCCCTCAAAACCTCTGCTTTCGTCGACGCTACACTGCCGTCCTCCGTCTTAAGCTTCGTCAACAGGCTTTGCCCAATAGACATGTCCCTTGCAAACACTTTGGAGCCTTGGTTTCGCTCTATTGTTTCTTTAACACTATTCGTGTTAAAGGAACGAATGTCATGTCGCAGAGATTTCATTATTCGTCTATTAAGCTGCCTGTAGGTTTGAGCATTAACGGAGGTCTGCAGTGCCAGAGATCGACGTTCTGCCATAAGGTCGAGAGTGTGGACCGAGAGTTTTTGAGGTCTATTTTTACGGCCAGGTCTAAAAAACTTAGATCCGACCGTTTGGACAGTTTTCACAAACCCGTTGTTTATTTCGTCCACTGATACGCAATTCTCTAGGCAATCAAAGCGGTTTGACAACTCGAGTTGAAAGCTCTCGGGATTTTGGATATGGGCACGAGTAGGTCGGAGCGTGGACTTCATCAAGCGGGACCTTTCCAATTTGACATTTATATTCAATATGCCTCGGACCATACGGTGATCACTACCGGTTTTTACCCTGTTGATCACGGAGACATCATTGAATAACCGTCTCTTGGTGGTCATGATGAAGTCTATCTCATTTCTCGTCTTGCCATCCGGACTCAGCCAGGTCCATTTCCTTTGAGGCGGCTTCTGGAAGAAAGAGTTCATCGCAAAGAGTCCCTCCTTCTCCAGAAAGTCGGCCAGCCTATTTCCCCTGGCGTTCCTTTGACCATATCCAAAAGGTCCCACTTTCAACTCATCCTCGCCTCGCTTGCCGAGTTTTGCGTTGAAGTCCCCCATAACAACAGTGAAATAGGTTTTGGAAGTGTGTATGGCTCTACTTACGTCCTCATACATTTCCTCCACCTCTTCATCCGGGTGGTTCGAGGTCGGTGCATATACCTGTATGACCTTCAGCGAATACCTTTCGGTTATTCTGAGTATAAGGTATATCACCCTGTTCGACACACTCTCGATGGTTACGATGTTGTTTACGAGGGACCTGTGGACAAGAAACCCAACACCACCTTGGGACTTTTGGTCACCCTCCCGGTAGAAGAGCAGGTTGCCAGACTTCAGAGTTATCGTGTCCTCGCCCTCTCTACGGACTTCTGATAAACCCACTATGTCCCAGTGTAACCTGCTCAATTCTTCCTCCAGCTCGAGCAACTTCTCGTCTGTCCTCAGTGTGCACGCGTTATAAGTTACCAGGGCCAGTTGTCGTTGGGGGTGGTAGCGAGATCGCCTCCGGGGATTCTTAGCACCCCCTGCCCCGCCGTTACCGTGACCGCTACCGGAATCAGGAATAGCGGGGCTGCCGGAGACTGGGGGCCTGGTTTTTTTGTGTCCTACCATATAGAGCCAGACGCATTGGAAGATTTAGGTTAGGTAGTCATGAAGAAACGATCATCTCATTTTTTGGCTACTAGCGGTCCCAGCGAACATCGTTCGCCGCGGCCCCGTTCCGCCTCAGCTCAGGCCCTGTCAAACGGAATAAAGAGTATCCTATGTACTTGTCTTGGTTCTAAGCTATCTCCCCAAAAAAAATTAGCCAAAATTGGTTTAGCTGTTCTTGAGTTCCAAACAGAGTTTCGTGTTTCTATACGACTATCTTTCATATAATATGTCACCGTAATATTGTAAAAACAGAGACATTACAATCAAACGGTTTCAAATCTAGATAGGCTGGCAGCGCTGTGGCACGGTTCGTCTGATGTCTGATTCATGAATCGTAATGCAGCGGCAGTGCCTCTGCATTGCGATTTATGAATCAAATAATCCATATAGTTCGTAGTTATATATTTTTATTATTATTATTATGTTATTGTTAATTTTTGATATTTATGATTGTTATATAGTTACTATTTTTTGTCTTTTTTTTATTCTTTTTGTTTTTTTTTCTCATTAATCAATTTATGTGTTTATACTTGATCGAAAGGGTTCCCGCAGAATACCAGTATCGTGACATGCCTCGCGCTGTCACGAATCATACTGAGCGGGGACCTTTCCGACACAAGTATTATAATATTCATTTGGATTGATTGTTTTTTGTTTATTTTTCTTTTTTGTTAGTACTTTGTGTCGAATAAAGTTATTTCATTTCATTTTTTATTTCAAATCCGTGAGACTGTAATCTGACGATTTATTGTGATTTATCACGATACGCTCGAAATGTTGTAGCATTGACGCTTTTATTGGTTTTGACATGGCAACTTAACAAGAAGGAGAAACGGCGATACCTATCTTGATCTTGGCCAGTTATTCGTTATTTAATTTTTTGTTATAATGTATGAAGTTCGGTAGAGTTAACAATAAATCACGGATCCAAAACCGTTAAATTGTAATCACGCGGTTTTTCACATTTCGACGGTGACATTATATATACATTTTTCTCCACTTCTCCTCTTCTCAGAGCAAAAGGCATTGAAATAATACAATCTTCGAGTAGGTATGAGTCTCCTTTTCAAACTGAAGGCTAGGTATAACTATGAACTAAGTAAATAGCGCGAGGATCAAACGTATGTGTAAAACCTACATTGCTTTATTTGCTTCGGAACACATCCACCTACGGATTTCTATCTTCATCTGAAACTGTATTCTAAAACAGTAAACCTAAAGTTGAATTATGCTTGAATTCTAGAAATTACTTTCTGAGAACAAAGAAAGAGAGAAAACGTTTTTTATTTCATAGAACTTGTACGGCTTCTGTGTTTGTTTGAGTTCAGTTCATTCAGCCAGTTTATTCCGTTAGATGTAATATGTCACAATAACAACTAACTTGATTTATGGTGAAAAGAAAATATATAAAATAAGCGTGGAGGAATGTTTATGTATTTGGTACACCGACAGGTTATAAACAAGCATGGATAAAATAAAGTAGATAAATGAATAATTTTAAATATTTAAACACCTTCAAGAATTTGACTAAGAGTCAATTTTACCAACGACATATAAGATTTATCCGACAGAATAATAAAAAAACGACCGGTTTTAAAATGACATTTACATAAATGATTGCTGACAAACAGGTGACGGTTTCGAACTAGGCATGTCCTGATTTTCCGCAAAGCGTAATGAAATGTTGTGAATAAAATAATAATGTTGCCACAATACAAAATAATTTCCTTCTAAAATAGAGATATAATTTTAATGCAACGCAATCAGGATTGACCGTATTATGCAAAATATAATGTAATGTGAAATAATAGCTTACTAATATACCTCTATGTACCAAAAATAAGTAAATTACGCAGAAATATGAAAAAAATAATAGGACGTTGTAAGAGAAATCAAAAGTTTTAAATCTTTTAACTAAAATCTACCATTTATCATGTAATTATAAGTCATTACAGCTAGTTATTACAGAACACTATAAATCTCCTGCCTATCCCTGTTGAGAGGGGCTGCCATTAACGAAAATTGATAGTTTTTTTTTGGCATGACTCAGTAGGTAGTAGGTACCTGACCAATGATTAATATTAAGATTCATGTCCAACTGATTTAAAAATGGAGGGGGTTCTAGATCTTTGTTCGCCGCGTATGTATGTTTCAGAGATATATGACGTCGCATTGGATTTAGCACCCTTCACAATGAATTACAATCACTCAGCCCCACTTGGTCACTCATAAAGGTACTATTAATCATAGCTCTGGCACTTCAATAACGAACGCTTATCTGTTTTTGCCAAAAAATAGTTTTCCATTGTGCCTTTGGCTTTTTAATCGTAGATTATTTCGGGTAACGTTAAAATTGGTAATTAAATTTAAACAACTTTTTTTTGTTAAATTTAACCATAGTTGTTGTGGATCTGCAACCTTAGTTTACGTTTGGTATACATGTATTGAATTAAATAAAAAATAGGTTCTTCCTTTTTTAATAGCTACATAATACGTAACTGTATTTTCAAATTTCAGCTAAAAATCATTTAATATAATTTGTATTCGCAATATCAAAAATTAAATGCTATAAAAAGCCTTAAAAGCCCAAAAACTTTTCAACCTATTAGCGACATCTATCGTGGAGTAGCGTAACTACGCTCTACATCTAAAAGCAACGAAGGTTCTTGCTTTGTGGTTCATATAATATCGATACCAGCGCTCTTGGCTGCAGCGGCGAGTAGCGGTACTTCACAACCTCCCCCAAGGTCGTCACCATAGCAACGGGTGCGTTGCCTAGCAACGGAGCTACAGGTTGTTGTTTCAAAGTTCGTGTTGTTCGTGAAGTTCCCTCGGTTTGTTTACTTGAAGATCGCATCAGTGCCAAGTATAACAAGGAATTGTTCAAAAGACTATTAATTTTAGAGTTTCTAGCTGAATAATTGTGAAATTTGTAAAATATTTAAAGTATATGTCAATATCATTAAGTTATTTATGTATTTGGTAGTTATGCATACAAAATATATTATTTTTTTGTTTATTTAGTTTATAAACTAAGTTGATAAGCTAGTTGATAAGCCTGAATATAAAATGTGGTAGATACATAATATTTATATAGTACATTATAATGTTTGTAGCGTATTTAAAGTTATATTTCAGTACTACATTCTCCTGCGTAGACAATTTAAATTTCTGATTTTCTGCTGCATTAAATATCATTTTAACTTACGTAGCTATATGATTAACAAATCTTTAAAAAATCCTTGTTATTTATTAAGCTTCATTAAAAATTCTTCCTATACAATAAAAACACCAAAACACCAATTATGTCTCAGCATTGTCAAAAAATACAAATGTCAAAAAAAATACGTCAGACTTCAGCCGCAGGAGAATGTTGTAAAATATAACTTAAAAAACGCAACAAAATATTATAATGGACCATCGCTGTACCCACTAAAATCAATCTATGAAAGAATACTGGAATTTAGTCCACTTTTTGTACACTTTTATTTATGTGTGCAATAAAGTTTACTAATTTAATAAATAATTCCCTACATATAATCAACACACAAATCAACACCTAGAAACATTTATGTAGGTTTAATTCATTTCAAGTATTCAATTTATTAAAATAATTGAAATTGTTTGAATTAATTAAATAAAAAACGCTAAGCATTTTTTTTGAGATAACTGCTTTACCAGTTTTGAAGCCTAAATCGCTCGGTAAAGTAATGCCCGTTTTCGTGTCGTGAGCAAGCGATATGCGTTTGAACGTGGTAAGGCGGCGGAGTAAACAAACGTACTATATATGCAGTTATTTTCTCGTGGCACGTGATAGTATGTCGTGTGAATCGACTTTAGACTGTATTTGTTACACTATGACTTAAATAAAACATTACTGAAGAACTACCTTAAATGGTGAACACAATTCGTTTATTAACAAACGAATACGGAAAGTATTTCAAAATATATCCCGTCTTCCATCGAATAATCTAACTAAATCTAGGTATCTATTTAGGAACCTGGATTTATCCCCTCTCAGATACAGAGTATTTCTCTCGGAAAGAGGTTATCATCTCAAACCCCCGTATTTTTGTTCTGAAGAGGTTTCTGTCTCGTCCATCTTAAGAAAATCCCGCCATAGCTTTAAACCTGAGATCTTGTGTGAAATTGTAACACTGAGGTAGGAAAATGGAAAATAAAATTATATCGTTTATCCACAGAAAGAGGGAAATAAGTTAGGATGGCATGTGAAAGCCTTACTTATTAGTCACGATGTTTAAAAGCTGAAGCTAAATGCACGCATTTTGTTTTTTGTTTTTTTGTTTGTAAACATTTAAAAAAAAACATTTTGTCCTGTAATATAAACTTATTATATTTTTGCTAAGTACCTAGATACTTAAATAATTTAAAATGCAAAAAAGATTTTGCTTTTGCATAAACAAGAGTAAAGGTTCTAGGTCAGTGGTCGGTGCTGTTCCCGTGCCGGGTGGGTAGATTTGCTTCAACCTTATACGTGCATTTAGAGTCGCGGGGAATCATAAAAATTTTCCTCTTCAATAATCTGACGTCCCTTTTTATGCGAGAGAAATACTGAAACCAAGTAAGTGACAACCAAAACAAAAAAATATGGCGAAGAAGAAGAGATGTTTATTATTCTCACTATCCAGATTTTTTATATTATTTACTTGTATATATAACAGTCATCCTCCAATTCATATCTTCCCCAAAATGTCCCGAGGGATCCCGAGTCTACCTTGAAAACACGAATGGGAATTTGAACCTTATTCTGCAAGAGTAGAAATCTAAATTCAGGTGTCATAATTTTGGTGAAAAAGCCTTTGAAATGAGATAATGGCCCTTGAGCCTTTAGGTCTCTGAAAATGATACAAAAATATTTTGTTCCGTATTAATTAGAGCCAGGCTCTTCACACTTCATTGGAGTATTCCAATAAGGTCTAGGATATAAGTAAAATATTTACGGTAGAACAGTATTATGAAAAGAAAATATTATAACCTTTTGTTTTGTTTTTAAATACATACCTACACTCTACAAAACGGAGTCCTTAATTCTTACGGCAAACTTTTAATAAACTTTCATATAATTTTAGTTTAGTTAGGATTGGTTAGTAGAGAACGCCACATGCGATTTAGTCCTATTTTTTTTGAAGTGAAAACTTCTTTAGCGGCGTTGAGCACTTTTGTGGGATGGGGGAAAAATGTGAAACTCGCGTCAGGACACGTGGGCTGATCGAAAAACCGTAAGACGGTTGGCGAAATTATGGATGTAAGTTGATTTTTTTGAGAGATAAACTTTTTAATGTAATTTAATATAATATAAATTGTAATATTTGTGTACGATAGCGCAATAAATAAATATTGTATTCTATAAAAATATTATATTATTATTATTATTATTATTATTATTGTATTTTATCACAAAAATGATAGTACTTTAATATTGATAATAACTATTCCAAAAAATCAAAAATGCACAACGTTGATATTCAAGTTTTCACTTCTGCCGGCACTCCCGGAGTGCTTTCACAGTTTTTTTTTAATTTACTGTGTATTAAAGCACTAATATATGAAGAAGTTTCTTTGTGGTATTACGCTCTAATCTCAAAGATAAGGTTTGATTTAAAATATTATTTTAATTTATTTAAAATAGTTTATTTGTCAAAGATATGTTACGACGTATAGGCGCGAAAAAAAACAATACTCGAGGACAATGCAAAGCATGGAATCTATTTCTTTCAAAATTTTCTATCCATCTAAAAGTCTCCTAAACTGCATAGCTCATAGTTTTTGAATGGTGTTCTCACCAAACCTAAATTTTCGTACAATACTTCATTCCTGCTTATCGCAGCAAAAACAAAACCCTAAAACTAAAACGTGAAATCATAAAGTGCGAGAAGTGCTCTTGAGACTGTATTGTGGTTTTCCGATAAAATTTAGGGTTGTCACTAAAATAGAGGCTTTATAATCGCCGTGGTTTAATAAACCGCCGTAAAAAGCAAACAGTTTTATAACCATCACTACAAAACTAACAGTGTTATAGACGACGCGTTATGGCGACTACGTACTACCATTGATTAATTTTGAACATTTCGTTCATTTCAGGCGTTCTTCATTTATTAACTTAATAAAATATAAGGATACCCACCTACGTTTTCAACGAACCTTAACACAAATTATTAAACTAGGTTTAGACAACTGTTTAAATAAGTTAGGGCTGGTTTAAAATAATGACAATCACGTCAAATGGCATGAGGGTGACTACATTTCACTTTAGCCGCATAACATTTGTAAATTAGTCCATGTTTTCCAATCCTTGTTTATTTATTTGTGAAAGTCCGTAAATCTCTTCCTTTTTGCAGTTTCTGGCACAGGAAGACAAAGTTAATTAGCAAAGCTACCTAAGACCACGGACACTGAGTAGTATTCGAAACGTCCCGTTTGTAAATGACATGTATAATAAATTGCGAAGCTCATCGATCGTTACATTAAATACCGTTATATTAAATACATATAAGTGTATGGTTTCAATGAGAAGTTAAGTCAACGACACATTAACTCCTCGGCAGCCCTACTCGCGAACGTGCCCACCCAACGTGCCACCGCACGTTTTCACACTCGACCCGGCGCCTTGCTAGTGATGTCTGTCATCATAACCTATCGATAAGTAAGCATAAATATAATTAATCTCGGTACGAATAATTGCTGCTTAGCTCTGAATAACAGAAAGACCACCGTTGGTTGAAGTCTGAAGCAAAACTTTTGACATTTTGCGTAGACAAAAATTAGTGTTTTCATGTATTTATAGCTTTAAAAAAAACTGTGAAAGCACTCCGGGAGTGCCGGCAGAAGTGAAAACTTGAATATCAACGTTGTGCATTTTTGATTTTTTGGAATAGTTATTATCAATATAAAAGTACTATCATTTTTGTGATAGAATACAATAATAATAATACAATAATAATAATATAATATTTTTATAGAATACAATATTTATTTATTGCGCTATCGTACACAAACATTACAATTTATATTTTATTAAATTACATTAAAAAGTTTATCTCTCAAAAAAATCAACTTACATCCATAATTTCGCCAACCGTCTTACGGTTTTTCGATCAGCCCACGTGTCCTGACGCGAGTTTCACATTTTTCCCCCAGTTTTCACTTCAAAAACAATTAAGCTTAAAAAAAATTGTTTTTTTTAAGGTTTATTAAAAATACTACGTAAGTTAGATTGATATTTTACAGAAAATTAAATTGTCGACGCAAAATGTCAAAATTTTTGCTTCAGTCTTCAATCGCACGACTATTAAACAACTGAATGTATAGCAATCATTAGTGCCGTTATTTAGAAAGTAATGTAATTGCTTTTAGGCATAGATAGTACAAAACTCGCAATCTCTTTATTAAAAATAAAACTTCTTAGTACTAGTAAGTTGGAAAAGAATGTATGGACAAGCATATTTTGCAGTATTTCATTATTATCACGGGAACTTGGTCAGAAACCTTACCTAGGTTCTTATTTAGATTATGAATATAATCTTTAATCAATCTGTCTGCGCTACATCGACATCATTAGCCTTTAAGAACAAACTACCGACATTTGGACAGCACTTGCAGAGACCGCTTTCGTTATTATGATACTGAAACCTGAAGTGATGACGTAATCACTGCCCTGACGTACTTAGACTCACCGGCTATGAAGTAATTTAACCTGACGCAAAAAATAAAGCTTGACAAATGGCCACGAGAAAAACATTATTATTTAAGAAAAAAAAATCGTTAGGTATGTACCCACTGACATATGGGAAATAACGAATAAGAAGAAAAACAATGTTACTAACGGATGATCATAATTTAGATAATTTCATGAAGAAGAGCGACATTCACTCATATAACACAAGAAATAAACACAAGCTTGTCGTTCCTAACTTCAGATTAGTTAAAACTAGTAATTCGTTCATGGGAAATTGTATAAAATTCTTTAATAATATACCACACAATCTTGTCGAATTGCCGGTTCATAAATTTAAGAAACACGTTAAAAGCACGCTTATGTCTAAAGGCTATTATAAGGTTCAAGACTACCTGAACGACACGAATGTGTGATCCGTCCAGCCTGCACCGACTGATGTACTTACCTTTGATGATTTTGATTTTACGGCAGCTAGTGGTGACTGAATTTGTTCCGGCGTTTCTTCTCAGCACTTGCCTAATTGTCTGTGTTCTGTCTCGAAGCGCTGGTAGGGCCCAAAAGATAAGGAGACATGATTCGGTCCCTTCAGGGCACATTTATTTTTATTTTATTTTTCGCTGTACATTTGACATTCATAAGTGGCATATTGTGTCCTAAATTGAATAAACAATATTTGAATTTTGAATTTTTTTGAATCATGTTAAAAATAAACACAGAATAGAAACTGGTTAATATTAAAATGACGTCATTTATTTACATAATTAATAACGGACACTTAAGGTATTTTCCCACTGCAACGTATCATATCATGACCGTACTAGGAACGTATCAGGTATGAAAAGCAACACGATACTCTGTACCTTGCCCACTGAAGCTGACGCACAACCCGTATGATGCCAGTATGATACCCGTATGAGAATACTCATACTACAATAATTTGATCGATACCTGTATTGCTATCCTAGTCTTGCGGCGCGCGTTCCTACGCACATCATTTTGAAAACGAGTACATACCTTTTTTTTGCTGGTTTGAGAACCCCGTAAAGCTCCCGAGACGTTGTTCTTTTGTCACTAACTGACCTACCGGGACTCAATTTCGCGTGTGTTTTCCCCTTAATCTTACCTGAAGACCTTTTGTGACTGTGACTGTGTCTGTGTCCTCGGTGATCACCTGCAACCCTGAAAACCAGCTAGTGGTGGATAATAGGTGAGTCCCGACAAATGAAACCTCCCTTATGATTTTTCCCCACCACGTTGAATCCACTGCCGATCTCGAACACTCGTATGATAATACTCATATGTAATAAATATTATTTGGTGGTAGTCAGCAAACCACGATTCGTTTTATATTTTGTTGGCAAGGTCTACCTAAGGCTTTGACCCAGAAGGATCGTGATCGATCCGACAGCCTGTAAGTTACAGCGGCGCCTTAATAACGGTCATCATACGCGGTTACAATATTGGACACCAATCACATACATTGTTCTGATCCCAAAGTAAGTAGCCAATGCACTTGTGTTATGGAAATCAGACACAACGGTGGTACCACCGTATGCTCACCGGTTTAACAACGTAGCGTATCATGCACGAAGCTTGTTAGTAGCGGCAATATTACGCTCCGTGCATGGCACGCAACGGTATTGGTCGGTGACGGAACGGTCTAGTGGGAAAGGGCATTTTTATAGGTTCCGTAGCCGAATGGCAAAAAACGAAACCCTTATAGTTTCGTCAAGTCTGTCTGTCTGTCAATCGGTATGTCACAACCACTTCATTCTGTGACTATAAGCATCAAACTGTTATACAAAAATAAAATTAAAATGATATTTAAGGCTGGGCTCCCATACATGCAACTAAAACTAAAAAAAATTTTTAGTCAAACCTATGCGGGTGTCTATGGATAGGTCTTTTAAAATGACATAGAGGTTTTTAAAACCATTTCTTTTAAAGTCTAATGTTTGAAAGGTAGACGCTCCCAAAGTGGTAAAATGGGCGTCCCCCCCCCCCCCCCTCTAACTTCTAAACTAAGCGAGTGTTAATAAAAAAATATACATGCTGTAGATCTTGACAAGGACTTTCAACGCAAATTGGTTTGAACGAGATCAAACTAGTAGTTTTTTAGATATACCTAGCACATTTCCAACAACCGCAAACATAACTTTGTTCTTTACACTAACTCTATGAAAAATAAAATTATATTTAGAGTCAACAAAATATTGTGGTATTTAAGCTAAGTGGAAGTGGATCCCTAATTCAGTTACAGTTAGCACTGTACCCTCAGTGCGCGAGTCCGACTTGCACTTGGCCGGTTTTTTATTGCCGGACACGTTCCTAGCATGGTCATTGCTATGGGGCACTGGGCAAAGACCTTTTTTAAAAACCACAATACAAAATAAGTTACGAAACTTGATAAGGTATGGAATAATAATATCACTGTTGGACATTATTATTCCACACCTTATCAAGTTTCGTTATTATTATGAAATCGAAGTGTTCATTACACTTCGTTTGAAAAAAAAAAAAAAATGAAAATGGTTTATTTCCAAAAGTAAAAGAACATCAGTTATAATCAGTTTCCATAATAAATAACATCATCATCTCAAGCGTGTAAGTGATTCTTAATAAAACAGCTATCAAGTTTCACGGCGTTTTATTATGATTGATCACTGCTCTATTCTACAATCTGCTTATATATCTCTATCCTTTTTACTCCCAAGGTCGTGCAGCGGTAGCGATAGTGATGATGGGATTTGAAAATTCGTGAATAAATACAGGATATGGCCTTTATGCCCTTACATACTGCGACTTTACCCTCGCGATGCTCTCGCAATAAACAGATTTATTCGAAGCGTATCGCAAGGGTCTTACTTACATTTGACAAACGCATATAATATTTCATTTTCATCATTTCGAGTATTTTGAGGATTTGAATGAGCTAAGTGTGATAAATTATAATAAATTAGTGAATTAAGACTTAGCTTGTAGACTTGAGTCTAAACGATAAGCAGTGGCTTATCGTTTAGACTCAAGTCTACAAGCTAAGAATACCTACAGATTTTTTAGGGTTCCGTAGCTGAAAGACAAAAAACGGAACTCTTATAATTTCGTCAAGTCTGTCTGTCTGTCCGTCAGTATGTCACAGTCACTTTATTCTGAAACTACGAGTATAAGTATCGCACTGTTGAAATTTGGTAGGAAGATGTATCCTGTTAACCGCTTTACGATTCGTTTACAAAAAAAAACTGAGAAAACACTCCGGGAGTGCCGGCAGAAGTGAAAACTTGAATATCAACGTTGTGCATTTTTGATTTTTTGGAATAGTTATTATCAATATAAAAGTACTATCATTTTTATGATAGAATACAATAATAATAATAATAATAATAATAATAGGTAATAATAATAATAATAATAATAATAATAATATTACAATAATAATAATAATAATATAATATTATTATAGAATACAATATTTACTTATTGCGCTATCGTACACAAACATTACAATTTATATTATATTAAATTACATTAAAAAGTTTATCTCTCAGAAAAATCAACTTATATCCATAATTTCGCCAACCGTCTGTTATGATCTAAATCAAAAGATATTCAAGTAAGATTACAAAATTACTTTATTGTTCACAAAACATTACAAGTTAAGTGTGAATGCACCTTAACGTCGTTGTACAGAATGAAATCATCACTTGATACTTTCCTGACGGGACATCCGTACTATACACACTTTTATAATATTGTTTACCTAACCTATGACGTGCACGTCTAATTAAATATCTAGGTACTCTAACGAATAACTTATACTTAAAATTAATTCTAAAAAGAAAAGGTTGGACGCCAGGAGGGTTTTCCAAAGATGTTGATGGCGGAACCCTGCCAATCCTAGTTCTCCGGCTAGTATCTCAGGTGTTCTTCTGATTTAGCGGTGTAATTTAACAATTAGAATCTTTAGAATATGTGTTCCGCAGGACAACGCCTTCCAGTCACTGCCGTTTCACTATAATATATGTCGTGAATTCCAAGGCATTTCGAAAGGCTAGAACAATAATGGCCCGTTAGTTCCTACGAACTATTACTGAGCACTAAATCATAGCATTTTTACAGTACTTATAACTAGACTTACCCCGTACTGGTACAAAAGATAAATTGTGTAAAACTAAATTTTCAAAACCATTTGCACTTATTTTGCATTTCCAATTTCACAATGTCGGTATGTACACAATTATGTTCGACCAACTGACACAGGTCTGCCCGTTTCAATCTTCCGTGGTACAGTCATCAGAAACGCTAACATGTTTGCATTTTAAACCTTTGAATGAACTACACAAATTAAACTGTCAATACAAATAATTACTAGAAACATGCTAATACAAAAAGAGGGAAGATGAGTGGAGGATCGAACCGGCCTCTCTCGGATATTGCTATGTTTCACAGCGTGCATAGCGCGTTGCGCCACGGCTTCAGTTCATAGAACCGGCGAAAATGTTGATTTGTTTATGCAATGTTAGTCATGACACCTTATTACTAGTGCAATAAGATGGTTGTTAATTCAACCCATTACACGTCTTACGGTTTTTCGATCAGGTCACTTGTCCTGACGCGAGTTTCACATTTTTCCCCCATCCCACAAAAGTGCTCAACGCCGCTAAAGAAGTTTTCACTTCAAAACTAAAAAAATAAAGATATTTAAGGAGGGGCTCCCTATACATGCAACTGAAACCGAAAATCATGTTTTTCTCAAACCTATGCGTGTTAGGTGTCTATGGATAGGTCTACTAAAATGCATAATAGAGGTTCCTAAAATCATTTTTTAGTCTTACGTTTCATAACTAGACTCATCCAAAGTGCTAAAATGGGCGTCCCTCCTCCCCCCCATGTTACTTCTAAATACAGCGAGTGTAAATTTTTAATAAAGAATACATGATGTAGATCTTAAGAAATACTTTAAACGAAAATTAGTTTAGATAGGATCAAACTAGCAGTTTTGAGATACGAGTATAGCACATTTTCAACAACCGCATGCATTACTTTGTTCTCCATACAACCACTATGAAAAACAAAGTTATATTTGCTGTCAACAAAATATTGTGATATTTTAGCTAAGTCGAAGTAAGTGGATTCCCTAATTTAGTTAAAGTTGGCACGGAACCCTCAGTGTGTGAGTCCGACTCGCACTTGGCCGGTTTTTTGATAATAAAGTAATATTACGGCTGGTTTTATCACGAATAAGCATTAACTAACGAATAATTCTAATATGGAACGTCATTTCGTATGGATTAATAGACAACGCTAATGAGAACTTATTAAGACATTGTAAAACAGGCCTTATATTATTGAATTGTTGTTACATCTTATTCCTTTTAAGCTATTGCATTGCTTCTATCGCGGGCTTTGACCGTTGAGACCGAATCCAGAAATTTCGTAACGAAAATAGTCTTACACCCCCCACTCCGACCGGCACAGCCGTGATACATTTTAGTTTTTTCATCTATCAGGAATAGCAGAACTTTTAATGACTTTTTGAAATATCACGCTTGTCTCTTTAGTTCAGCAACCCGACTTTAGGTGGCATTGGTTGTATAAATAAAATAAATAAATAATTATAATTGCGTAAGTTGATAAAAATGCTATGCAATAGCTTTACCGCGGCAGTCTCCGAGTGCCACACGTCTTTTTTGTTTTACCTTTATTAGAAACGGACACTTCCTAATGGGAACCGGTTAAAACAGACAAAGTCGCTGGGGACTTTATGTAAATGTCGTTTGGACTTATAATGTGCGAGAGCTTTTGCCCAAACGCGAATGTTTGGTTTAATAATGCCGTCAAAACCTCACAAAGACATAATGGGGAAATATACAGTAAGAATTTGTTAATTAAGGTAACACCCGACCACTATAATATCAAAAATGTCTTTATGACTATGATTAAAACTGTAAACGCTCACGGATCAAAAGGAAGCCGGCGGTCGCATAAACAAAAGCATGACAAAAGACTTTGATAAACAAATCCGTGAGGAATTAATCGTTTTCATAATATCCTTCGGAACCCAATAATATTTAGATACTTATTTGATTAATAATGTTTTGTCTCTTTACAAACTTAATATGTTAAATTGCAAATCTTGTTAGAAGCAACTGAGTCAGATAATATTAGGCCTAATATAACACAAAATACGCGAAATGGAACAGGCTATGGAATGTTCACACTCGAAATACTTACGTTATCTGATTAGGGCTAGGACCCCTAAGTGTATTATGTGTTTTATACTGCGTATTCAGTATTAAAAACCTTAAACTATAGAAGTTAAAGAAAAAGTTCAATATAAGGAGGCGAAACAAATTCATTTGAACTAAATTGGTGATATATCAACCTTAATGTACAGAAAACAGTCTACACATCATGCACCGACTTCAAATTAATTGTTTCAAATCAATCAGTAATTAGAAGTCAGATGCGTTATTTTTTAAATAAACCGCGAAACTGAGATGTTTCTGATGTCACTTTTGTCGTTTTCTCCTCCCAATGTATTACTGTGTATTAAATATTCTCCTTTTAGATAAAAGAAAGAGCTTTTGATACATGAGGATGATACGGAGTACATCAATTGGGAGGGATATGCAAACTTAGGCGATGTAAGTGGTGTCAAAAATGTCTTAGTTTCGCAGTCAACCTATAGCCCCTTTAGTAGTATTAAAAGTGGTTCTATCCTTCTGCCTTGAACTACAAGTATGTAAATTCTAAGCGAACCCTTCCGTGTAAGAGGCTGTAATGGAGGCATACTCGTAAACGCGTCATTTGCACTCTGGCATTCAAGTGGGGTGAAAGCACCCCACTTGAATGCAAGCATTTTATTAATAAAAGTTACTATGACATTAGTGAGTTTATGAAAGATGATAAATTTATGTGATATTATTCATAATTAGATATTATATGTTCATTTGCTGTTAATTTAGGTACTCTGTCTTAATTTAATTAAATTTGTGCAACATTTAATCACGTAATAAGATGTTTGCTGTGTACCCTATTGGGTGTGCAAATGTAGTATATATTCAACTATGTGAAACACTACTACTCGTATGTTTTTTCTGCAAATAAATATATGATGTTTAAATAATGCACAAACTAAGAATCGTAACCATAGCTTTTTCCACCAGAAGATAAGAATCGTACAATAACATGAAATAACACACGTGTGCCAAATCTATACTAATCTATACTAATATTATAAAGCTGAAGAGTTTGTTTGTTTGTTTGTTTGTTTGTTTGTTTGTTTGAACGCGCTAATCTCAAAAACTACTGGCCCGATTTGAAAAAATATTTTTACGTTGGATAGTCCATTTATCGAAGAAGGCTTTAGGCTGTATAACATAAAGATACGACTCATAAGACCACAGCAGAAATGAAAAATGTTGCGAAAACGGGAGAAAGATATTTCTTTTAAGAGCTTCCGCTGCATACGCTGCGGAAACCGCTTAAGTTACACAAAAATCATGTATGACAGGATTGTTCAGCATTAGGAGTTCTATAATAAAGTCCGCCACAGCATATGTCTATCTTTTATGGTTGACTTACTACAACCTTTTTTATGTTAATAAATTTGTAAAAAATAATGCTTTATTTTTAGAGGTGTATTATACACACAGGTATTTATTCTTATCAAAATAAATACATTCATCATCACGAGCATTTCATTTAGAACCAAGTTGCCCTTTATATCATTTGATTTCCATAAATATCTTAGGAGCTATCACAGTTTTAACATAACTCCGCACCAAAATAATGTTCGCAGCTTAAGTACAACGTGCGCTTGCGCTAATCTATACTAATATTATAAAGCTGAAGAGTTTGTTTGTTTGTTTGTTTGTTTGAACGCGCTAATCTCAAAAACTACTGGCCCGATTTGAAAAATTATTTTTACGTTGGATAGTCCATTTATCGAGGAAGGCTTTAAGCTATATAACATAAAGATACGACTCACAAGACCACAGCAGCAATGAAAAATGTTGCGAAAACGGGAGAAAGATATTCCTTTTGAGAGCTTCCGCTGCGTACGCTGCGGAAACCGCTAAAGTTACACAAAAATCATGTATGACAGGATTGTTCAGCATTAAAAGTTCTATAATAAAGTCCGCGACAGCATAAGTCTATCTTTTATGGTTGACTTACTACAACCTTTTTTATGTTAATAAATTTGTAAAAAAATAATGCATCATTTTTAGAGGTGTATTATACACACAGGTATTTATTATTATCAAAATAAATACATTCATCATCACGAGCATTTTATTTAGAACCAAGTTGCCCTTTATATCATTTGATTTCCATAAATATCTTAGGAGCTATCACAGTTTTAACATAACTCTGCACCAAAATAATGTTCGCAGCTTAAGTACAACGTGCGCTTGCGCTAATTATATTATAAAGCTAAAGAGTTTGTTGGTTTGAAGTTGAACGCGCTTATCTCAGGAACTGCTGGACCGATTTGAAAAAATATTTCTGTGTTAGATAGCTTATTTATTGAGAAAGGCTTTAGGATATAAAACATCACGCTGCGACGGGAGGGGAGGGAGCAAACTCAAAACGCGCGGACGAAGTCGCGGGGGACCGCTATATCTATACTAATATTATAAAGCTGAAGAGTTTGTTTGTTTGTTTGTTTGTTTGTTTGAACGCGCTAATCTCAAAAACTACTGGCCCGATTTGAATTATTTTTTTTGCGTTGGATAGTCCATTTATCGAGGAAGGCTTTAGACTATATAACATAAAGATACGACTCATAAGACCACAGTAGAAATGAAAAATGTTGCGAAAACGGGAGAAAGATATTCCTTTTGAGAGCTTCCGCTGCGTACGCTGCGGAAACCGCTTAAGTTACACAAAAATCATGTATGACAGGATTGTTCAACATTAAGAGTTCTATAATAAAGTCCGCAGCAGCATATGTCTATCTTTTATGGTTGACTTACTACAACCTTTTTTATGTTAATAAATTTGTAAAAAAATAATGCATTATTTTTAGAGGTGTATTATACACACAGGTATTTATTCTTATCAAAATAAATACATTCATCATCACGAGCATTTCATTTAGAACCAAGTTGCCCTTTATATCATTTGATTTCAATGAATATCTTAGGAGCTATCACAGTTTTAACATAACTCCACACCAAAATAATGTTCGCAGCTTAAGTACAATGTGCGTTGTTTGTTTGAACGCGCTTATCTCAGGAACTGCTGGACCGATTTGAAAAATATTTCTGTGTTAGATAGCTTATTTATCGAGAAAGGCTTTAGGGTATAAAACATCACGCTGCGACGGGAGGGGAGGGAGCAAACTCAAAACGCGCGGACGAAGTCGCGGGGGACCGCTAGTATATTATAAAGCTGAAGAGTTTGTTTGTTTGAACGCGCGTATCTCAGGAACCGCTAGACCGATTTGAAAAAATATTTCTGTGTTGGATAGCTTATTTATCGAGAAAGGCTTTAGGATATAAAACATGACGCTGCGACGGGAGGAAAGGGAGCAAACTCAAAACGCGCGAACGAAGTCGCGGGGGACCGCTAGTACTTAATACAAACGTCATCATGACAATGTATGATTTTTATTCTTCGCTTTAATTTAATTTAATTTAATTTATATTCGGTATACGGACAGGATACAGTCATCACATACTATAATTATTACAATACACAAAAAAGACTGGACCGTAGCCCATAAATAGTATACACAACATGTTTGGTAACTGCTAATGTATGCTACTAGGACATTAAATCTTATACGAGTTAAAAAATAAATTTACAAAAAAGGAAGAAAAAATTAAAGTGAATTAACTTAAAATTGTTGCATTTCCTTGTTACAGCGAGAACACTTCTGCCTTAAGAGTGTTGGATATAGCTTTTTTATAATGAGAGAAGTTACTATCGAAAATATCTATGTCTTTGCTACTGCGGGACAGCTCGTTATACGTACGGCACATTCTAACTATTGGGTTGTAATACGACGTGTTATTCCTGTACACCTGTATGTCAAATATGTTGGGATTGCGAGATCTATGACGAATATTAACGTTGCGAGCCGAGAGAAGACCTGGAGTATCGACTGTAGAGTGGAGAATTTTATGAAGGTACAGAAGGTCGTATCTTTTTCGTCGAGTTTTAAGGGGCAAGACGTCGAATTTAGTTAGTCGCTCGCCATAGTTATTAAGGGAGCGACCGTAGTGGTACTTACGGGATAAATATCGCAAGCATCTCCTCTGAATCCTCTCCAGGTTATCTGCATGTTTTATGTAGGAAGGCGACCAAATTGGACAGCAGTACTCCAAAATGCTTCTGACAAAGCTGTAGAAAAGGCAAAGAGCACTCTTAGGTTTTTTAAAATCTTTAGTGGTTTTCATGATGAAACCAAGTAACCTGTTTCCTTTTTTCATGATTTGATCATAATGCGGACGAAAGGTTAGTTGCTCATCAAGTAGGACCCTTTCCCTTTCCCGGTGAACCCGGTGATACTCGAACATACATGAACGTTTCCACTTTCTGCAATCTACCAACGACCAGGTTAACATGCGTTCTTGCCGTCGACTACACCTTTCCTTTCCCTCTTTCTCCTCCCAATGCTACTATGCTATACTCACAGTCGTTTACTGTTCAGTCCGATCGACTGTGGAATTCTCTACCACTGCATATCCGACAATCCCAGTCCCTTCCAATGCTTAAGGGGCTACCCGGATTTTTAACGCGCACACTAGCGCTACTTTAGTAGAAAAATCATAACTCGTTAAATAAAAGACCAATCAAAAATCTGGTAGACACGATTGTAGTACAGGTTCTTTAGTTTATTTAGTTCGTTTAAATTGCTTCTAAAGTAGTTTACTGTAGTTAGAGTTAGAAAAACTGCTAAATATGATCACTTTTGGCAATTTTTCTAACTGTAACTGCAGATAACTGTGTTTTATTGAACTTAAACATTGTATCTAAACCACATAACCAGAGCTACAATCGTGTCTACCAGATTTTTGATTGGTCTTTTATTCAACGAGTGTTGATTTTTCTGCTAAAGTGGCGCTAGTGTGCGCGTTAAAAATCCGGGTAGCGCCTTAAAGCTAGGGTAAAAGCGCACTTCATTTCGCTTTAAAAAACTGACGGATTTTTTCTATAATGGATTTACTATGTTATGTGCGTATATTATATGTATTGACTAGCGGTCCCCCGCGACTTCGTCCGCGCGTTTTGAGTTTGCTCCCTCCCCTCCCGTCGCAGCGTGATGTTTTATATCCTAAAGCCTTTCTCAATAAATAAGCTATCTAACACAGAAATATTTTTTCAAATCGGTTCAGCAGTTCCTGAGATAAGCGCGTTTAAACCAACAAACTCTTCAGCTTTATAATATAAATTAGCGCAAGCGCACGTTGTACTTAAGCTGCGAACATTATTTTGGTGCGGAGTTATGTTAAAACTGTGATAGCTCCTAAGATATTTATTGGAATCAAATGATATAAAGGGCAACTTTGTTCTAAACGAAATGCTCGTGATAATTAATCTATTTATTTTGATAAGAATAAATACCTGTGTGTATACTACACCTCTAAAAATGATGCATGATTTTTTTACAAATCTATTAACATAAAAAAGGTTGTAGTAAGTCAACCATAAAAGATAGACTTACGCTGTCGCGGACTTTATTATAGAACTCTTAATGCTGAACAATCCTGTCATACATGATTTTTGTGTAACTTTAGCGGTTTCCGCAGCGTACGCAGCGGAAGCTCTCAAAAGGAATATCTTTCTCCCGTTTTCGCAACATTTTTCATTGCTGCTGTGGTCTTGTGAGTCTTATCTTTATGTTATATAGCTTAAAGCCTTCCTCGATAAATGGAATATCCAACATAAAAATAATTTTTCAAATCGGGCCAGTAGTTTCTGAGATTAGCGCGTTCAAACAAACAAACAAACAAACAAACAAACTCTTCAGCTTTATGATTAGTTTGTTATGTATTTATTCATTTGTTTTATTGTTTTTGTGATATAACGTGTATTAGTTATATTTTTTATTTTTATGTGACTACCTTTAAAGTGTAATATTAAAATATTAGCTACAGTTTTGCGCACCGTTTTCTACCTTACTAATAAACGTTGCTTCCTCTACCCAATGGTTGTCTGGAAGAGATCGCTTTCAGCGATAAGACCGCCATTATTGTACAAATGATTTGTCTGTAATGTTATTGTTTCTTGTGTCCTTACTTTTACATTATTGAAGACATTAAAAAATACGGTTAGAATTCAAACAAATGTCACACACTGTCAATTAACTTTATACCTTTAAAATTTTATATTACTTAACACCGTTCTGTGTTTAAGTAAAAATATATATTTTAGAAGCACTCTGTTATCCCACACTAAATATTTCCCTAGTGCATAATAATGACGTATTTTTGTCCACCGCTGTCGAGGCGTTTTCATTGGTTTACTGCGGAAAATAAAACTTTATGCCCTTTTTTGGAGGAAAAAAATCATATCTTCCTTTTATAGACGAAGGAATATTATGGACGTCGTAAAATTACGTTATTGCTATTGTTCTGGTAGAAAAATACGAGATGAGGGAGCCCATAGGGACCAAGGGATTTTATAAGAATCGTGCCATGAATCATGGTGTCACTTATACTGTGGTCATACTTATAATGATGAAACTTTTAACTTTTTTGTACATTCTAAGTATCTCACTGCTCTCACGAGGCTAAACAAATATCTGCAACTTATAACTTATAACGCGACGCAAATTATGTAGTAGTATTGTTACTACTTTACACCCTCGACGTTTCAACGGTGTTGCAAACGTCTTGGTCGTATAGACCCACAGTTTTAAGTTTTAAGTTATAATGATATGCGAAAGTTTAAAAAAATAAATATCTGCAAGTCAAAAAACAACACTGAAAATATTTTTTACAAGACGTTAGAATCAGTCCAAAGTGTTACGTGTTCTCTAATCCTTAACTTTCCTATAGCCACGCAAACCCGCGTGTGGTGTATAAGCAAGGCTGCTTCGTATTTTTTCTAAAAAACTCTACATAGGTGTCATTTTATTTTGAAATTAGAGGAAATAATACAGTGTTTTGTGCTATGCCAGAACTTTTAAACCAAATATTTGACCGTCTTACAGTTTTTCGCTAAACAGCCTTCAAAATCGCTTTTTATTCTTAGGCACTGTAAATAAAACAGACCTGCGTATATGTATATTTTTCCTATTAGACCCCGGAAATTACTTTTAAATAATCAAATAAATGCAAAATAACACAAATTAATGATAGTTTGACTTGGTCACTAACTAGCCCTATAACATAACCATAGCCATTACCTTATAGCCTCGGTTAAGTTATTGTAGGCAAAGATGTTCTGAGGACTCATGGACAGGTTTGTCGTTAAATTCAGAGTCCGTAAATAATTTCTCCAGTGCTCGTAATGTGCTCTTAATGTACTGCCATGACAGTTCTTACTTAACACTAAACAAAGTATAATGTAGTGATTTTAAACATAAACCATAAGACTACCGATAGAACTGCATACATCTGGAAGTCAGATTTTTTTCAGATGCTTATACTGTGAAATCAATTGAAGATAGAAACGGATTTGTTTCTATCAGCTAGCAAAATCCTTAAATCAACAGTGTTTCAGAAAAAAGAAATAAATTAGAAAACATGTTTCATCGGCCTCACGAACCAACGCGCTGGCATAGGAAGATTGAAAATTGGTTATAACAAACGATTAGTTAAAAGTGCTAATCTAATAATATTATAATTTCATTTTGTGGCTGAATATAAGGTAGCCCTAAACCCTCAAAATGGTCACAAATATTTGGATTACTTACTAAGATCGAGATGATAAATAAAATGGCTTCCAATATAAAAACTAAACTAATAGCTATAGTAAAGAATCAGTTGCTTAGATTCTGTGAAGAAAAAATAAGCGTAAAGCCAAACAAATTACAGTTCAAAAGTGAAACGTCTTCGTGACAAGCAAAGCCTCTGTAATAAAAATTAAACAAGCAAAATCCTCTTGTGCCTGCCAACAATGCTTTTTCGCTTGTAATAGGATCTTCGGTAACAATGAATATTGATGCAGTAGGTTCATAAACGCTTATGCAAATTATACAGAAGTCCGAGGAGTATAATATGCCTCTATGCTTAGCGTTTGTGGACTATGAGAAGGCCTTTGATTCGATCGAAACTTGGGCGGTGCTTCAGTCTCTGCAGCGGTGCCACATAGACCATAGGTATATAGAGGTGTTAAGGTGCCTTTACAATAACGCCACCATGTCGGTCCGAGTACAGGAGCAGAACACGAAGGCGATTCCATTGCGGAGAGGTGTGAGACAGGGAGACGTCATATCTCCGAAACTGTTCACAGCGGCATTGGAAGACGCCTTCAAACTTCTCCCAACTAGCATACAAGCGTTAAGAGGTTGTCGATTACGGCATTAGCTGTATAATTAAGCCATACAGCAGCCGTATAAACTGCTATAGCGCTACTCTAACCCTAAAATAGGCACTTTTTATAACGGTATCAGCTCTACAATCGCGCTATAGCAGCGAAATAAGAGTTAGAAGCGCCGTATAATGACGCTACAAGAGTGGTGATGTACGTAAATGTTTGTACAATGACGCTATAAGAGTGGTTGTGTACGCTAACGGATATACAATGACGCTTTAAAAGGTGTAGCGAACGCTGCAAGAGTAAAATTATGTTTTGTAGCGCTATACTGCAGCTCTTGTCGTATTTGATCGCGATTGTGTGACTAAAAACTAAATACTTATGAAAAAATAATAGTTTTGATTTTAAATCAGTGCAAATGAAACAAGGTGTTGTCTGTCAGAAGTTTTTCAAATACATAAACTCAAAAGGTAAGTTTAAATATACTATTACTGTGACATATTTATTGCGAGTATCAGTTTACTGTGAATATATACATGTATTTTCGCTTAGATTTTAACGCGCCCACAAGATAATACGTTTTTAGTGTTATAATACTTTTATAATATTGGTGACAGTTTTTTTATTTTATTAAAACCACTTATTAATAATTCCCAATAGATTTATATCGAAACTACTAACTACCATAAAGTAGTTGTAATAACTCGATATCAATGTGGGCGTTGTTATTGTTATTGTTGAAAATAGTTGTCATATTATTAGGGATAACTCAAAATGGACGACAACGTTCACGTTTTTCAAAGCATTTGAAACCGCTCCTGTCCCACTTAAAGCGCTACAGCAACGCTATAAACGTATTACTCATCGTCTTAAGTAATTAAAACCACTACTATAACGCGCTTAGCGCTACGAAAGAGTTCATTTCCTCAAATATAGCGCCTTTAGCGCTACTACAGAGTAACTTCAACTCTACTGTAGGTAATGACGCTACAAGAGTGGTGATAAATACTATAATAGACCTTAAGAATCTATAGAGACTTCTTTTTCCACTCAAAGTGATTACGTAGCATCCTATAGCGCCTTTCAAACACTCATACCTTCCAAGAAATCATTTATAGCTCTACTAGTGGTAAAGGAGTGTTCACAACGCTACTATGCCTCCATCACCTGTAGAATGGCGCAACAAGATGCCATTGTAACTGCTTTAGTGTAAATGATTACGATTGTATGGCCACTGTATCGCCTACCTGTATAATAGCATAAGAATACGTTGCTTTACAGGCTGAGGAGTTGGTTTTAGCTTTTGAACGGCCATTGTATCGCTAAGAAGCTCTATAATGGCGGTGAAAGCTGCTTGTGTGCTAGTTGGGCTGGAATGGGAAGGAATCGGCATCATTGTTAATGGCGAATACATCACATACCTCCGATTTGCCGATGATATAGTTGTTGTGGCAAAGACGCTGGACGATCTTGGCACTATGCTCGAAGACCTTGACCGAGTATCCCAACAAGTGGGTCTTAAAATGATCATGGAAAAGACGAAAATTATGTCGAACTCCCTTGTCTTACCCACTCCAGTATCCGTTGGGAACTCAACTCTCGAAGTTGTCGACGAGTACGTCTACCTGGGACAAGTGATCCAATTGGGTAGGTCCAACTTCGAGAAAGAGGTCAATCGACGAATCCAACTCGGCTTGGCAGCGTTCGGGAAATTGCGCAAGAGTGTCTTCTCATCTCATCTACCTCAGTGTCTGAAGACGAAAGTCTTTAACCAGTGTGTGTTACCAGTGATGACATTCGGATCCGAAACATGGTCTCTTACTATGGGCCTTATAATGAAGCTCAAAATCACACAACGAGCGATGGAAAGGGCTATGCTGGGTGTTTCTCTACGGGATCGAATCAGAAATGAGGAGATCCGTAGAAGAACTAAGGTAACGGACATAGCCTTGAGAATCAGTAAGCTCAAGTGGCAATGGGCAGGGCACATAGCGCGAAGAACTGATGGCCGTTGGGGCAGGAAAGTTCTAGATTGGAGACCCTTCGACCAGAGACGCAGCGTGGGACGTCCACCAACAAGATGGACAGACGACCTTGTAAAGATCGCAGGTTCAAACTGGATGCAGACCGCTAGTGATCGGTCGCTGTGGAAATCCGTGGGGGAGGCCTATGTTCAGCAGTGGACGTCCTTTGGCTGATAATGATGATGATGATGATGAGGTTCATAAAAAAGTTCAATTTAATGAGCCACTCTACAGCACTCTTTAATCGAGGTGAGGCCTATGGCCAGCAGTAGGATATTCCCAGGCAAAATACATATATATATTTTGAGTTGAACAATGTTTGGATAAGTAATAAATCGCTGTCAGAAACTAGGGACAGGGCAAGATGGTGAAAATGATGTTAACAGATTATGTAAGGAAGGTAGAAATGAATGAAATAACAAAATAATACGAAACTGATTTATTTCAGATGTTGTTCCATGTATTTGTAAGTAACATAAAGGAAAAAGTCTAGTAGATCCTTTACTTTAGTAGATCAATTTACAAATTAAAGATATCTCTATGTTAATTTACAAATAATTGATACTACCAACAAAATCAAGCCTTCTCCGGCAAATTCCATTATAAAAGCTGCTTCGTTTGATCGTCACAATAAAATGTAAGACAAAACAACACTGATTGTTGGTATTTTAATTACATAAAAAATCACTTTATTCGCTTTGAGCGTGTTGGTGTAAAATAAGATATTCAATCACAGATAAGTAATTATATAAATTGACCTATTGACTGTTGTACCATAAACTTTCGTTATTAGTAATTCTTTTATGCGGAAATATTTTTTATTTCAATAAACTACCAGAATACATTGTAAACTTACTTATGGTTAATAAATTTAATACTGTCATTAAAGATACCCTTATGACGAAAGGGTGTTATGAATTAGATTTTTATTTAACGCTTTACAGGGCAATATGCCAGACACAATAGAACTTTTATTATTTTTCAACACACTTGCTCATAACGACGTTTTTATTCCACCGATTTTTGGTTCATAATCATAGATATTAAACACGCGTGCTTTTTCATTATATTATTGCACTAGTGCTTTTAGTTTATTAACCCGACCAATTTACATTTGTACCCTAGTACCAAGTCGTAAGTAAGAAGAAGAAGCGATTTAATTTGGTCGGGTTATACAATACTTTTATTTTAGCAACAAACAGTATTTATGCGAAAAACAACAGTATCTACATATTTATTTCAATAAACGGTAAATCCAGATTTATTACAAAAAAAATAGCTCAAATTCATTTAACATTTTCTGTGATTTGTGTTTTAAACACGAATTATTACATTTTTAATCTTGGCTTTTGGCCGATCTAGTTCGCGCCTAAGCCTTGCGCGCGCATCGGTATCGCGGCAAGAAAAAAAAACACAAAATTGCACTCCGGGAGTGCCGGCAGAAGTGAAAACTTGAATATCAACGTTGTGCATTTTTGATTTTTTGGAATAGTTAGGGAATAATTTTGAATGAATTGCTCTTATTATCGATATAAAAGTACTATCATTTTTGTGATAGAATACAATAATAATAATAATACAATAATAATAATAATAATAATAATATAATATTTTTTTAGAATACAATATTTATTTATTGCGCTATCGTACGCAAACATTACAATTAATATTATATTAAATTACATTAAAAAGTTTATCTCTCAGAAAAATCAACTTACATCCATAATTTCGCCAACCGTCTTACGGTTTTTCGATCAGCCCACGTGTCCTGACGCGAGTTTCACATTTTTCCCCCATCCCACAAAAGTGCTCAACGCCGCTAAAGAAGTTTTCACTTCAAAAAAAACAACGCGCCATTTTTCGCAAATAATAATTGTCGGCTGTGACGAAGTTTGGATTAATTATGAAGTTTAATATTTATGAAAATATCTACTTCATGTGAAGAAAATGAAGAAAACCTATTATTAACTCCGCCGGACATACGTAACAAGGCGAAAAACGCGTGCGAAAGTCTTTGCCATCAAAATCGAGTGAAATGTATTATTACTGTTTTAATAATTAAAAACTTAGTAAATGAAGAGTCTTGTTTTTCCTCGCAAGTGTGTTGAAAAACGTCGTATGAAACACGTGTGCTTGTGACCATTATATACGCGGCTTTCTTATGGCGCACTCGCTTTCGCTCGTGCGCACACAACCTCGCCTTGTATATAATGGTCAACTTAGCACACTTGTATCATAATGTACTATTACGGCTATAGCCGTTCACTGTCACGAAAAGTGTTAAAAGATAGTATTAATGTATGGACTTTCATGATCACTACAAAAAATGAAAACCTTTTGAAAGGAGGCATTGACAATAGTGACTGAGTTTGTTGCGCAGCTTCTTCTCAGCACTAGCCCACAATTGTCCCGAAGCTGTGGTTATATTGAGACGTGTAAAAGTGCCCTCAATAAATATGTGCGTAAATAAATGGCTTTAATGACTCTCGCATCATACGTATAGATGAGGATTTCGCAAACTGCACGTTGCGACGCCCTGGAGCTCATTGTTGTCGAACGAAAATCACTCGCCATTTCGAAGCGAGTGATTCAAAAATAGGGCCCCTGAAGCGTCGTGCGTTATATGAATACCCAGGAGTAGACCTAGGCGATAACCTGCAGAACTCCCTTTATATGGCATTGGAGGACACTGACTGGTTTTCTAACTAACAAAATATGAGTAATGTTACTTAATTAAATAATTAAATAATAATTTACAAACTGGAGCCCCGATTTCATAACATATACTCAGAAAACCAAGCACACCCCTCACATAAACCAGCCCGTTACATGTACAACGTGTAACGTTAAAGGCGGAAAACCTGAAAATAGGTTGATGAGAATAACGATCAATTTCGATAAAACCACATTTTAATATGGGTTATATTTTTCAAAAAATCTTTATTCAAATGTTGCCCTGACTACGAGGGTCAAACTGAAAGTTCTTAGAAAATCAAAAACTGATTACATTAGCCAGTTATTAGTTTTATTATATCTTTTCAAAATATTGTCCATTGACGTCAATACACCGCTGCATGCGATGGAACCACTGGGAAAAGCACTTTGCCCACTCGTCCTTAGGGGTCTCTTCAATGGCATCGCGATACGCAGCCACCGCTTCTTCAGCATTCATAAACCGCTTTCCTTTAAGTTTTTCTTTAATTTTTGGAAATAAATAAAAATCACAAGGCGCGAGGTCAGGGCTATACGGCGGGTGACCCAGTAATTCAATGTTTGATGTCGCCAAATAGTCGATCGTTCGCTTGGCGGTGTGCGACGAGGCGTTGTCGTGGTGAAGGAGGATCCTACTGCGAGGTCGTTTCTCTCGAACTTTTCCCAAGACAAGTGGCAAACAATTGGTAGTGTACCATTCTGCAGAAACTGTTTTTTGATCCTCTAACACAATTGTTGCGAAATGACCTATCCTTCCAAAGAACGAGGCCACCATTTTTTTTCCCGCACTTCGATCTCTCTTCACTTTAGTTGGCGACTCCTCGAAAGGAAACACCCACTGAGCAGATTGTCTTTTGGTTTCAGGATCATAACAGTAAATCCAGCTTTCGTCACCTGTTAGTATGTCGAACACAGCATTTGAGTCACCTCCGTTAAATCTTTCAATCATTTTACGGCACCAATCCACACGATGGAGTTTTTGAGCCTTAGTCAAATTATGAGGTATCCACCGGGCGCAAAGCTTCCTGACCGCTAAATGTTCGTGGAGGATTTTGTGCACTTGACTCATACCGATGCCTAAGCTTGTCCGAATCTGCTGATAGGTCACTCTTTTGTCAGTCTCTATCATACGCCGCACAACACAGATGTTATTTTCAGTCGTCGCCGTAGAAGGCCGTCCCTCACGTACATCATCAGTGAGATTAGTGCGACCACGTTTAAACTCATTAAATCAGTTGTAAACAGTCGCACGAGATGGGGCTTCATCGTGAAAGGCCAATCGTAGTCTATCATAACTTTCTTGTTGACTTAAATGACATCGAAAGTCATAAAAAATCATTGCACGAAAATTTTCTCGTGTTAAATTCATGTTGACGTGACACAGACAATTTTCAATTTGCCGCCAAATCGTAAAACAAATGACAAATGAATGAAATATATACTCAGTAATATTGGCAAAGAGTTCTATTTTCAAATTTTAGAATATTTTTTTTATTATATTGTTTATAAGTGGCCAGTTCTAAGAACTTTCAGTTTGACCCTCGTATCTATACTATTTAATATTATAAAGCTGAAGAGTTTGTTTGTTTGTTTGTTTTTTTGAACGCGCTAATCTCAAAAACTACTGGCCCGATTTGAAAAAAAATTTTTACGTTGGATAGTCCATTTATCGAGGAAGGCTTTAGGCTATGTAACATAAAGATACAACTCATAAGACCACAGCAGAAATGAAAAATGTTGCGAAAACGGGAGAAAGATATTCCTTTTGAAAGCTTCCGCTGCATACGCTGCGGAAACCGCTTTAGTTACACAAAAATCATGTATGACAGGATTGTTCAGCATTAAGAGTTCTATAATAAAGTCCGCAACAGCATATGTCTATCTTTTATGGTTGACTTACTACAACCTTTTTTATGTTAATAAATTTGTAAAAAAATAATGCATTATTTTTAGAGGTGTATTATACACACAGGTGCTGAAGAGTTTGTTTGTTTGAACGCGCTTATCTCAGGAACTGCTAGACCGATTTGAAAAAATATTTTTGTGTTGAAAGAGAAAGGCTTTACGATATAAGACATCACACTGCGACGGGAGGGGAGGGAGCAAACTCAAAACGCGCGGACGAAGTCGCGGGGGACCGCTAGTTTATAAATAAGACAAGCCATCACTTGCGCAAGCTCGCCAAAATACGTAAACAAGCAATAAATAAATAAATGAATAAATAAATTTCCTTTAGACATTCCCACACATCGCCATCTAGTCCCAAAGTAAGCTACTCAAAGCTTGTGTTATGGGTGCCAGACAACGGATATAATACTTAAATACTTTTTGTTTGTAAATACATGTACATGATATACATACTCGTAGAAAACACCCAGACCAATACAAACAGACATGTTCATGCACACAAATGTTTGTATTGTGCGGGGATCGAACCCGCCACCCGCTGCGTAGTAGGCGATTTCTCGTCCACTACACCAGACGGGTCGTCAGCAATGGTTAGTTTTTTATGAGCGGCCCGGTGAAATACCTCGACAGAGCGTCGTCAGCAGAGCAAGAAATAATCAGAAGTTCCAGTACGTAAAACACCACTTAAACCTTTTATTATTTATTTTCTTGTACAATTAGGTCAATTGTCAATAAAAACCATTTGAGGTGTCTGAGGTTTTGCGCATTAATATTATAAATGTTCAAATAGTGTTTTTCTGATACCCTGTTACTTGGCTAGAACTAAAATTGGTTAGTGTTTTTAAGTCTGGGTTGAGGGCAAAAAATATCTAAATTTCCGAGGGCGTAAAAACAAGTGGGTCTTAAAATGAAAATGGAAGAAAATTATGTCAAGCTCCCTTGTTGTATCCACTCCAGTATCCGTTGGGAACTCAACTCTCGAAGTTGTCGACGAGTACGTCTACCGGGGACAAGTGATTCAATTGGGTAGGTCTAACTTTGAGAAAGAGGTCAATCGACGAATCCAACTCAGCTGGGCAACGGTCGGGAAATTGCGCAAGAGTGTCTTCTTATCTCAACTACCTCAGTGTCTGAAGACGAAAGTCTTCAACCAGTGTGTGTTACCAGTGATAAGATACGGATCCGAAACATGGTCTCTGACTATAAGCATTATAAAGAAGCTAAAATCACACACCGAGTGATGAAGAGGGCTATGCTGGGTGTTTCTCTACGGGATCGAATCAGAAATGAGGAGATACGTAGAAGAACTAAGGTAACGAACATAACCTTGAGAATCAGTAAGCTCAAGTGGCAATGAGCAGGGTACATAGCGCGAAGAACTGATGGCCGTTGGGACAGTAAAGTTCTAAATTCGAGACCCTTCGACCAAAGACGTAGCGTAGGACGTTCACCGACAAGATGGACAGACGACCTTATAAAAATCGCAGGATCAAACTGGATGCAGACCCCTAGTGATCGGTCGCTGTGGAAAGCCGTGGGGGAGGCCTATGTTCAGCAGTGGACATCCTTTAGCTGATAATGATGATGATGATAAAGGCGTAACAGTACTTATAAGTTTGGGAAGCTGTGGTATAAATTTAAAAACAGTATGTAACTATATTATATTTATTTCATCTCTGAGTCTGAAGTAAGATCAGTATTTGCCTTGTGAAACGTTCCAATACCGATATGGCATCTCCTTGTAGGACACACAATCGAAACAAAATTAATGACAGACAAATAATATCTAAACTACACACTTACCTCAGCAGTGTACCGGCTGCCGCCCTTCCCCTTCCCGTGATCAGGCGAGTGCCGAAGAGCCTTCGAGTCGATCTGCACGTTCGTCTGCATGATGCACTGTCACTCACACTACACTTAACTCGCACGTTACACGTTTGATGTTACCATGACCATACGTTGCACGTTCAAAGTTGCCATGTCTCTACTCACACAATCAAATTTGCCTCGCGTTTACTAACACGTGTTAAGTTCACAGTTACACCCATCACTTGACGGGCGTCAGTTTTTTGGTTTACAGTAACATACTCAATCTATTTGATTACCGTCAATGATTGCTTGTAGTGTTAGTTCCATTTAAAAAGATTATATTAACTATGGGATGTGAAAATGTCTGTCATCTACAGAATATTAGGTAACAAACACTTCCTCCGGATAAAAATATGTCCTTAACTGTTGATTATTCATATGAATATTGCATTCAAGTGTGTGGAGTGCTTTTTTATCTATGTGTGCAACTTCAAGTTGATAAATGTTACTTATGAGTATTTTGGCACTCAAATGATGCGTTTTTTTAAAGATGACTCATAGCTCACTTCGTTGTCGAATAATGCATCAACATCTGTGCATTTTGCATATTTCCAGCTTCAATTCCGCAGATGAAATGTCATTAGTAGATCTGCAACAAAAGAAAGTAAATGAGTTGCCGCTATAAAAAAGGCTGTAAATGCAGTAAAAGGTCTGTTTCATTTTCAATTTAAATTAAATTTTGAAACGGCGGTAATAACCGGTGAAACCGTTGCTTTTTGTTGGAATAAAAGCGTAATCCAGGGCTTTTTATTATTGTATTCACAACTTTATATGTGTATACGTAAATGTGAGGTATTTTCGGAATCATTAAAATGTGTTGCTGAATTATTATCGATGGCTCAATTACGAAGCTTTTGATAAAAGCCAACGCCGGTAAAATACGTATATTTTTATTTCATAAGAACGTTAAATATTTTTTTTTATCATCAATATCCGTATAAAAAAATCGCCCCGTAATTGATTGATCAGTGCTATCAAACTTTGAGATTCCCTCCCAAACACCATCAAGACATTAACAACAAATTATGTTTTCAAAAAGTCAATACGCAATCTTTTTATAAATTAGAATAAATTGCATGATATTTCATTTTATTATGTTAATGATTATGTAGGTTTACTTTAGAAGTATTTATGTTTGTATAGGAAGTTTATTCTTAATTATGTTACTTTTTGTTCTTTTACGCCGCCTCTACTGTTTCTGCTTCATGCAATAGTTAACTGGTGAAGACTGCTTTATAGCAATAAGTTCACCATGTGTACTTCATTTTGTTTGTGCAATAAATAATATTGAAATAAATAAATGGATACCACGTAACTGATGTCTTTTGTCAAAAATGTGTAAGAGAAATGCCTAAGTCAGGAAGTTTGAAATTCGTTCCATAAATTTTGTGTCTAACGTCAAAATAGCATTCTCTGAGCGGCTAAACTATAAGGTATATATTAAATATTACTCGTAATAATAACCACAATATTACGTGGTAGAAGCAAAATAGTACGCCATTCATATTCCTTAGTAGGTGATACAAATAAATAAATACCTATTGGACGCCGATCACATACATTGTTCTGATCCCAAAATAAGTAGCTAATGCACTTGTTTTATGGTAATCAGAAACAACAGTGTACCACAGCACCTAGACCCGAGACAATGTAGAAAGTTCTGATTTTTACATTGAACCGACGGGGAATCGAACTTGGGTCCGCGGCGCGGCATCCCCTTGAAACCTAGCGTCACTGTACCACGGAGGTGTTAAAAAAACTGCATTACATGGCAATCTCTTTCTATGGCACCTTTTATTTTAGTAGATGGTAGCCAAACGGATAAATGAAACGATGCATCAATAAATGTAACCGTCAGTTTCTGTGACCCGTTCCATCACGGGGCAATTGAATTCTGTCCTCCATCTTTAAAGCGACGTTTAAATCGCTATTATGCAACTATCAACTGCACAGATGCTTTCTCGAGAGCATATTACAGCTATCTGTTGGCTTACTACCAAACTTAAATGATAGCGATAGCAATTAAAGATTTCCTGAGTGGGTAGTAACCGCTCAATGGGCTTGCAAGCAAAACCAAAAAATATATAATTAGAATAGTATAAAATTGTTGTAAAAGTTACGAGTATAATATAAATGCTGCCTTGTTTTCAGCTGATAAGACAAAAATACTAATTTTTATAACCCCGCTATCGGTCATATTTAAAATCATGGATGTCAATCCAATGTCATTGAAGTAACACGGTGCCAAATTTTGAATAGATAGGACATATTATGGAAGTGCTAAAAGATTGCTGCTAAAAGTCGCAGTGTGTAAAGGGTCAAACATATTACGTCGACACACCATCTACCTAAATAATAATATAGGAACGTCAAACCCTCAACAGGGTCGACGCCAGTCATCGTCATGTCAGCAGCTTATCATAAACAAGCGGTCCCCCATAACATCGTCCGCGCGTTTTGAGTTTCCTCCCTCCCCTTCTATCGTAGCGTGATGTTTTTAAAAGCCTTAAGCCTTCCTCGATAAATAAGCTATCCATCACAAAAAAATTTTTTGAAATCAGTTCAGTAGTTCCTGATATTAGCGCGTTCAAACAAACAAACAAACTCATCAGCTTTATAATATTAGTTTAAATATGCAGTTGACATATAACGATGTACAGTCGACAGCACATCAAGTTACCCACTTTTGTTACAAACTAGCCCTTATTACAACTGCATAAGACACCGGAGTGTTTACCTTGACGTGCAGTAGTCCGTACAATCATCAAGCGCTTGAGTATTAGAGCACTCAAATACATTCATGAAATGTTATAAACCGTTCCAATTTGAAAGCGATCAATTTAGGTAATAGCTCTGCCGATTTAAAGTCGATCTGCGATTGTGATTCATGAGGCGTGTGATTTGCGACGACATGGCGGCGTGGTGAAATCGCAAATGTAGGGACGTTTGCTCGTAATAATGAGGTAAGGTATAGACAGGCAAGCTTGAGTTAAAGGTGCAAGATAGTGTCTTAGGTTGCATAATTAATTAATATTAATAAGGCAGTGCGAGTAGAGGTTGTTTCATCTTGTAACACTTAGTTGATAAAATGTTTATGCAAGTAAAATTTAAAAACTAGTTTTGATAGTGACCAAACACTATTAAAACTATATGTAAGGGGTGTAAGGGGAGACGACTTTTATCCAGTTCTCTCAAGTCAACCTCACTTGCACGTGGTGCACCCTGCTATCACCAACGAGGCTCTGGCGACCGAGGAGCGGTGGGATATCCGCTCAAGACGTGAAGGGGGGTTCTGTGTCCTGAACCGAAATTACTGGACAACGCCACCCACGTGTTTGTGCCGTGCGTGGAGACCCGTAACCCGGAGAAGAGGATCCTGGGAGTTGGGCCCGAGCGGAGAAGGACGCTTAGCGCATCTTCGTTTGGGCAACACGCGACTTTGGCCTCAAATTCAGTCTAAACGGGAGGTTGGAGAATAGCCAGCTCTGACCAATCGGCTGCGGTGAACAGTAGGCTGATCACCAGGTGAGTGTTCGGAGTAGGGAGACCGGCAGGCAGCGGGCTCGACAGAAGGTGGTGTGAATGGTCGTGACACCCACTGATTTGGCCCCAACTGTCTCGCTTGGTAGCCTTACTATCATTCCTTGTTCTTGTCTTTTCCCCTTCTTTTTTCTTTTCTTCTTCTTCACCGGATGCTATACCCATCAGGTAACCTTGGGCCTAAATTATAAATTTTACTAGGCTCCCCATTTGCGCACTCCATGGAGATGGATGGATGGGTGAGTAACTTGACGGGCGAGAATTTACACTATACATTAATGGCTAGCTCAAAAACTACAAACACGACCTCTCCCGGCTGCGAGGCAGCTTATTTTACGCCTTTACAATCACCTATTTTAGGAGAACCATCCACGTATTTATCTACTCAATCAGAACTTGATAAACAAACCCTAAACTTGTCTCAGGACAAGGTCACTGAAAAAAATCCTAGAACTGCTAGAAGTAATTAAAAATGCAGCTGTTAGTAGCAGTAAATTGAGAAAAGATTTAAAATCTGATATCTTAAATAGCGCTGATGAGATTCAAAAACTTTGGAACCATCTTATAGAACACTGCCCCAGATTCGAATCCAAACGCACAAACCATATTATAGCTGCCCGATGTCTTAATTTAAATCCATTCCGTATCCCTGAAATTATAACTGAAGAAACTACTCTAAATACTTTTCATTCTGTGTTATAAACATAGTCAATAGTCTAAAAGAATTCAATAAATAATCAACCACATACTAATCACATAACAGTTGCGTTCAAGGAGTAAACCGTTAGCTCCTTGAGCCCAGCAGAAAACACTACGTCAGACACTATAAAAAAAAACACAAAATTGCACTCCGGGAGTGCCGGCAGAAGTGAAAACTTGAATATCAACGTTGTGCATTTTTGATTTTTTGGATTAGTTAGGGAATAATTTTGAATGAATTGCTCTTATTATCAATATAAAAGTACTATCATTTTTGTGATAGAATACAATAATAATAATAATAATAATAATAATAATATATTTTTATAGAATACAATATTTATTTATTGCGCTATCGTACACAAACATTACAATTTATATTATATAAAATTACATTAAAAAGTTTATCTCTCAGAAAAATCAACTTACATCCATAATTTCGCCAACCGTCTTACGGTTTTTCGATCAGCCCACGTGTCCTGACGCGAGTTTCACATTTTCCCCCATCCTACAAAAGTGCTCAACGCCGCTAAAGAAGTTTTCATTTCTGTGCAAAAAGTTCTAACAACCAAGATAAGAATTTAAAAGTCGCAATAAAAGAAGCGACAAGACAATGAAAACTCTACAAAATTATTTCTGACGCCTCGTTTTCACCACAGAAGAAAAAGACAAAGAAGAAATTTGTTATACTGAGAATGTTATTAGTTTATAATGTTTAGAAGCAAGGGGGGGAAAGATTCCACAGCTTTAAAACAGTATGAGAATATAAGAGTTTATATTATGAGCGGTTAAATAAATTGGAACAAAGGAGTGTTGAACGTTTTGTTGCCTGAAGGTATTTTATGAACCGTAGAAAATGGCTAACTAGGCAAATGGTTTCGGTTTTTTGAGATTTGAAGATGTTCTACGGACAGGACCGCAAGCCGTAACCAGAGTAGCAAATCCTGTATCTTTTTGAAGTGAAAACTTCTTTAGCGGCGTTGAGCACTTTTGTGGGATGGGGGAAAAATGTGAAACTCGCGTCAGGACACGTGGACTGATCGAAAAACCGTAAGACGGTTGGCGAAATTATGGATGTAAGTTGATTTTTCTGAGAGATAAACTTTTTAATGCAATTTAATATAATATAAATTGTAATTTTTGTGTACGATAGCGCAATAAATAAATATTGTATTCTTTAAAATTATTATTATTATTATTATTATTATTATTATTATTATTATTATTATTGTATTCTATCACAAAAATGATAGTACTTTTATATTGATAATAAGAGCAATTCATTCAAAATTATTCCCTAACTATTCCAAAAAATCCCTTTAAAAGATCTACTTATTAATAATAATCTAATTAAGTTCTGTTGTTACGTAGTATGTAATATATGTAAAACTGTTTGCAATACCTTAGCGGTTACTAAGTCTTAAGTACCTACATGATTATTATTTTAAGAACTCTTGTAATACTTAGTGAGCAAAATAAAGATTTGATTTGATTTTTTGATTTGAAAATCAAAAATGCACAACGTTGATATTCAAGTTTTCACTTCTGCCGGCACTCCCGGAGTGCAATTTTTTTTTTTTTTTTGTGGCGCAACAGAGCCTTACCAACTCTACAATATTTTATATACGGCTTATTGGAAAAAAAATCGATAGTTAAAAAAAGTATAGTGCAAATGTTTTACGAAAAATACGGTTAACACTGTATTAACATTGTTTTAATTTAAAACATAGTATCTAGACACGACCATTCTGCATAGTCTTAAGGTATGCTTAAAACGCTTCGTTTGAACCTTTGAAATAAATGTTAATTAGCTCAACTTATCAAAGAAGCCTTTATTTAAAAGTTAGCAGACTATTAATATCCTGAAGATGAGTGTTGCTTAATTAAATTAATTAATAGTACTTAAGAATGAAAAGCAATAAATTGTTTTTGAAAGTTTGACAGAGAAAGCAATAGCTTGTAAAATTAATAATTTAATTTATTATATTTTAGGTAATTAAAAAACGGTTAAGGTGAGAAAATTCAGTATGCAAAGTCTTAAAGACAATACCGTCAACATAATTTAAGTTAGTAAACTTTTATCATAATTAGTTTATTTCTTATATTATTCGACACCAAAAAATATTCATTTGTAAGTAGTTGAACCACTTAATAAGAAACCCGTACTGATCTAGTTTTGCGACTAAAAGCAATGAGTATTTTATATCAAATTGTTCTATTGACACACAATTAATAGGAGGATCAAAAGGTTATAACATTTACCTAACATAATTCATCTAAGACTAGCGTACCGCCCCGGCTTCTCATGGGAGCAATACTAATAATAAATATATTGTATTATACATATAAACTCCGCCATCGACTTCGTAGTTTACGGAGTTTATATATAACAAGTCGATGGCGGAGTGGAGTTGAATGGCATGCACAATATCATCGGATATGCCGATGATTTGGCACTCCTTGGACAGTGCGAATCGGATGTGCGGGCTATGGCAGAAGTCTTGGAAGAAGAAGGAAAGAAAGTCGGTCTCAGAATTAGCCGTGAGAAGACGGAATACTTTCACATGAAGAGATACAGGAACACAAGAGAAAAGAGGAAAGATCTAGAAGTGAACGGCTACACCTATCAAGGTGTTAATAAATTCAAATATTTGGGGTGTACCGTTACAGATACTAACCACAGAGAGGAAGAGATTGATATCCGTATCCAAAACGCTCTCAGATGCACGGCAGCTCTTCACAAGGTTCTGGTGTCTAAGCTGATACGCAGAAGAACTCAAATTCGAGTCTTCAAAACTGTTATTAGACCAATTTTAATGTATGGATGCGAAGCCTGGACACTGACCTTGAAAGAGGAGAACAAGCTGTTAGTGGCGGAAAGGAAAATTCTGCGAAAGATTCTGGGACCGAAGAAACTGGTTGATGGGAGGTTGAGAGTCAGGAAGAACACGGAGATTGAAGACCTAGTGTCCGAACCCAACATTATCGGAGAGACCAAAGCAGCTAGGCTTCGATGGCTCGGACACTTAGAGAGGATGGAAGAGGATCGTGCCGTGAAAAAAGCGTACCTGGGACGACCAAATGGGAGACGCCCGGTTGGACGCCCTAGGTACCGCTGGAAAGACGTCGTAGCTCAAGACCTGCTCAACCTCGGCCATAGCGGGCAGGAACTCTCGCAAGACCGAGATGCATGGCGTGATCTGGTGTCGGAGGCCAAGACTCACTTTGGGTCGCTGAGTCACTCCAGTAAGTAAGTAAGTATGCATATAAACGTTCCTCTCGAATCAATCTATCGATAAAAAAACGCACTGAAATTCGTTATATACTTTGAAAGATTTAGGCATACATACATACAAACAGGAAGCGACTATGTTTTACACTATGCATTGATGATATTTTTTTCAATCAAAAACAATGTCTCTAATAAATATAATATCACTTGCGACAACTTAGCGATTTTTATGAAAAATATTTAACTTATCACCATGCATAAGACTATTTTCAGGCCCGAGCCATGAAATACTAATATTATTTCATGAACGCAAATGGGTTAATTGTCCGTGAAAGTAATTCAAGTTTTATGCAAAATTACCATTCAAATATAGGCCTTTTACTTTGTTATTATGTAATAACAAATTATACAAGAGGATCCTTTGGTTTTTTATTAAGATGAATCGTTGGTATTCATTTCAGAAAATTACATAATAATTTGCGTTTAAGGCTTTTCAGCAGTGGTTTAAGGTTTAAGGTAACAAAAAGGCGTTTAAAGCGATATCATTTTAAAATAGCGTCAGAAAACAGGCCAAGTGCCAAAAATAAGGACTCGTGCACATCGTAAAAAAAATAGATGCATATTTCAAGTGCCCCGTTTTCATTATTGCTGTCAAGCAAAAAAGGGCAAAAAGCTTTCTTGTTTTTGTTGATATAACAGCAACAGAAACACATAATTTGGGAAAATTTTATAAGTCCATCTGTCGTGGGTCCCGTGGGTCTTAAGATACGGCCGAGTGCGAGTCGGACTCGCACACTGAGGGTTCCGTGACAACTTTAACTGAATTAGAGATCCATTTGCTTCTACATAGCCAAAATAACACAATATTTTCATGACAGCAAATATAACTTTGTTTTTCGTAGTGTTTGTATGTATAACAAAGTTATGTTTGCGGTTATTGAAAATGTGCTCTATCTCAAAAACTACTAGTTTGATCCCGTTCAAACCAATATTCGTTGAAAGTCTTTGTCAAGATCTACATTTGAATATTTTTTCAAAATTTACACTCTCTTAGTTTCAAAGTTAGATGGTCACCCATTTTACCATTTTGGAAGCGTCTATCTCTCAAACTTTAAGCTTAGTGAAAATGGTTTTAGGGACCACTATGTCATTTTAAAAGACCTATCCATAGATATCCTACACGCATAGGTTTGACAAAAAAAATATTACATTCGGACGGACAGACAGACAGTCTTGACGAAACTATAAAACAACAGTTATATCTCGTCATTAAAATGTGGTATACGACAGAGATCCAGTTATTAAAACAGCGCTGTCGAATTACAGAAAAAATCCATCAGTCTTTTTCACTGTGACTTGCATCTTTAATTTTTACGAATCAAAGTGATTTCGATATCAATCTTTCAATTTTAAACTTTTTTTTTACATTAACGGATTTTAAAAGCTTTCCTAAACAAAATCTACTGAACAAAAGCAACTTTAACATCTTAGTTAAACTTACTAACAGTAGCATACTCTGCCTCAGAATTAAACGTGGGCTAAATACAAACATGGGCAAAGATAATACAAACATTGTACGCGATCGAAGTCGTAGGCAACAGCTAGCGCACAATTGATATATATCTGTCAAATGACTAAAAGTCGATTTTACCAACATCAGATAGGACTTATCCGACCGAATAAGTATAAAACGTCTGATTTTAAAATGCCATTTTCATAAATGATTACTAGGTCGTCTGTCCATCTTGTCGGTGGACGTCTTACGCTGCGTTTTTAGTCGAAGGGTCTCCGATCTAGAACTTTTCTGGCCCAACGACCATCAGTTCTTTGCGCTATGTGCTCATTGCCGCTTGAGCTAGGTCAAGAGGTAAAGATCGCGTGATCAAACTAGATGCGAACCGGTAAAGATCGCTCGCCGTGGAAAGCCGTGGGGAGGCCTATGTTGAGCAGTGGACGTCCTTTGACTGATAATGATGCTGATGATAAATGGTTGCTGTCAAATAGTAGACGTTTTCAAACAAGGCGTTTTGTATCATATTCGAAGAATATTCCTCATCTGACGTTAGTAAAACCGACTCTTAAACCCTTAAGTTGAATATCAGCTAAAGCACAGTAGGCAGTGTACATTAGTGGCAGTATAGCAGATATATAAAGCGATTGCGACTGCCGCCGTATCGTCTCGCTAAACGATTATCGCATCAAAGGGAGTCAAGGGCAATGGTTTATAGCACAGGAGGCAGCGAATATTAATAATTACTACTCAAATACTAAAGGGTGGCAAGATACTGATGCATGCGTTCCGCGCACCGTTGACAGCTGGAAGTAAGGGTGAACTCTGTCCCCTTGCACCCAGGTGGCACTTGCTGCATCAGTTAGCTATAGCCAGAGACAAGAACTGCGGACGAATGCTCACGGCTTATACCTAGGGTGAAACCCATCAGTTCTTGCCTTACTTAATGGAACGAGAGAAGGCCGTCAGGTTTGAGTGGGAAAGCAGGCTCCAAATCTGCAGTCCTACATAACCCCTAACTACACCGTAGTTAGGGGTTATGTAGGACTGCAGATTTGGAGTCTGCCTATCTTTTTTTTGCATACCTATCGATCGCGATAGGTATGCAAAACAGCATTTCCTGACATAAAAAAAAAGTTACGGATGCATGGAAGCATTGCTTATGTCTACCACCGGAATGGCTACTTGCGCAACTTGAGATTAGCTTAATTAAAAGTTAAATTAACATTCCGTCTTTGTCTACATCAAGTGCACTGACAAAGATAGAATGATGATTTACGAACTAAGCTAATCCTGCCACACTTGCGCTAAACGGCCACACTCACGTATTCAAAAGTGTTGCCAAGTGAAAATAAAATTATCTTGTCATCTAGTTTAAAATGTACAACAAGCTTTGATTCTGCTATTCTCTTATGACTTCAGGCCTTGACAACGGAGGACGCATTCCTGATGCTCTGGCACGAGAATTCCGTGATAACAATACTGATAACAGCACGTGTCTGTATGGAATGCTGGAGGTGACGAGGTGACGCAAAAATAACTCATATTGAAATATTTCTTACTGTGTGCTTCACGTGTATAAGTTATGTACACTCCGATATGGGATAGGAATATAAAACAAACAGCTTAAAATGAAAAGAACACCACGGTTTCCTCATTAACCAAGATACCACAATTAAGAAAAACCATAAAAAAAATACTCCGGCTTCATTAACTCGTGACTTCTTCCTTAGCATTGTGATATTTTCCGTTCGTTTTAATTATTACCATCGAATAAATAGCAATTATAAATTTGTCAGTAGGGATATTATTTTGAGCCAAAACATTCCTTTGCAGCACGTTTTATAAAATACAACCGTTTAAACGATTGTACAAGTAAAATAAATCATATTCTTAGTACATTTAAGTTCCTATCGGGAAGTTAGCCGAGATGCATTAGTGACCGGAAGAGTGTGACAGGGACACCTGATACCCTCAATGAATAGGTATAGTACTATGGGCAGTAAATCTATGAGTCTATATAGATAATGGTCGATCAACTTGAAGTCTTGTCAAGAAGGTTATCTTCGGATATTTCGCAATCATTTCATAAAGATCTACAAGCCTGTCACGATTTCTGACTACAATCTTATGATTAGCTTACTTTTATGATTTGCTGAATAAAAAAATAAGTAAGCGTATCTTTTTTATCAGTGAAATATAATGGAAGATACCAGAATTCATTGTTGGTTTAGTGTTTTTGTTTCTTGTTGGCCCTAGCATTTTTGTATAATACTGGTATTTTAATCTATACTTAATGTTATAAAGCATTTTGTTTATATGTTTGAACGCGCTTATCTCAGAAACTACTGGACAAACAAGAAAAAATAAAACTAAGACATGCAATATAAAAAAATAACTTACCATCAACCTATTCAAAAACGAAACCATTTCCTTGCGGCAAGGAGGCTATGATGCTGGCTGCGTTGCCGCGTTAGATAGCTATGCTATGGACCGATTTGAATATATTTGTTAGTATTGGACAGCTTATTTATCGAGAAAGGCTTTAGGCTGTAAAATATCACGCATACTTTAGTTGAGATTAATCTGTTTTGAAGATAAACTGGAAATCAAAAATCACCCTTAGAAAGATTTACGCGTATAGCCGTGTAATCGTATTGAAATACTCGTACTTTTGTTAAAGAAAGGTCTGAGACGAGGAAAAAATGAACCTTCCTCTTATCTACAGCCGTATTATACTGTGATACATTGCGCGCTATCCATTTGAGTAGATTTATGTTCTTCGTAATCCACCCATTTAGGGGCACATCCGTCATTCAATACTGTCAAGAGCGCAGAACAAAAAGGACGGAAATGCGATCGCTTGTGATGCCACACATGATGCAAGATCTATTAATTTTGGTAATTAATTCTTAGGAGAAGAAATGTTAAAGAAATAGCAAAATGTATTATAGGATGATTTGACATGTGATATGGGACGAATACAGTGAATAATGTAAAGGTGCCTTATATAGTCCTTTTTAAAGGCCCTCAAATTATTCTTGCATCAGCTCAATGACCAAATTATTTATACAAACAAAATGTTTACTATCACCTTTTTACACAGACTCTCACTAGGGGCTCTATAAGGAAACTCAAAATCAAACAGCGAGCGATAGAGAGGGCTGTGCTCGGTTTTTCTCTACGAGGTCAAATCAGAAATGAGAAGTTACGTAGAAGAACTAAGGTAACGGACATAGCCTTAAGAATCAGTTAGCTTAAGTGGCAATGGGCTGGGCACATAGCGCAAAGAACTGATGGCTGTTGGGGCAGAAAAGTTATAGATTGGTGACCCTTCGACCAAAGACGCGGTGTAGTACGTCCACCGACAAGATGGACAGACGACCTTGTGAAGACTGCAGGATCAAACTGGATACAAAACACTTGTGATAGGTCGCTGTGGAAAACCGTGGGGGAGGCCTATGTTCAGAAGTGGACGTTCTTTGGCTGATAATGATGATGAAAGAAAGAAAACACTTTTATTCGACCGAAAAAATTACATTGAAAAATACATTCAAAGGAACGAAAGTCAAAAAGGCATCCCCTCAGCATAAGTCATGGTAGCGGAACGCATACCATGACGCAGATTTTCACCGGATGCCTTTGAAAGGAGTATATAGGAATAGTCTGATAAAATAAATACAAACAAACTGGAAAAAACAATAGAAACCATTACACCAACTAACTTAATAATACAATCTTAAACAATTACCAGCACATAAATCACAAAAAAAAACAATATTAATTCATTAATTTTAATTGTTTTTTGATGATATTTTTTTTATTGTAATAATGAAAATAATATAATCATTTTACAAATTTGATTAATAAAATAGTAACATTAAAGAATTTAAATCGTGCAATATTAGATTATATAACCTATAAATATATATATTTGTTCAGCCTTAGGTTCGGGTGGACTGAAGATGATGATAATGATGACCTTTTCTCTAAATTCAATCGTTTTCAAGGAACTAACAACTGTTTTATTTATTAACAAGTGCCGTGGGAACCCAAATAAATCATAATCTGTTGACGTTTCGTTGACATCAGAAAGAAACGACTACAAACATTATTACCTATGAAACAAAAAGAGGCTCACATGATTTTGTTTGCAAGAGATCAAAGGAGTAGGTGCTTGAAAAATAGCGACTTTGGAAAAAAACCGGCCAAGTGCGAGTCGAACTCGCAGACTGAGGGTTCCGTGCCAACTTTAGCTGAATTAAGGAATCCACTTACTTCTACTTAGTAAAAAATTTTTTTTTAGTTTTAGTTACATGTATGGGAGCCACCCCTTAAATGTTATTATTTTTTATTTTTACCACGCTTTTATTAGCTTGGGTTGTACCTATATGTATATGTATGTATGTATGTATGTAATAGAATCTTTGAGCATAAATTTGACCGATTTCCAGAAGTTTGATTAATATGAAACTTTGCACACGTATCAAGGATCGATGACAATGCAATAATTTAATAACAGTTTCTCAATATCTTTATAAGGACCGCCAGGATAATTAAGTTCTTTCGCGGATCCTCTGTAAAGGAGTAAGAAAGATAGAGCTATCGCGTGTCGCATCGCATGTCCGCAAATAATTAATTGAAACATCGAACTAAAAAATGAAAAATTAATTATAGTTTAAAAAAACTAAAAAACCACGCTTTTATAGCTAACCGAACTAAAAAGTAGAAAATATTTTTTAATTACAAAGAGTTAGAAAATAATTCAATTCAGAGTAAAAAGCGTGGGGTGCTTGATATATTAAATGTTACAATTATTCTACATGCAACTATCTATGTGCGGAGAGTTATGAAAAAAACATAGTAAAAAGTTATGAAAATATAGGAAATTGCACCCCACACTTTTTACTCTGAATTGAACTATTCTCTAACTCTTTGTAATTAAAAAATATTTTCTACTTTTTAGTTCGGTTAGCTTTAAAAGCGTGGTTTTTTAGTTTTTATAAACTATAATTTTTGTATGAGAATCGGTAAGCGGTTAACAGGATACATCTTCCTACCAAATTTCAACAGTGTAATGCTTATAGTTACAGAATAAAATGGCTGTGACATACGGACGGACAGACAGACAGACAGGCACACAAATAGACAGACAGACTTGACGAAACTATAAGGGTTCCGTTTTTTGCCATCCGGCTACGGAACCCTAAAAATGAGGTATTTAATCAATTAGACCTGTATGAATTGGATAAAAAATTAGTGTATTGATGTATTGAGGCTTCCTCACATTAATAAATAAGAACTTTAACTTGACAAGGGTTATTTTACTAAAACACCGCTAATTTAATCACGCATGATGTTTGAAAGTTTCTAAACAACATACTCAAAATGTAAATAAATGAGTTAATTAATTGAAACGTGTTATAATAATTCGAAGCACCAAAAATATATAAAACTAAAGTTTCAGTAGCAGTCAGTTCCAACTCTGTTTCACGCAAATTAATCTGCTACGTACGACGCTGCAGTAGCACAAATGATTTATAATAGTACTTCGTCGTGCTACGGTTACTGTTAGCTGCTACAAAACCAATGCCATGGACACTACGAAGCGCTACGAACACTACTACGAGGTGCTAATTCTCGTGCAATTCGCATTCGTAAAAAGTTCACCGATTAAATTCTCTTTCTTGATGAAAATACACTTTAAGCTGTTTTTTTAATTGTCACAATTTCTATGTATTTCGATTTCCTTCGTGCGGTAGTTTTATCGCGTTGTTTTGGTCAGTGACATCCAACTCAGGGACGATAATATGAGTTATGCTGATTCTAAAAAATATTTTATTTAAATTATATGCAAAAAAACCTCTTCAGAACATTTTCGAAAAATCAAAACGAATGGGGAACCTTGCACCCTCACGCGAAGCTCGCGGGTGTCTACGAAATACTACGCCGTAGCTAGTAAACTACGAAGAGGCGACCTGGTGTTGGTAGTTTTGACTCGCTCGCAAAAATCGCAATAATAAATTGATTTTGAGATTGATTTAAAAAAAAATTGCATTAGTATCGTTTGTACAACCAACCCTGAGTCGCTCGTCGCTGACCAGATCTCTACTACTCTCATAAACGAAAATTCAAATATTTACTAACAAGATTTTATGTATTACTAGTGGTCCCCCGCGACTTCGTCCGCGCGTTTTTCGATTTTTTCTCGCCTTTAAACCTTCCCTAGACCTCCACGAACATTTCAAGACTAAGATAAGATAAATCCGTTCAGCCGTTCTCGAGTTTAAGTGAGACTAACGAACAGCAATTCATTTTTATCTAATATATATAAATCTCGTGTCACAATGTTTGTCCTCAATGGACTCCTAAACCACTTAACCGATTATAATAAAATTCGCACACCATGTGCAGTTCGATCCAACTTGAGAGATAGGATAGTTTAAATCTCAAATTATAGTCGCAATTTTAATTTATTGCTACTTATTTGTCTGTTATTATTTGACAGTCACAATTCTGTTAACTCGAAATGATTCTAACAGATATCGATACCTTTCGACTGGGTTGAGTAAGTAATCATTAGATGGCGCTGCTATGGTAAATCTACGAACGTGTCATACAAGCTAACCACGTGTTGTTGACGCTATAAAATTAATTAAATTTATTTTGTAGTGAACGAAATACCGTATAATTCAATATATATATAGATGGTGAGAAATTTAAGAGGGAAATACAGTCGCCACCACGTCAGGTTACCCTTTATTGTAAACTAGCCCTTATTACAACGACATAAGACACCACAGTGTTTACCTTGACGTACCTCTATGCTTGCTACTTTTATATTATATAGAGGGAGAGAAATTTAAGAGGGAAATTTATTTGTATTAAATATAGAGTAGACAAAACCCTGATAATTATATAGTTATTTAAGTGAAGTCGTAAATGAACAGATTTTTACGCTTACATTGCAACGCTGGCGAGATTGATCAAACGTTAAACCCGTGCGAAGCCGGGGCGGGTCGCTAGTATATATATAGATAGGTTAAACTCAAAACCACGTACTCCGTGCCTTAAACGTTCACGGATGGAACGTAATTTATATTTGTTATAGTGGTCCCCCGCGACTTTGTCCGCGCGTTTTGAGTTTGCTCCCTCCCTTCCCGTTTTATAACCTAAAGCCTTCTTCGATAAAATATGCCATCAAACATCAAAATATTTCTTCAAATCGAACCAGTAGTTCCTAAGATTATATCGTTCAAACAAACAAATTCTTCAGCTTTTAATATTAGTTTAGAATCACGTCCATATTTGTCTTTAAACCATCTATCAGCAGTACCCACTAAAACGCCGTAAGACAATATACCCGTAATGTCAGCGCGTGAACGTGTTGCTGTGCGCACACGGCGAATAAAGCGCTTTATGACGCGGAAAGCGCAGCCTGCGCGGCTGGAGATAGCTAGGTAGTAATGGGTACAGTTGGAAAGCAAAAATAAGGAGGTTTTCAATGTACTATCAATTTCTTATATGGTAAAGTTATTTAAAATAATGTTGTTCATTAAAATTTGGACAGAATAATTTTACAATGTTTGAAAACACCTTTCTTGACAAAGTAGGTCAAAAATACTTGCAATATTATAAGTAATGTACCAAAGTTTTCATTACCAACGTTTAGCGCCATCTACCCGTCTGTTTTTGCAACAGTGTCCCAAGTAGTTATTCATTACAGAATGAATTCAACTTGGAAAATGATGACGCTACGCTATCTTATGGTTTAGAAAGTTTTTAACACTCACAGTGTCATAAAGGTCACGCATAATGATGTATCCATAAGAGACCACAAATTTTGCAAGATCGGCCCGACAGCACGGTAGCTCAATTGGTAGAGCGTTTGGCCCGGTTAACCAAGAAGTTGCTGGTTCGAGTCCCGCTTGTGCGCAAATTTAAAAAAAAAAATGCACTCCGGGAGTGCCGGCAGAAGTGAAAACTTGAATATCAACGTTGTGCATTTTTGATTTTTTGGAATAGTTAGGGAATAATTTTGAATGAATTGCTCTTTTTATCAATATAAAAGTACTATCATTTATGTGATAGAATACAATAATAATAATAATAATAATAATAATAATAATAATAATAATAATAATAATAATAATAATATATTTTTATAGAATACAATATTTATTTATTGCGCTATCGTACACAAACATTACAATTTATATTATATTAAATTACATTAAAAAGTTTATCTCTCAGAAAAATCAACTTACATCCATAATTTCGCCAACAGTCTTACGGTTTTTCGATCAGCCCACGTGTCCTGACGCGAGTTTCACATTTTTCCTCCATCCCACAAAAGTGCTCAACGCAGCTAAAGAAGTTTTCACTTCAAAAACACTGCTCTGAATTTTGTTCAAACAGCGCATTTGACCCTACACCTTAAACAGATAATCTCGTTTGTTGAAAGTTTTATTTAAAGTTACGTGAATAACAAAGATTCTCTTTGTGTTAAAAGGAAGTTGATAGTCCGCGTCAAACTCTTCCTATTCATTAGAGTTGTTCCCAGGGCACTTCGAAATTACTTCTGGGGCTATCGCGGTTACAAAGGACGTTTAATATTAGCAATCATTAGTCTGTCGAAGTTATTTCATTATCAGTCCTATGAAAGGAAAACTAAATAGGTTCAGTAACTGTACCACCGATAAGAAATTTTATGTGGTAAAGTTACTTTTACGTTAGGTTTAATGTATGATATTATATCTGGAAAATAAAATAACCGATGTTTACCCCATAAATACAACTCATACTTTAGAATCATTATGATTGACTGTAGAAAATGCTTTTGAATGGTTTGTTTTTGCATGTAGTTTTTTTTTGACACACAAACAAATATTGATCTATTTGTCAATCAAAACTGAAATCTTTAATTCCTCACGATCAGGAACACATCAAGATTCATGTGATTTTAAACGGCACTATGTAATTTTAAATAGCTTTATTTTAAAAATGACCAAATGAGGTAATTAAAAACACAATTACCATAACACTAGACAAGTGCTGTAGCATTTTTTTTATCACAGCAATTCATGTCATATTCATCATCTAATTTAAGAGCAAGGCTCTTGTCGGTGAAGATTTTTCTATAAAAACTCCTAATCAGTGAAGATAGTGTGGTGGATTACTTTTTGCCTTCTACACCGCAGTTTAAAAACCGGGGGTTTCCCGCCTCTTCATAATCAGTCTTCACCCATGCAAAAGCCGTTCCTGATGTACTATAGCATTAGCCTGTTGCTACTGCTACCAAACACCAGGGGAACGCTTATTTTAAGGCGGCGTTTACTCGCCATGTCCATGAGAAGCCCATTGAGAATCTCCATTGTATTCTGGTAATTCTGTCCCTGTTTGGTCAAGGACCGCTTATTTAGCATATTCACAACTTTAAACCATATATAGTGGCCGTGATACCGATATCGGATATTGGTGGTGGTTGTGCAAGCTTTTGTATCCCTAGGGTGGAAAATTATTTTGTTTTAATTTGTATGGCATTGAGTCAAGGCATGCGATCAAAGCTTAAGTCAATATAATAGAGTCTCATCATAATATGAAAATAGTAAACGCTTTTCATAAATTTTTGCTTAGCAACACTTTGAAAATCATGTGTACTTTCTTTGGTCGAATTTTGACCAATTACATAAAATCAACAATAAAATATTTTTCATTTCTTCTGTTCGGAAAATTGAACTTTCATGTGAAGATAAACGGGTGGAAAATAGCTTTCCCATCCCTAAGGTGGAAAGTAATTAAGTTTTGATTGCTACGATTAGACACAGAGGTTAACACAATTGAGCCACGTCAAATTATTAAAATAAAAATTCTTTCCATATTTTTAAGATTAGGTACACATTAAGAGCGTGTTTATTATGATCCCTGATTTTACAAATGTACAATTGGTCTAATTTTTAACAATTTAAAATCTACAAATATAATATTCCGTGCCCGCCATACATAGTGTCATTTTTTTTCCTTTATCAGTTTGTCACATTTTTTTTTTGTCTTTGGCAGAAAAAAAAATGTTTTGGTCGATTATTGTACAGATTATTAGGCAGGCGGAGGTGACTTGCCGTGATTTGGCTGTTCATTAATCTTGTTACTCACTACCACCTTTAGCTGTCACTCATAGCGCTATTTCACGAGGCAAAATTGAACCTGGAATTTGACATAACCTGTGGTTAAAACATCTCGAGTGAAATGGGCCACTTTCTCCCCTTGTATTACAATCTTCTATGGCAGCTCGCCATAATTACAAAATGACACTTTTTATTTTACATTGCTAGTAACATATTTCTATTTGGGCTATCCGTCAACTTTTTTAATTCTTAGTCAATTATTATCTGTGGAGGAAATTCAATCGATATTTTTTAATTTACTTCATATAGTCTAATGCTTTAGAATGTTTTAACACTCACAGTGTCATATTTTATATTCATAAAGATGAAATAAGAAACCAAAAATTTGCGCACGGGCGGGACTTGAACCAGCAACCTTTTGGCTAACCGGGCCAAACGCTCTTACCAATTGAGCTACCGTGCTGTTAGTCCGACCCTGCGAAATTTGTGGTTTCTTATGAAAACGTCAATTGCGTGACGCTTAGCGCCATCTAGCCGTCTGTTTACGAAACAGATGGCCCAAGCAGTTATTCTTTACAGAATAAATTCAACTTGGAAATTGATGTCGCTTCGCTATCTAATGCTTTAGAATGTTTTAACACTCACAGTGTCATATTTTATATTCATAAAGATGAAATAAGAATCCAAAAATTTGCGCACGGGCGGGACTTGAACCAGCAACCTTTTGGCTAACCGGGCCAAACGCTCTTACCAATTGAGCTACCGTGCTGTTAGTCCGACCCTGCGAAATTTGTGGTTTCTTATGAAAACGTCAATTGCGTGACGCTTAGCGCCATCTAGCCGTCTGTTTATGAAACAGATGGCCCAAGCAGTTATTCTTTACAGAATAAATTCAACTTGGAAATTGATGTCGCTTCGCTATCTAATGCTTTAGAATGTTTTAACACTCACAGTGTCATATTTTATATTAAGTCCCGCCCGTGCGCAAAAAATTTTTGGTTTCTTATTTCATCTTTATTCATATAGTCTGCTTTTTTGTACTCATTTTTAGGGTTCCGTAGCCGAATGGCAAAAAACGGAACCCTTATAGTTTCGTCAAGTCTGTCTGTCTGTTCGTATGTCACAGCCATTTTATTCTGTAACTTGAAGCATCACAATGTTAAAATGTAGTAAGAAGATATATACTGTTAACCGCTTTACGATTCTTATGCAAAAAATAAAAAATAATGATTTTTAAGGGGGGCTCCCACAGTAAAACTAAAACAATTTTTTTTTTTCCAACCTATGCGTGTGGGGTGTTTATAGATAGGTCTTTTAAAATGAGATATAAATGATATTGAGGTTCCTTAAACCATTTTCTTTAAAAGTCTAACGTTTGCGAGATATACGCTTCCAAAGTGGTAAAATGGGCGTCGTCGTCCCCCTCCTTTAACTTCTAAACTAAGCTAGAGTAAATTTAAAAAAATATATAATGTAGATCTTAACAATTACATTCAACGAAAATTTGTTCGGATCTACATTATATATATTTTTTAAATTCTTTGGACGGGATCGAACTAGTAGTTTTTGAAATATAGCACATTTTCAACAACCGCAAACAAAGTTATATTTGCTGTCAACAAAATATTGTGGTGTTTTGGCTTAATGGAAGTGAGTGGATCCTAAACTCAGTTAAAATTGGCACGGAACCCTCAGTGGGCGAGTCCAACTCGCACTTAGCCGGTTTTTATGTATTCATGCTGTTTCTCTTTCTGTGTTAGACGTTTTGACTACTGAAAATCAACTGCTATTTTGTGCAAAAACTTGAGTTATCATCCCTCGCTGAAATACATAATACCTCACCATGACATCGACAACCACTTTTTATAAATTTTATGTTTTTCCTCTCTGTCGAAATGAAAAATAGTATGTTTAACTCGGTTGATAGCACCCATTTCACTTTCCAATTATTGGCGCTCGAACTAAGTGAGAGCGCCAATAATTGGAAACTTTGGAATTGGCCAGAAACATCTTGACTGAAATGGGTCACTTTCTCCCCTTGTATAACAATCTACTATTCTAAACTTTTTTCTACAATTGACGACCCGTCTGCGGGTTGCGGGTTCGATCCCCGCACAGTACAAACATTTGTGTGCATGAACATGTCTGTTTGTATTGGTTTGGGTGTTTTCTATGTATATCATGTATGTATTTACAAACAAAAAGTATTCAAGTATTATATCCGTTGTCTGGCACTCATAACACAAGCTTTGAGTAGCTTATTTTGGGACTAGATGGCGATGTGTGGGAATGTCCAAAGGATATTTATATTTATTTAAACACGTGTTTTGCAGCACGACTGTACTCTCGAGTATGTAACGACTTTATTATTGTGTTGTTAAGTTTTAAGGTTTCGGCGCGCTTCGTTCCGCGGCAGTGTTTTCATGTTACCAGCGTGAAATATTTGTAGCGCAGGATTTAGGGATAACATTTATTATAAACATTTTGTAGAAGGAAACAAAAGCGTATCGTTTAAAATAATATTAGAATAAATTTTGTTGGAGACTTAAACAGGTAAACACTCCTGAATTATTTAGCAGAGAGTTCACAAAACGTAGAAATAATGTAACTGGTGTTTTGTTAAAACAATGACTTTCTTTAAAGTTTTCCGGTAGCTTTTTAGGGTTCCGTAGCCGAATGGCAAAAAACGGAACCCTTATAGTTTCGTCAAGTCTGTCTGTCTGTCCGTCCGTATGTCACAGCCATTTTATTCTGTAACTATAATCATCACACTGTTGAAATTTGGTAGGACAATGTATCCTGTTAACCGCTTTACGATTCTTATACAAAAAATAAAAAATAATGATATTTAAGGGGGGCTTAAAGGTCTTAATATTTTTTTACCCATGATTGCTCCCATACATGAAACTAAAACAAACAAAAAAAAGTCAAATCTATACGTGTGGAGTCTACGTCTATGAAATATGTCTTTTTAAATGACAAAGAGGTTCCTAAAACCATTTTCATTTAAAGTCTAACGTTTCACAGCTAGACGCTTCCAAAGTGGTAAAATGGGCGTCCCCCCCATCTAAACTCTAAACTAAGCGAGTGTAAATTTTGAAAAAAATATAAACTGTAGATCTTAACAAATACTTTCAACGAAAATTAGTTTCGACGGGATCGAACAAAAAGTTTTTGAGATATAGCACATTTTCAACAACCGCAAACATAACTTTGTACTTCATACAAACACTATGAAAAACAAAGTTATATTTGCTGTCAACAAAATATTGTGGTATTTTACTAAGTGGAAGTAAGTGGATTCCCTAATTCAGTCACCAAAGACTCTTTTAACTGTATTCGTTCAGATAATTTTAATTTATTATTTTTCGTAACAAAAAAATAAACCACCTTTAAGAGATAGTCCACACTATATGAGAATTCTCTTTTTACACACCCATCATAAAAGGTATAAAAAAGTTCAGAAAAAATCCACCTAACTAAACACTGTCAAATTTTTCATTCTTTTCAAACTGTTTTTACGCATATGTCTATGGCGTTATATAGTCCGCTCTAACAAAATATCAGTGGGTATGTAATGTATCAAAATATTAGCATGACAAAGAACGGCAGTAACTCGCCTCGGCTACAACTCGTTTGTATTTACGGCCTTGTTTACTGCCCAAAGGGGTGGGATTGAGGGATGAACGGATAGCGAATACTTTGACAGACGTTCTCAAAAATTATATAAAACTAGCGGAATCAGCGAACTTTGCTTCGCCCCAAGCACCGTCCCGCCCCAGCCCCGCCTCGCCCAGACTCGTAATTTTAAAAGTTAAGAAAAACACTATAATTGATTAGTTATCGAGCGGGATGAAAAATGATCAAATTACTAAAATGGCTATAAAAAAAATAGAGCTGGCTAAATGGCTAAATAAATAATGGGTATAAAAATTTAGGGTTGTATGTATTTTTTAATGCCACATTATACAAAAATAAAAACAAAAAAATCAGTCCAAAAATTAAAAAAAAAACAAAAATTGCACTCCGGGAGTGCCGGCAGAAGTGAAAACTTGAATATCAATGTTGTGCATTTTTGCTTTTTGGAATAGTTAGGGAATAATTTTGAATGAATTGCTCTTATTATCAATATAAAAGTACTATCATTTTTGTGATAGAATACAATAATAATAATAATAATAATAATAATAATAATAATAATAATTTAATATTTTTATAGAATACAATATTTATTTATTGCGCTATCGTACACAAACATTACAATTTATATTATATTAAATTACATTAAAAAGTTTATCTCTCAGAAAAATCAACTTACATCCATAATCTCGCCAACCGTCTTACGGTTTTTCGATCAACCCACGTGTCCTGACGCGAGTTTCACATTTTTCTCCCATCCCACAAAAAAGCTCAACGCCGCTAAAGAAGTTTTCACTTCAAAAATATATATTTAGGGGGAAAAACCCTTATCACTTAGGGGTATGAAAAGTGGATAGAAGCCGATTCTCAGACCTACTGAATACGCATATAAAAATTGGTAAGAATCGGTAAAGCCGTTTCGGAGGAGTACGGGAACGAACATTGTGACACGAAAATTTTATATATACTCGTATATAGGATATTGTGCACCGCTGCTGGCTGTAACGGAAGCTTTACAGGAGAGGCGGCTACTCGATGGCATCATTTTAACGATTACCTACGTTCAATGATCAATGAAACAAGGCCATACAAAAATTGCGCATTTGAAAGGGACAGAAGATAGATAGAATTGGAGAGTTTTGCAAGTAAACAGTCTAGTATAGTAAGTTGTCTATATTTTGAAGTGAAAACTTCTTTAGCGGCGTTGAGCACTTTTGTGGGATGGGGGAAAAATGTGAAACTCGCGTCAGGACACGTGACCTGATCGAAAAACCGTAAGACGGTTGGCGAAATTATGGATGTAAGTTGATTTTTTTGAGAGATAAACTTTTTAATGTAATTTAATATAATATAAATTGTAATGTTTGTGTACGATAGCGCAATAAATAAATATTGTACTCTATAAAAATATATTATTATTATTATTATTATTATTATTATTATTATTATTATTATTATTATTATTATTATTATTATTATTATTATTATTATTATTATCATTATTGTATTCTATCACAAAAAATATAGTACTTTTATATTAATAATAACTATTCCAAAAAATCAAAAATGCACAACGTTGATATTCAAGTTTTCACTTCTGCCGGCACTCCCGGAGTGCTTTCACAGATTTTTTTTATTAATATTGTATATGTGTAATTACGAAATTCACCACCAAAATCAACTCTCTCTGTAGTTTTGCTTTACTAGAGTTAAATAGTTACCAATCTTTAGTTTTATGTCTCTGTTCAGCTACTGACGGTAGGATATTTTATCTCTGGATGCTATCTGTCGATTGGAGGCTGGTTAGTCGGGGATAGATATTTGTATAAAATTGACGTAAATGTATAAGCAAAACCAAATATAATGCCAGAGATGTTTTAACTGTGATTTTACGTCGCTTAGACGAATTTTGTAAAATTTAAATTTTTAAGTTACTTGGAAGTGAAATGTATTTTCGATTGAAAAATAAATATTTTTTAACCATATTTAAAATGTTGGTCACAAACAAAATAATCTCTGATCTTACAATTAACCAGCAAACGTGGAAAAATATTTTTTTGTCACAAAAACTGTGTTAATTCATTCGAATAAACAATATTTTTACTATTATCATCGCTTCTGTGGCGTCTTTGTAAAATATAAATGCGGTAAGTAAAACAACGCAAAAAAGTAAGCATGAAAAGTTAGTTTATAAGCATCCAACCGCTTGGCAAGGGCCTTACCTCAAGTGTGTGGTGGTATAATCCATACTCCACCACGCAGGCTCAGTGCGGATTGGTGGAGTGTTATTCGCTTGGAAGCGACCGACTAAGCTTATCATAATCATCCATATTATCAATAATATTAGTATAACCAGAACGGAGATGCCCTTGATATTCGTGACTTATATAGTCGCAATGGTCACAGATCCAAATACGAACGCCCCATAGGTTACTTTACTTCGGTTTTATTTTCACTGCGCTACGAGCAGCTCAAGAAATATCTGAAGATAACTTGCTTTTATTGTAATTCACTGACTGGTTATTGATCTATGACATGCACTGAAGAGTAATCGTTCAAAGAACTCATATCGTGGACAACTCTCGCGATTCTCGCCGTGAACGTGTTCTTGTTCAATCTTCGTTCGTCTCAACTCAATTTCAAGCTCATAACCCGAAGCAGAGTAATTTCCGCTATCCTCTTATCCTTTGTGCTATCTTCATAAAACGAAGCGTAACCCGAATTGAAAACCGCAATCTCGGCGACGCGGTCTTGAACTTCACGAGTAACATAAGTCTTTGTGAATTTTATACTCGCTAGTGAGTAAGGATCTACGAAACTTATTTCACGCTTATTTTGCTATACGATACCAAACCAATTCATTTGTTGAGTTAATAGAATACACCCTAAAGAGCAGTATTCTTAGGTCGTTTGCTAATAGCGACTTTTAGGTAAAATATTTAAAAGAATTCTTACGTATGTTACAATTAATTTGCAACTGATCCTGTGGCCAGATCCAAAGTGCCGGATTAGAAAAAAAAGGATCTAAATTTTTTTTGCATGATCTAAAGGTACGACTGGTAGAGAATGGTTTTAGCATTATGTTCACCTTTTCTACACTGTTATTTGTGCAATAAAGTTTTTAAATAATAGCTGCACTTTCTGTTAAGAAAGATTTATCAAGCTCCAATCTTTAACCTACAAACACAAACAAAACGCCCACATAACAAACTATTGATCAAACCGTTCGCCAAGTCCGTACTAAGCATAACTGTTACATATTTCATAGCCGGACTTAAAGAACGAACGATAGGAATCGCACTTTCAGAGCAACTTAGCCCGTAAAGCGCTGTAATAGCGGTAATTTAGCACTCAACAGTGAAGATTAAAAAGACAGCTCAGTTTGAACAATAAACAATTCGTTTTACCTTTTGTTTTGGTTTTGTTTTTTAAGCTATTGCATAGCTTCTATCGCGGGCCTTTAGCGTGGAGACCGAATCCAGAAATTCCGTAACGAAAATAACCTAACATCCCCCACTCTGACCGGCACAGCGGTGATACTTTTTAGTTTTTCCATCTATCGATGAATAGCAAAACTTTTAATGACTTTTTGAAATATCACGCTTGTCTCTTTAGTTCTACCTTCTGTAACTTCAATTAATATCAAAAAGAAGGAAAAAAATACTGCAATAAACTAAATAAATAATTATAATTGCATAAGTTGATAAAAAATGCTATGCATCTTCAATTTTTTTGTGTGCTGTGAATTGTTGTAGCAAAATTACTAAGGGTTTATCGATATTTTTTTTTTCTTTAAAACCTGATTTGACGTGAATATCACGAACTCCATGAGCTCATTACATGCTTTTTATGACCAAGGCACGTCTTGACGCACTGTGGGATACCAAACACACAGCATTGTTCTTCCACCGATAGGAATTAGACACTTTTCATCAACATTAACAATCCCACCAGCGTCAGGGTTATCTAAGGATTACAACCCGTAGGTATATATTCAATGTTAGAGTGAACACGTTTTTCTGGGTGAGCTCGCTCCACCGTCATCACTGTCTTAGTCTGCACAAAATTGCATCCAAAATGGTTCAACTGTTGAGGAGGATCTCGGTGACAAATAAAAGAAAGTACTGGAGAGTTATGCAAAATTAAAGAAGATAATACATAGAATCGAATTTAGCGTAAGCATTTCTGTTTTATCTGAGCTATTGAGCAGGTCAGGTCTCTGGCGCTAGGTCAGTAGTCCGATAGTATCTCGCGTGCGTCTTGAAACGCCCACATTTTGTCAGAGAATTAAATAATTTGCTTCTTCTATTGTAACAATGTTTTGAATGTGATTTCTGAATAAATGACAAAACAGCCGATAAGATCATCAAAAGAAAAATTGGTCACGCAACACAAATACGCAAGCAATACAACTCGAAAACTAAAATATTACACTCAAAACCAACTTTGTTTATTCTTTACCTTCTTATCTTTTTGCTGATAGAAATGGTTTCTATGGTTAAAACTTAATATTATGGAACTAAAGAAGGTATTAGGACACAACACGTAACCCGGTTATGACAGTCTCGACTGTCGGTTATAATAATATATATATATTGCAACGGTTAGTATCCAAGAAACAAACAATTTCAATAAACAGAAAGGATTTCTCTTTCTGTTCTGAGATCCCTTCCTGAAAATCATGGGGTAGAAAAACAGCGTTTATTATAAAGGTAGAAAGCATAGTACAAATTACGCGATGATTACGCGTGAATAACGAGACAGATTTTGATCTTATTTATGCTAACCATTGCAAGTCCTAACCTAAATTCTGCTAACCATAGAATAGCAAAACAGACATGGACCTTTCACACCGGCTGCCTTTAAGCGTAACTGAACATAAACTCAAAGCGAAACTTAGAATACAAGCCACAAATCAGCACTTAACGTCTTCCGGAAACCACGGGCTCATGCCAGCACAAGCAACTTACCCCGAAAGGAAAATTACCTAACTAAGAGCAATATAACAAACCAAATGTAGGAAAGCAAAAGTAAGCGCTTATAAATCTTTCACTCGGATGATAGTTTACCGTCTACGTACTACAGCGTACTACGATTCACAACCATATCACAATCACTTCACGTGTTCGTGCATATATTTTGTATTGATAATGTATAGAACCATTCATACGTACCACATTTGGCAGTCGTTGTCAACTTCTTGTGTGATACAGACGACATTGCAACGACATCGCAACCTCAGCGACACCGAGAACTAATGGCCGAAAAAAAATAACTTTAAAAAAAGTAAAAACCGACTTCAAAACCAAAATGCACTAAAAAGTCTTAAATAAACTCTTGACTATTGAAAGGAAAGGAACCCATTTTAGGCAAACAATTTTTTTTGAAGTCGGTGCTGTGATAGTTGATGCTTGATAGTCAAAGTGATGGCACCGACTCCAAAAAGAAATTGTTTGCCTAAAATGGGTTCCTTTCCTTTTAAAAGTCAAGAGTTTATTTAAGACTTTTTAGTGCATTTTTGTTTTGAAGTCGGTTTTTACTTTTTTTAAAGTTTATTTTATTTCTTCATTTTTAGAAATTACAGGAGAATGGGGGGGGGGGGGCACCTAATGACTCTGATTTTAAGAAGCTACAAACTACCTATTATAAGTTCTTTCATTATAATTACTGAACTCCTAAGCGTTAAGGAGTGCCACCATCAGTTCAGCCCCACAAGATGTTGACTATTAGACTATTAGTAAAGAAACCCTATACGTGCCTTTAAAAATTGAGGGTTTCCCTCGATTACACCAAGATACCATCATCAGATCTCAAATTGAAAAAAATGGGACCAACTAGAAGGTATACCCTTTAAGTAGGCGAAAAATTTTTTCGAATCGGTCGACAAACGACTGAGATATGAGGTAACAAACATACAAAAAAAAACATACAGTCGAATTGATAACCTCCTCCTTTTTTGAAGTCGGTTAATGAAACGAGACCCACATCGGCATTGTCGGAAACACAAAGCAACTACAAAAAGCTGAAGCGACAATATTCACACGGATCACTATCAGACCACCTTTAGACGCTGCGATGTGGTGTGGTTTTATGTGGGAAGGCCCTTACGTTTCGCACTTATTTCCGATTTAAATTTTACTTTTATTTCAGCGGTAGCGACGATTGCAAGTAGGAGCCGATTGAGTTAAGTAATCGCCCTGATGTCGGTTCAAATGGGTGCGGTAAGTTTCGTGCGTCTTACAGCAAATTGCATTTATAGTGTTTGACTTGGCTTTAAGCACTTATTTAAAGTTGTTTTGTGTTATGTGCACTAAGTATAATAAAAAACTAAAAACATTTATAAGAATGTTGGCTTATCAATAAACAAAACAGCTAGGCAGATTTCATTTTAATAGTAGGTACTACATCTGAAAACCTTAACCGCGTAGAACAGGTATCACATGCTTAAAGCTTGGCAAAAACACAGAAAATATAAAAGTACGCAAAATAAAGAATTGCCTTCATTTGTTTTCTTCAGAAGCGTCATGAGTTCAAAATGTTAACATATTTAACCAACTAAAAAAATTGGGTTCTCAGTTCGACCTGTTCGAGTAAGTTTGTATGTATGAATTGTCCAGAAATATCTCACGTTCAGCTGGACCAATTTCGATGCGGATTTCACTAAAGTATTTGTTACACTAAGGAGGAGGTTTAATATTTTATTTAAATCAAGTACATTGTAACCAAAACAATAAATAAAAACGGCGAAAAAATTTTTTTTGCCAAATAAATATTACCGCCTTCAAAAACAAACTTTAAAAGGACTAAAATAACGCTATTAGGAGAAACTAACTCATTTGAAGTTGGAGTTTGATGTAACTTTAACGGACAGCAGCAGTTTACGTACGCTCATCATGCACCGACTTCCAATGAGTTTGTTTCTACTGTTAGCGTTATTTTAGCCCTAATGGTGTTTGTTTTTGAGGGCTGTTATATTTATATGTTTTTTTTACCAAGGCACTTTAAATACAAACAGACTTAAACTATCACTTTAAAGTTACCAAAATATACCAATCGAAGCACAAAATAAGCGACACCTAACTTAATAAATGGTTCTAAATTGTAAACGATGTTATTACACTTTAAATAATTGATGATCCCGAAAATTATACAAAATCTATTTTGACACCTGTTTTAGTTATTATATTATGAACAAGTATGGATTGTGTGGAATGGACTTCAAATATGTAAGCGTGTAAATTGGGTTGATATTACCTGAATAATGAATCCCTAATAACAGGAAACCACAGTGCATTATTTATCAAATTCCATTATTTATAATTGTTCCACTAATCACACCAATTACCAAGCAGTTAAATATTGAGTTTTGATATTTTTTTGAGCAACGCATTTGCAAATGCTCACTATACACAGTAAAATCACTTTATTATGACAACACCATGCTCACCACCATGTTTTTGTATTCAACTATCTACACTTTATTATCAGCATTGAACCTGCTACTTCACAATAAACCTAATACGAGTAGGCGAGTCATAATTTGTAGTCCACATAAGATTAAAGTGAAAAGCAAAATTTGCCTCTCATATGACTCACTGCTGGGCAAAGGCCTTTCCTCAATCATGAGGTGGTATGAAGACATCGCAGGCCCAGAGGGGAATGATGAAGTGCTGTTTTGCATGAAGCTTATAACCTCGGATGAGATGAGACAAGCGAATAATGTTAGATGTTATCAAGTATAAGGCCTCTAACTAGGCATAAAATGCCTTTCGAACCAAGGAAAATGCATCATAGTTATAAAATAATGAGATTTTTTGATAATGCGCTGCCTGATTTAGCATGTTTTTAACACTGACACTGTCATATTTTATATTCATAAAGATGAAAAAAGAAAGCAAAAATTGCGCACGGGCGGGGCCCGAACAAGCAACTTTTTGGCTCTTCCAATTGAGCTACCGTGCCGTCGGTCAGACCGTGCGGAATTTCTGGTCTCTTTGAATATCTACGTCATATTATATTGCAGACGTCACGCATAATGACGTAGGTATTCATAAGAGACCACAACTGACCGACAGCACGGTAGCTCAAATGGCGCAACTAACTAACGGCCTCGGTGGCGCAGTGGAAAGTGGGTAGCACTTTAAAGCGACGGCTGCACCAGCGGTCCCGGGTTTGATCTCCGGTTCGGGCCAAAATATATACCTGAGTTTTTCTGTTCAGAAATTCTTAGGGTAGCCCGGAGTTCGGAAGTTGGCGGTGTTTCACCCCCGTGCCTCTGAAAAGCACGTAAGGCCGCTGGTCCTGCGACTGATCTCTCTCCGGTCGTGTCAGACTGCTGGCCCTTCAGGTTATGAGAATGAAAGGAATAGAGAGTGCACTTGTGTTTGCGCACACACTTGTGCACTATTATATGTCCCGTGCAGTCGGTTAGTCATTCTGACTGGCCACCGTAGTCGAAATCGGTTGGTTATTGTTTTTAGCTCAATTTAAAGAGCGCTTGACCAGAAAGTTGCTGGTTTGAGTCCCGCACGTTCGTAATTTCTGGTTTCTTATTTCATCTTTATTAATACACTACTTAGCCTCTGACTTAAAAATTATGACCTAAGTACAGTCAGCAGTGATTTAGTAGCGAGCAGTTTGGTCACGCAAACTACTCGCATGCAAAAGGTCAGTAAAATTATGCCCCGTATCGATTCTTAGCAATTTGCGAAGAAATCAATGACCAAGCCTATGAAAGATCTAGATTCTAGGTAAACAAGGATACAAATAACGAATTTACTTTTTTTACTTGTAGATACCATAGTAATTATTCATAAAATATCACCGGATCACACTGGATGCTGGTCGCTGTGGATATCTTTAGAGGAGGCCTTTGTTCAGCAGTAGACGTCGTTTGGCTGATAATGATGATGAAAATAAGCATTATATTCGCCAGTTGCTTCTACTCATCGCAGAAAACCATTAGTTCTAATGATCGCAAAATTACAACCCATATAATTTAAAATAGATTGGATTTTGCAAACGAGTGGAAAGCGTGAAAAGGCTTTGATATAGGAGTGGCCAAAGTATCGACACAAGTTGCATCCCAATCTGAGGCCCGACCCCGTTCCCGTAACGTCATAAGGGTAGCGTGGCGGGCTAGACGCTCAGCGTTTTGCTGGCAACAAAGGTAGTGGAGACTAAATTTGTCAACCTTCTTGCCGCAGGGTCACGTTTACACCAAGGCCCATACACACCCGGAAAGATTCACTATCAAAACATGCCCATATTTTTCGGCGGTAAAGTATGAAACCAGTGGCCACAATCTTTGTAGAAAAATGCCAAGAACCTAACGCGACTAATATCACTGACAAAATTTTGAAGTAAGGATTGAAAGTCTCCCTCGCAAGAGGGACAGCCCAAAGTTTTTGCTTGTTTTGTTTTATAAATGTACTAGCTTTGCCCGCGACTTCGTCCGCGTAGAATAGTGACTTTGGGTAGATTTTTTAAATTATTTTGAATTAGATATACCGCGAATATGTTGCAGCAATATTCTCAAATAATAGCATTCAGTTTGAGACGGATGGACGTTGTAGACGTGGCAGACTGCCGAGAAAGCTGAGTCCTTTTTCTAGGCATTCTACTAATTAATTCAGTAGGTACTTTTTTATTAAAAATTATAATTTGGTAGGTAATTCAAAAATGGTGAGAAGATAAACAAAACTTACCAATTTTGTCATAAAAAATGTACAAAACGTCAAAGCTTTGTAGAGATACAACAAAACAATACCCAATTACAATGAAATCAAATTTTGCATTAAGATTGGTCAATATAAATTAAGTCAACTAACCTGTTAATTAAGCATTAACCTAATCGCTTTACAGAGAAGAACAATATCAAATCAAATTACCTACTACAAAATCAAATTATAAATGCACATTTAGATTTAATACCTACCTCCTACCTACTTTAAATGGTACTTATAACTAAGTCTAGTTTTTTTTATTACATGCTGAGATGAGCTATCGCAGTTACTTATACCTGAATAAATCAGAAGAAAGAGTAACAAAAGTTATTACCTACTAAATCTTTTAAACTTAATAATTAATAGATGCATTCAAAATTGAAACCTACTCGGTGGCGAAAAGAAAACTTTAACTTGCATAAATCTGAAGAAAGAATTTTAACCAAAAGTATTACTGAATCTACCTCATAGAAAATATCTGCAATCAAAATAATGAGCTCAAGTCCTTTACTACTCAGTAGCGAAAGGAAAACTTTGTTTTACGCGCTGAAATCACTTGAAGTATCGCAAAAAAACCGGCCAAGTGCGAGTCGGACTCGCCCACTGAGGGTTCCGTGCCAACTTTAACTGAATTAGGGATCTACTTACTTCTACTAAGCTTAAATACCACAATATTTTGTTGACAGCAAATATAACTTTGTTTTTCATAGTGTTTGTATGAAAAACAAAGTTATGTTTGCGGTTGTTGAAAATGTGCTATATCTCAAAAACTACTGGTTTGATCCCGTTCGAACCAATTTTCATTGAAAGTATTTGTTAAGGTCTACATTACATATTTTTTTCATAATTTTCACTTGCTTAGTTTAGAAATTAGATGGGGGGGGGGGACGCCCATTTTACCACTTTGGAAGCGTCTAGCTGTAAAACGTTAGACTTTAAAAGAAAATGGTTTAAGGAACCTCTATGTCATTTTGAAAGATCTATCTATAGACACCACACGCATAGGTTTGACTAAAAATTTTTTTTCGGTTTTAGTTTCATGTATAAGAGCCCCCCTTAAATATCATTATTTTTTATTTTTTGTATAAGAATCGTAAAGCGGTAAACAGGATACATCTTTCTACCAAATTTCAACAGTGTGATGCTTATAGTTACAGAATAAAATGGCTGTGACATACGGACGGACAGACAGACAGACAGACAGACAGACAGACAGACAGACTTGACGAAACTATAAGGGTTCCGTTTTTTGCCATTCGGCTACGGAACCCTAAAAAGCAGTTGCGCGGGACAATCGTTCCGTAGGGAGCCGACTAAATTAATGTAATAGGTATGTATAAGGAAAATATTTCAACGCAATACACATATTTTAATGTAAGTGAGAAGCCACCAACCATACTTAGCGCAAGCTTGCGTTGTAAGTACTTAAGCTGCGAGTATTATTTTGATGTGTAGTTATTTCAAAACTGTGATAGCTTCTAAGATATTTATTGAAATCAAATAATGTGAACTTTGTTCTTTGCTCGTCATAATGAATGTATTTATTTTGATAAGAATCAATACCCGAGTGTATAAAACACCTTCAAAAATAATGTTCAAATAAAAATAGTAAAATATTTTAACGCAAAACATACGTATTTTTATTGTAACTAAGAAGCCAGCAACCATAGCAATTAGCGTAAGCGCACGTAGAAAACTGTGATAGCTCCTAAGATATTTATTGAGATCAAATGATATAAAGGGCAACTTTGTTCTAAATGAAATGCTCGTGATGATGAATGTATTTATTTTTATAAGAATAAAGACCTGTGTGTATTATTTTTTTACAAATTTATTAACATAAAAAAGGTTGTAGTAAGTCAACCATAAAAGATAGACTCATGCTGTCGCAGTCTTTATTATAGAACTCTTGATGCTAAACAATCCTGTCGTACATGATTTTTGTGTAACTTAAGCGGTTTCCGCAGCGTATGCAGCGGAAGCTCTCAAAAGGAATATCTTTCTCCCGTTTTCGCAACATTTTTCATTGCTGCTGTGGTCTTGTGAGTCGTATCTTTATGTTATATAGCCTAAAGCCTTCCTCGATAAATGGACTATCCAACGTAAAAATAATTTTTCAAATCGGGCCAGTAGTTTTTGAGATTAGCAGGTTCAAACAAACAAACAAACAAACTCTTCAGCTTTATAATATTAGTATAGATTCACCAACTTTTTTACTTATTGCTTGATTATTTAGAATGTTTACAAATAAAAGTGTTTAAAGTTCATGTTTTACAAGCTTATTTTTAACCGACTTCAAAAAAGGAGGAGGTTATCAATTCGACTGTATGTTTTTTTTTTTATCATTATTTTTTTTTGTATGTATGTTACCTCATATCTCAGTCGTTTGTCGACCGAATCGAAATTTTTTTTCACCTACTTAGAAGGTTTACCTTCTAGTTGGTCCCATTTTTTCCATTTTGGGATCTGATGATGGGATCTTGGTGTAATCGAGGGAAACCCTCAAATTTTAAAGGCACGTATAGTGTTTCTTTACTTGAATCTTAATGTTGACGTGTTGTTACGTCTGATAGTCAACATTTTGTGGGGCTGAGCTGATGGTGGAACTCCTTAACGCCTAGGAGTTCAGTAATTATAATGACGAAACTTATGATAGATAATTTGTAGCTTTGTAAAAAATAGAATCATAAGGTGCAACTCCCCCCCCCCCCCCCCCCTCTTATGTAATCACTAAAAATAAAGAAATAAAATAAACTTTAGGAGTCGGTGCCATCACTTTGACCATCAAGCATCAACTATCACAGCACCGACTCCAAAAAGAAATTGTTTGCCTAAAACGGATTCCTTTCCTTTCAATGGTGAAGAGTTTATTTAAGACTTTTTAGTGCATTTTGGTTTTGAAGTCGGTTTTTACTTTTTTTTAACTTACAATGTATGTTTGTCCGAGTGGAATATTCATCAAAACCTAATTTTAAATCAGTTATCTTCAACCGATTGAGCTGAAATTTTGTATACATGCTTAGTTTCGATGACAATGCATGGTTAGCTATGTGATGTTATTCTGAATTCAATATGGCCGATTATCCAAGATAGCGGACTAGTATTTTGTTATGCACTTCCCACAATATAGGAATCAAATAAAAGGGCTTGCTACGGAGGACACGTAAAAAATACTCCGCCACATTAAATCCAATCTAACGGATTATCCAAGATGGCGGACTCGTTATTTTTTTTTGCATTACCACAATATGGGTATCAAATAAAAGGGCTTGCTAAGTGGAACACGAAAGATAACTTAAAAATAAGCTAACTGTCAAAAACTTTACACAAAAAGCTTTTATTATATTAAAACTTTTAGTAACCACCCCATATAACTTTGTTTTTCGCAGGAAATACTAGCCACCTCATAATTGAGGTTCAAAAACAAACACACACGTTAATGATGTGTAAATAAGACCACCACAATACCAAGATACATACTGGTAGTTGGACAAATTTGAGATGCGGTTAATTAAGACGTTTGTGTTACCTTGGCAAATTTTATGATATAGATGTTGTGTTTCTCGGCATAAAAGGGTCAGTGATATTAAGCATGGTCAAAGATCTCTCTGCTGTCTTTATTATTTTGTTTCTATTGTCACACACTAGCATTAAGACCTAACATCATCAAAAAATCAACATTGCAACTCACGCAGTACAGATTTAATTTAGCATCGATGCAGTCGCGCGTTTTGAAAACGCGCTTCGGCATCGCGACTCACGCAATGAACAGATTAAATATAGCATTAGACGCAGTCGCGCGTTAGCATCGGTGCAGAAGCACGATTGCATCGATGCTTAAGCGCGTTAGTATAGATGAAGTCGCTAAAATACAGTGCATAATTTGTCAATTGCCAGCTTCTACATCACGATCACGACTGCATCGATGCTAAAAGTCGCAGTGTGTAAGGGGTCTAAAATGTCGGCAATCTTCTCTACAATATCTGTGCCTGTCACCAAACAGGTGTTTTGCCACTTGTTGCTCGCAAACTTCGCGAAATTTGGATTGATGACACAATCAGCTTTAATGGGGTTATAAGTAAAGTTAGAAATTTATGATAATTGCTGTCGTTAAGAATATAATGCATGACAGGAATTATTTAAGTGTGTAATAAATAAGTTTTACACGTTACACGTTATACAATACGTTTACACGGGGATTGTTATTTAGTGAAATATACAAATCTTTCTATAATTGGCAGGCTAGTCAGTTCATATTAGTTAAATTATATTTATTATGTAAATACAAAAATATATGTATAAGATATTTTCTAATATTTCTGTGATTTAGACGAAACAGTCAATTAAATACAATTGAGTTTCTCTGTAAGAAAAGATTTATTTTTGTTATTTTACATGTACGATAATTCACATAAATTTAACGTGATATTTAACGTGAATTTAACGTAAGTAACAAATCCTTACATATCTGTAAGAAAAGAAACGTCATTTAATGTTATCTATCACAATGACGATTCCAAAATCACTATTAATTAGTTTTTATTAACTGCTTTCACGCAATAATTAATTGACGAGACGTATTTTTAGGTTATATATTTAGTAAATTCATCAGTACCTAATATCCTATGCTAATATCACAGTACGGCGCGATGTCACAGCGGTGACGTTTGATGCGCGGGGAAAATTTAATCTAAAAAATTTTTTGCTTAATTTCAAAATGAGCTATAATGCCTGAGAAAAGGAAAAACTACCAATTTATAAACAAACGCGGTATTTTTACCCCTTTATTCAGTAATGAAATTACCTTTTAGTTGAATCGAAACCATTTTCCGACAATAAACATAGAATACTAAATGAAAGCAGATTACTCAAATGTCGTTACTAACACTGTACATTGCATAAAATTGTAAGGAAAAAAATCTAGCCTTGCATCTACGGTAGAATTTTCCCAATCGAATCAAACTGAAATTTAACTGTTGTTGACTAAGGCCCGATTTCTTTCATAGACATTCTAAAGACATTGAATAGCGAAGCGTTATCAGTTTCCAAGTTGAATTTATTCTGTAATTAATAACTACTTGGCCCGCTTTTGCGAACACAGACGGGTAGATGGCGCTGAAGTCACTCGTAATGACGTATCCATAAGAGACCAGAAGTTTCGCGCTGTCGAACCAACTGAGCACTGTAGCTCAATTGGAAAGGGCGTTGGCCCGATTAGCCAGAATGCGAGCGCAATTTTTGATTTCTTATTTCATTAAGTGATACAAAAAACTAAAACCAAAATACATTAAAATGTACTTTACTATTTCAAAACCTTGTAACCTAGTCAAACGTTGCGTAAAGTGGATTTCAGTAAATAACTAAGGAACAGTTTTCATAACATCAAACGAAATACTTTAGTGTTGAAACGCATAAAAACGACACATACAATGCAAACGCGTAAGGGTAAATAGCCAATGTATGTGTTAAGTTATTCACACGGGTGTGCCGTGACAGGAACACGGGTGTGATACACAATACAGGGTGTCAATATTAATATTCAGTAGCCACCCGTGAAATACCTGGCTTTGCTCTGGGGATAAGCCGTGTCAATACCAGAGGACGATAACCTTGTTTATGTATGAAACCTTACACTAGTGCCAAGGGACCGATAAGTAAATAGGTGGGTATCCGGGTATTATGAAGAGATACCATTTATCCACATGTTTCGTCCCACATATTTGGACTGTTGCGGTTGGGTTTGCAAAGAACCTCTGATCGAGTAGAAAGTAAATGTATGTTTTCTAGCCGTTTCGGAATCCTTATACTACAAATATTTACATATCAATTTAGCATTGCAAGGCTCTTGGCGGTTTCTTGAAAAGATTCTGGCCACTGGCTTCATGCTTTACCGTCGAAAAATTTGGGCACTCTTTTCGATAGTGAGTCTTTCCGGGCGTGTGTGGGCCTACGCCTTGGTGAAATTTTTACGTGTCCCTGTGGCAAGGAGGTTGACAAGTTTGATCTCCACTGCCTTTGTTGCCAGCAAAGCGCTGGGCGTCTCGCCCGTCACGCTACCCTCAATGACGCCATCAGAAGAGCTCTTACCACCATTAATGTTCCTTTCACGTTGGAACCACGTGGTTTGGTCCGTGATGATGGTAAGTGATCCGATGGCCTCACGCTTTTTCCGGAAACGGGGTTGGACCTTAGTTTGGGATGCAACTTTTGTCGATGCTGTGTCTGAGATGGGAGGGGTCCCATCTCAGAGAATCAGCCCTTAAAGCTGGAGCAGCAGCGGAGTTAACTGAAAACGCCAAGCGTCGCAAGTACGTCTCACTTGCAAGTGGTTATGTGTTTGCGCCGTTTGGCGTTGAAACATTTGGGCCGTGAGGACCCTCTGCTAAATTGCTGTTTAGAAAAATTGCACCAAAATTAAATTCTGTAACAGCCAATAATAAAGCTGTCTGGTTCCTAGCTCAAATAAATAGCATAGCTATCCAAAGCGGCAACGCAGCCAGCACCATAGCCTCCTTGCCGCAAAGAAATGGTTCCGTTTTTGAATAGGTAGATTTTAAGTTGCTTTTTTTATATTGTATGTCTTAGTTTTATTTTTTCTTGTTTGTTATTAATAAAGTAGTATACAAAATAACAGCATTTTGTATGTTAATATATGTCTTAAATAAAATAGACGGCAATATTTACAAATTAAACTACAACTATCCTGGGAATATATAAATGTTTTAAATGAGATAACAATATTTCGTGTATCACACTGTTTCGAGTGTGATTTTACAGTAGTCAAATTTTAGCTTACAGCTGAAGTTTTATGATAATTTAATGTAAAATTGCTGAAGCACTGGATTTGGGAGGACGTAACACACCATTAAATAAATCAGGTCAAAGATCTAATTAAACTTATCCATAAAAAGAAAGTCGTGTTAGTTACACTATTTATAACTTAAGAAAATTGGTGTGGAGGTAGCTTAGCACTAGGAATAGGACATATGATACTTTTTATTCCATTCGTCGTAGCCTATGACGGGATGGGGTTGAGGCGAAACAATGTCTGCTGGAACATAAAAAAGCCTATTCTCTTAAACCTTTTCATAAGGTGCTGTAGCTTGCGACGTTCCCAAAATACCGTATATACCTTAACCAGTCAGCCGTAAGAAGTTGTTCAACACAGTCGGTACTGAACGCGACCTACGATAAAAGGTCGCTTGTCGAGAAACGCGTCACCTCGATGGACGAGATACGCCGCATCGCAACCTTCGGCTGCAGGAAATGGAATGCAGCCAGCACCTTTTACTATTAGCCTTAAGATCTCAAAGTAATAGGTGGGCTTTTTAACTACCCTTAATAAATCAGCAGGGGAGGCTTTTGTTACGAGTGCATGTAAATTGACAACGTTTGTGTCAATAACGCTCCAATGTCGAATTGCTTAGGTCGATCGTGTTAAATAATATGCGTAACAGATTTTATCTCACAATCAAGGAAGGAAACAAGGCTGACAACATATTTATAAAGTTTTATTTTTGCCGATAGATTCTCCTATAAATAATCTGTACTAATATTATAAAGCTAAAGAGTTTGTTTGTTTGAACGCGCTAATCTCAGGAACTATTGGACCGATTTGCAAAAATATTTTTTATTGTATAGCTTATTTATATCTATATATTATCAACCTGCGCTGCGGGGAGAGTGCAAACTCAAAACGTGCGGATGAAGTCGCGGGGAACCGCTAGTAACTCTTGTAACAAGAAGGAAGTGTTACCATTCTGTGCATTAGCTACTTACTTTGGGATGAAAGCAATGTATGTGATTGGTGTCCAATATTTAGTTATTATTTATTATTCGAACCATTAAAAGATTTGCCGTTCATAAAAAGTTAAAATCCTACAGGCATCTTAACCCGACATGAAACTTTATAATAAGCTTTAAATCTTTACAATCGTTTTATAAAGATGGAATGGAACATCAATCTGAAATTAGCATAAGGTACTAGGTACCAACGAGGCCAAGTTAAAATTTTAAATGCTTCCTTGTACGAAATGTCATAGCTTTTCTATTCATGCTGCGTCTGAAGTACGGCGTCCCTTCATTCTCGAGTGGCACCGAAATAAGATGAAAGTTATTGGGATCAATAAATTCCTACGCCTTTTATCCGCAGGTACCAACGAGTGATATTGAGAGGTTGTAAATTCCCGTCGAGTGGTGAACCACCACCAAATGGAGATAATTTGTTGGAGATATGCAAGAAAAGAACATATGTGATATAAGATAAGATCAATATGTGTTTATGAAAAATCGGCCAAGTGAAAGTCGGACTCGCGCACTGTTCCAGGCACGGTTCCGTACTTTGACTGAATTAGGGGTCCACTTACTCGAAATATTATAATATTTTGTTGCTTGCTAAAATCACTATGTTTTTCATAGCGCAAGTGTGCTAGGAACAAAGTTATATAATAATATGCAGTTATTCAAAATTTGACATATCTCAAAAACTACCAGTTCGATCTCGTTTAATCAAATTTTAATTGAAATTATTTTTACGATATCATTTGATTATTTAAAAAACTGTCTTAGTTCAAAAGTAAGAGAGAAAGGTCAAATCATTTTAAGTGATAATATTTTAACGGTACATTATAATTTTCACGAACTAAGAAAACATTTTTTTAAAACAGCACCCTAACAATTTAAAAAGTTATCCACGACCTCGGCTTCGCCTCTCTCATTCAATTCCCAGTCCCTCTTATCCCCTTATCTTAACCTTAATTAATAAAAATAAATATGTGCACAAAATAATTACCTTAATCTGTGATTTTATCCAAATCTAGCGTATAAAAACAGAGAGTGTATTCTACAAAAAAGGATTCATTTATTGTGCTGAATCGGCCCTAATAATATTATCACTTAGAAGGACATGTTTATTTATTTTATTTTTATTTATTAGGATAACCAGGGCTTACAAGTTATCAGTAAGCTACAGATTAAACAAAGTTTAAACCACTTATTGTATTCACAAATAGTAATAACTTAAAGAAAATGAACGCACAAATCGAACACAATCCAAGGTACGTACACTAAAACAAAATAGTAATATTATGCCTTATTAAAGGAAAAACAATTTGACGTAGTTTAAGTAGTAGAAAAAAATAATTTAAAAAAAGTCTATGGTAATCACGCATGATCTGATAGCAATATGCATTTAGTCGAATTCAGGTTGTAACGTTGCTGCTTGGCACCACACATATGTATGTGGTAATACGTATCTTGTAATAGAGCCAAATAATGATTTAATACAGTGTAACAACATTCATATAAAATCATTAAAAAAATAAATGGAAAGGAGGACATATTTTCACGTTGATAGTAAAGACCTTGACAGTATTCGTTTTTTTTTCCAGAGAATGAAATTCGATTTTACCCTGACCTTCACCGTACGAAGTTTGCCTCACAAACTCTCTCAACATAGCTCTATTCCTTCAAATGAAAGCAAATCCTCCAAATGAAAGCAAAATAAGCCTAGTTTAACTGTTTACTCTGTTAGATAGAGTGCTTCCTTATTAGAAGTTCTGTATATTACACCCCGAGAAAGGCCTTACTTTACTCAACCTCTCTAAATTACCCTTTCTGTTGAGATTTACACACATATTATTTTCATATGAGAAAGAAGCGGGAAAGTCTCAAATATGATTGCATGGTTTGGATTGAAATTCTGTGTTAAATAGCTTATATAAAGTTAAGGCCAAAACATCAAATGAAGGGAACCAAACGTTTTCGTCGTAAATCAGGAGAGGGGGAATTTTATATAAAAGGTTCTTAAAGTACGTTCATTGAGGTCAATAAATCGGATAAACATATATAAATAAAAAATAACGAGTATTCATGAAATTAACGAATGCTTTCTCGTTTCACCAATTTAATAAAGTTCAACGTAAAACTTTTACATTATCTGCCTGATCTCATCAAAAACGAAACATAACAAACAGCACATATACTATAATATCAGTTATCCAGGCACTGAAACTATATTTTCAACACACTTGCTCATAACGACGTTTTTATTCCACCGATTTTTGGCTCATAATCATGGATATTAAACACGCGTGCTTTTTCATTATATTATTGCACTAGTGCTTTTAGTTTATTAACCCGACCAATTTACATTTGTACCCTAGTACCAAGTCGTAAGTAAGAAGAAGAAGCGATTTAATTTAGTCGGGTTATACAATACTTTTATTTTAGCAACAAACAGTATTTATGCGAAAAATAACAGTATCTACATATTTATTTCAGTAAATGGTAAATCCTGATTTATTACTAAAAAAATAGCTCAAATTCATTTTACATTTTCCATGATTTGTGTTTTAAACACGAATTATTACATTTTTAATCTTGGCTTTTGGTCAATCTAGTTCGCGCCTAAGCCTTGCGCGCGCATCGGTATCGCGGCAAGAAAAAAAAACAACGCGCCATTTTTCGTAAATAATAATTGTCGGCTGTGACGAAAATTGGATTAATTATGAAGTTTAATATTAATGAAAATGTCTACTTCAAGTAAAGAAAATGAAGAAAACCTATTATTAACTCCGCCGGACATACGTAACAAGGCGAAAAACGCGTGCGAAAGTCTTTGCCATCAAAATCGAGTGAAATGTATTTTTACTGTTTTAATAATTAAAAACTTAGTAAATGAAGAGCCTTTTTTTTTCTCGCAAGTGTGTTGAAAAACGTCGTATGAAACACGTGTGCCTGTGACCATTATATACGCGGCTTTCTTATGGCGCACTCGCTTTCGCTCGTGCGCACACAATATTGCCTTGTATATAATGGTCAACTTAGCACACTTGTATCATAATGTACTATTATGTTATAATTTATTGGAATAAAAAAAGTAAAACTAACTTTTGATTGTGAATCAGGGTTTATAATTTGACTGCCTTTTTTAACTAGATGTACTGTACTGAACTGAACTGTGTACTATTGACTAACTAGACCAAACGAGGTCATAAAACATCTTCTTCATGAAGATAATGATGACGAGCCAACGTAATATAACCTGATATTTTCATATCGTCCCCGACCCCTGAGGGTAAACCTCATAAAAGCTTGCAGTTTCCCACAGACCAAAAAAAAAGCGGCCAAGTGCGAGTCGGACTCGCGCACTTAGGGTTCCGTGCCAACTTAAACTGAATTAGGGAGTCCACTGAGTAAAATACCACAATAATTTGTTGACAGCAAACATAACTTTGTTTTTCATAGTGTTTGTATGAAGTACAAAGTTATGTTTGCGGTTGTTGAACATGTGCTATATCTCAAAAACTTCTCGTTAGATTCCGTCCAAACCAATTTTCATTGAAAGTATTTGTAAAGGTCTACATTACATATTTTTTCCAAAATTTACGTGCGCTTAGTTTAGAAGTTAGATGGGAGGGGGGGGACGCCCATTTTACCACTTTGGAAGCGTCTATCTACCAAACCTTAGACTTTAAAAAAAATGGTTTTAGGAAACTCTATGTCATTTCAAAAGACCTATCCATAGATACCCCACTCACATAGGTTTGACTAAAAAAATTTTTTTTTGTTTTAGTTTCATGTATGGGAGCCCCCCCTAAATGTCATATATTTTGTGCGAGAATCGTAAAGCGGTTAACAGGATACATCTTCCTACCAAATTTCAACAGTGATGCTTATAGTTACAGAATAAAACGGCTGTGACATACGGACGGACAGACAGACAGACAGACTTGACGAAACTATAAGGGTTCCGTTTTTGCCCTTCGGCTACGGAACCCTAAAAAGTACGGCGTATGTTCAAAACGCAAGTTCTCCTTACGGCAACATTGAAACCACTTCATGTTATCAAAACGGTAGATAAAGCTGTTGTCTTTGAAATACCCTCAAAAACCATTCAGGCCAATTATTATGCGTCCCAAGAGTCGTGTACCCGCATTTTGACAAGGATTCAAACCAGGATACGACCGGTATCACGATGATGCCTCATTAAATAACTTGGGATCAGGACCTTGCCACAGTAATCAATAAAACGTTAGTCCCAGTTTTGGTATGGCCCTTTGAATATTATAAGTAAAAAAAAACTGTGAAAGCACTCCGGGAGTGCCGGCAGAAGTGAAAACTTGAATATCAACGTTGTGCATTTTTGATTTTTTGGAATAGATTTTTATAAAATACATTATTTATTGCGCTATCGTACACAAACATTACAATTTATATTATATTAAATTACATTAAAAAGTTTGTCTCTCAGAAAAATAAACTTACATCCATAATTTCGCCAACCGTCTTACGGTTTTTCGATCAGGTCACGTGTCCTGACGCGAGTTTCACATTTTTCCCCCATCCCACAAAAGTGCTCAACGCCGCTAAAGAAGTTTTCACTTCAAAAATTGGTTGCCTGTAAATCGGTATACGGGCGAAAGTTTTACGTGACAACGACTTTTTATGTCTGTCTCTCTCGTTCTTACGCGTGCCTCTCACTCGCTCTCAGTGCTGCGCGCGCGGCAGACCGATCATAGTTGAGTGGGAGAGAGACGCAAGGCATTCGGCGGGCCTCTCTCTCGTTCGGTGACTCATCGTAACGTTACCGAGCGTTACACTTTTTCATAAGTGACTCCCAGCCGCAACCTAATTTAAGACGTTGTCACGTCAAAAGAGGTTTATCTTAACGTTTTTGTTTTTCGTGCTCCGTAAAGTACACATCAGTTATGTTGATGGTACACAATACAATTCATACATATTACATTGCTTTATATTTATAACTAGCTGTGCCCACGTTTTCGGCCGTATGAACTTGTGAAGGCATGAAGTGACTTTGGGTAGATTTTTTATTTTTTTTGGCTTAAGATAGTAAATTAGAACAGCTCCAATAATAATTATTTTGTCCGTTCTGTACATATTTCCATACCTATAAACTTTCATCCCTGATTCCCTATTATTATTTTACCGCCTTAAATGACAAATTACTATCCAAACAATTATTACCTTGTTTAAACCCCTTAAGGGTAATTATCTTAGATAATTTGAATGTACTACCACTACTTCCATACAACCTTTCATCCACCTTTTCAACTCCTTATTTTTTTTGCATTACAAAAGTAGCTATGGTCTTTTGCAGGCTCAAGACTATATTTGTGCCAGTTTGTATTTGAATCGGTTCAGTAGTTTTGCCGTGAAAGCGCGACAGACATACAAAGAGAGAGTTACTTTCACATTTAAAATATTAATAAGTGAGGATTTTACTTTCATTCATTTTGACATTGTTTCCCAATATTATCAACGTCAAGTGAAGGCTAAAGAATAGTTCTTATAAAATAACTAATTCATTGCAGAAAACTACATGTCAATCAGCCAAGCCGTTCTGGAGATACATGGGAACATTCGTTTGCGCACACAAACACACAAACTCACAAACACACAAACTTCCTCTCACCCTAAACGCATACATGTTCTCCGTTCCATTGCGGGTGAAAATGACGCGAATGATAGAACTGGGAAGAATATACTAGTAGAGTCTTATTCATCTGTGAAAAAGTAAGTTCAAAAACTTGATGTAAAGGTAACGAATTTTTGAAGTGAAAACTTCTTTAGCGGCGTTGAGCACTTTTTGTGGGATGGGGGAAAAATGTGAAACTCGCGTCAGGACACGTGGGCTGATCGAAAAACCGTAAGACGGTTGGCGAAATTATGGATGTAAGTTGATTTTTCTGAGAGATAAACTTTTTAATGTAATTTAATATAATATAAATTGTAATGTTTGTGTACGATAGCGCAATAAATAAATATTGTATTCTATAAAAATATTATATTATTATTATCATCATTATTATTGTATTTTATCACAAAAATGATAGTACTTTTATATTGATAATAACTATTCCAAAAAATCAAAAATGCACAACGATGATATTCAAGTTTTCACTTCTGCCAGCACTCCCGGAGTGCTTTCACAGTTTTTTTTTATTAAATTGATTATCCCAACCAACCATCTGTCGCGATGTCGGGGCAAGGTGTCATGCACGTTTGCTGCTATGATTGATGCTCCGCAGAATTAGCATGAGAACTATCCATCACTCATTCACAAGCTTCACCGTGTCCGTTCTTGATTAATTGAACGTTTATAACAGATCTTTCAAGTTCAAACCTACTTTTTAAGCTCAAAAATGTGTATTTTTTTAATTGACATACCAGCTGCAATATAAAAAATATTGAAAGAATGCATTTATTGACAATGGACATCACAAACACACATTCAACGCAAAACACGTACCTATTTTCGTTCTCAGCTGCCTGACCAGTTGCACGACGAAAATCCCTTGCACTTAACTCACAGAATACGGGCCTCACTTCAAGTAAAAGACGACGCGTGGTGCAAGGGATTTTGGTTCTTGAAGTGGTTAGGCGGCGGTGACCTTGATAGTATCTCCTAGCAGAGGCCAGTGCAAAAACCATAGCGCTGGCGCAAGCGCGTCGTACCTTCATCAAAGATAATGCAGAAAATTAATGGCGAAAGAATTTTTCAAATCGTTTCAGCATTTTTGAGCCAATTAAAGCTAACAAACAAACAAATATTTCCTCTTAATAATATTAGTATAGAACTATACAAATCGGCCTCAGGAACGCCACTGATACAGCCTTAGTCCGTGCCTCAGACTAGGGTACAAATGCAACCGCGAAATACTCGTACATGTCAAACATTCTAGCGTTCGAGCTTTATGCAACAGTTAGGTAAATAAACTTCAGACAACTCACTCTAGAAACGTAAGCTCTTTGGTCTTTGAAAACGTAACTCTTTAGCAGCTCACCCATTATGTCTTAAAGCACCCCACAATGGGCTTTTTAATTGTCAATTTCGTACCCGGATTCGTCCCTTTTGTCTCTTGAACATTGTAGTAGACCGGCATTTATGAGATGGAGTTATTTTGCCAACGCCATCTTCTTAATGTAAGTTTCACCAAAACTATTTAATAAATTTGGCATTTTTAACTACCAGTCAAGTTGGCTACAAAACCATCAAGATCTTATCAGAAAAAAGCGACAAAAAAGTCGTTTAAATAAAGATATACCAACCCATTTTCAATCACATCACCCAGATAAGTATTTATTCTTTTATCTCAATATATATTTTTGTTTTTATAGTGTTTTGTAGCTATACAAACTTAAAAATATAATAAAATGCATTTTACAAAAGCAATTGTTTCAGACGAGGAATCGAACCCCGTGTGTTACGCTATCCGGGCGTATGCCTATGCCACTCGGCCATCGATACATTGGCGAGACTGTTGAATTTTGCAAGTGCTTTCTTTTAACGCGTGGGCGGCGTGACCTCATCAAAGATGCGAGATTGCTCTCACAACATCCGAAGGAAACATTTTTACAAATATTTATCAATCGGTTAAGATTAAGAAAGCCAATTTAATATTATATTTGTGTTTTTATAGTGTTTTGTCAGTATACAAACTTAATAATACAAAATGCACTTAAAAAAGCAACTGTGTCAGACGAGAAATCGAACCCCGTATGTTACGCTATTCCTCGTCCAACATTGTTGCTTTTTTGTGTATTTTATATACTTTTAGCTCCTCATAAAAAATCACCTGCGTCATGGATTGTAAATCTCTTAAGGTAAAATCTAACTTCCGTGTGCAAAAATAAAAAGTGAGAGTTTTTTAGCCATCCATCACATATGGGTGATCCCAAAGGTCTGTGCAGACAGTCACTATGCTGTAGTACGGAACGCGAAAGTCATGGCAATGCGATGGAAAACTGTGTGTTAGAAAATGATAGAAGAGCTAAATAGATTTTAAATTATGATCCGTGTGAAGCATGCCGCGCCAAGCATACTTGCAAGCGGTACGCAATACTACTTACGCTAAGCGAATTCACACGTAAGTTTTTAATCGATTTTACAGTAAACAATGCTTTAGCTTACGTATAGAACTGAAACAAGTATAAGAAAGTTGGCATGCGTGTACATTTACTTTGCTTCCAGAACTTTTTATAAATTGACAAATATTGCTAAACATTCCCATGTAAATGTCATCTTTGTATATCCTAGGGCAGATGATCGGCAAACATGAGGCACGTAATATGTTAGTTCGGAGGGACTCCGTCCGAACACGGCTTATCCCAAGCGGCTGCCTTACAAGAAGGTGCGGTTTCATGGACAAAAATAAAATACTTTATCGTAATTTCAGTATTTTTTGCTGATTCTGAAAAAAACATTTTAGTCCTAGAAAGTACTAAATATTATAAAAGTACATTTAGGTTTATGTACGCAATACAATTTAATTATTTTCCTGCAGGCCTAAAATGCGTGCCTATTTCATGTCATTTGTCGATAAATTTCAAACGTCTTTTTTATCATTTTAAAAAAGGTTTTTTAGTTATTTTGTTGTATTTATTTGTTTTAAAAAGCAAAAAGGATTGACATACAAGTGAAAAATATGTGTCGAAACATGTTGTTAAGGAAATAAAATTATTTTATCGACACGATAAATGGTATAAGGGCGTGCATGTTAGGCTTACTGGAGGTAGTCTGAAAGAAGTCACGAGATAGGACCACAACGGTCTAGAACTTTCAATATTTTTACTACGCAATATCAAAAAGCTTAAAATAATGATATAATGACTCTGTGTGATGCAATGTGTGAAGCATGAGTTTTGATATTGATATGGGAACTTGTTATTTGAAATTTGAGAAACAATGACGCAGCGGAGTATTTTTTGCATGCCTTATATACGAGTATGTCATCGTTATATTGTATCCCATCAAAAACAATACTTGTCAAAAAAAACAAGTCTCGCTCAGCACACTCAGTTGTTCTGCGGTAAAAAGTTGTGAGATCCATGTAATACCAAGTCGATTATTAATTTATTCAGTCTCTACTTAAGTGACTTTCTGTCTTAATACGTCCAGTCTCTAAGACCACGATTGTGGTCCATAACAATTGAAAATCAATTGTATCTAGTATCTCCGTACTCGAAGCATTAAGTTGTTACGTAATCATTAACAGCATCTTATAATGACGCATATCAATATTAAAATTCTTTAATGTTTCATATAAATATATAGAGACTTGGCCATTTCACTAAATAATTGAATTTACATGTGTTTTCAGGCGATTGAATTTACACATGTTTTCAGGCGCCTATATTTATTTGGGACTAGCTTAAACCCGCGGCTTCGCACGCAATAATAATAACTGCCGTAAAACATCGTTACGAATAAAGCCAATATTGAAAAATTTTACTGAAGACTTGGCTGTATGGGCTTAATTTTCTTTGCGGTCTTTTCTAGATTTTTTAGTTTTTCCTTGATTCATACACCAAACACTACTTATATTCTAAATTTGAAGCTTCTAGGTCTGCTGGAAATGCCTTAGAATTTTGATGATCGACTTGGCGGGGCACTGCCGTGCCCCCAGGAAAACCACGTGATTGCAATCTAACCGTTAGATAGAAATCTGTAGATTTTTTGTGAATTGTACCGTACTTCATACATTACAAAATATATAGATTTCAGTAAATATAGTATATACTGAAATAACGAATCGCGGGGAAAAATGATGGCTCAGGGGTAGGCGAAGCATAAATTGATCCTTTGTGTTAGGTTGACATGTAAGGACCAAAAAAATCATAAATGCTAAATCTCGTCGATTTATTCGTAATAAATCGACACATTACAATCTACCGGATTTAAAATCGTTAGATTATAATTTTGCGGTTTTTACAATATCACTGTGTGTGGTCTTAGCTGGCGAAACTGCCCCTTTACAAGAATCCTATCTCATAGCGGCTTTACGCCTTCAGACAGTAATACCTAAAGCGCGCACTTTGCATACCAGGACACGAATCACAACTCTATTAACATATACATAAAGCCGTGTGAAGTTGAAATGGGTTTTACTTTAATTAAAGTTTAACACCCCTTAATAGTGTGATGTGTTATGTCAACAACCTTATAAGCATAGCAATTTTTTTAATGTTTATTTTAAATCTTTAAAACATTGTTTGTTATTAAAAACACTGATAATCAAGTATCGAAAAGACCTAGGTCACTTACGCCACTTTTCTGACCCCGAGCAATTTTTAGAATGTTATTTTAAAATTTTTCCGCTTCCTCATGTAGAATGAAACAAAAGTTACATTTTGCGATGTAATTATACAACATAAGCAGTTCATTATAACTTTATAATTACTGCCGACTGGCGTAATTCGAAAGTAACTCGTGGCATATGTTTACGACTAAAGTTTTTTATGCATATGTGAGTGAAATGAACACTGAACTGTGTACGAGATTATTATATCTTTGCGCTTCTATAAAATTAAAATATTATGATCTTTACTAAGATTATAAAGCTGAATAGTTTGTTTGTTCGAGCGCGCTAATCTCAGGAACTGCTGGACCAATTTGAAAAAATATTTTTTGTTGGTTAGCTTATTTATCAAGGAAAGCTTAAAGGCTGATTCACGCTGCACCGTGCCGGCGCCGGGCCGGGTTCCGACCGGGCTTCGGCCGGGGCGCTGTCAAACATTATTGTATACATTTTGTATGAAGTGATTCATGCCTAAACGTTTGTATGTATGTTCATACATCTATTTGAGTCAGGAAATGTTGTACAACAATTTTAACAGAATTTTTTACCTAAAAAAAATGTGTTTCGATAAATTATTTTATGTTCCAGACTTGATATGAAGAAACGGAATTTTTAATGAAAAATTGAATCGCTTTTCTCGATTGAATTTTATTAGTCGCGATAAATGTAAGACGGAGCGAGAAGAAACAAATTAAAATGTAATTTAATGGAACCCATTGTGATATTTTTCCTATGTGCCCGAGTTATTTTTGAAGTGAAAACTTCTTTAGCGGCGTTGAGCACTTTTGTGGGATGGGGGAAAAATGTGAAACTCGCGTCAGGACACGTGGGCTAATCGAAAAACCGTAAGACGGTTGGCGAAATTATGGATGTAAGTTGATTTTTCTGAGAGATATACTTTTTTAATGTAATTTAATATAATATAAATTGTAATGTTTGTGTACGATAGCGCAATAAATAAATATTGTATTCTATAAAAATATATTATTATTATTATATTATTATTATTATTATTATTATTATTATTATTATTATTATTATTATTATTGTATTATTATTATGATTATTATTATTATTATTATTGTATTCTATCACAAAAATGATAGTACTTTTATATTGATAATAAGAGCAATTCATTCAAAATTATTCCCTAACTATTCCAAAAAATCAAAAATACACAACGTTGATATTCAAGTTTTCACTTCTGCCGGCACTCCCGGAGTGCAATTTTGTGTTTTTTTTTTGCATCAGTTCCGTCTACCATATATCGTCTACCTTATTGTCTTGTGGCATGCAGGAAATGCAGAGAGTTTCATAAGTGGCAGAATATGTAAAAGTACCTACTGAATGGCACCAATAAAATAATCAATATCCTTACTAACTAATTTATTTCGGGGGTCGCCACTAAGTTCTTTGCTGGCGGAAACTGCCTTGGTGGCGCAGCAGTAAGAGGGTCGCACTTAAATCGACGGCTGCGCCAGAGGTCCCGGGTTCGATCCCCGGGTCGGGCCAAGAATATATACCGGGTTTTTCTGTTCAGAAATTTTGAGGGTAGCCCGTGGTTTGGAAGTTGACGGTGCTCACCCCCGTGCCTCGGAAAAGTGCATTGTGCCGTTGGTCCTGCGCCTGAACTCTCTCCGGTCGTGTCTGATTACTGTTTCATCGCGCTATGAGAGTGAAAGGAATAGAGAGTGCACCTGTGTTAACGCACACACTTGTGCACTATATTATGTCCCGCGCAGTCGGTTAATCGTTGTGACTGGCCACCGTAGTCGAAATCGGCTAGGGGGACTATTATTACTATTACTACACGTATAAAGATATGTAGTAGAATAGAATATAATATAATTATTATTAACCCGACACACACATATAATTAGAAACCTACTATCAGAAATACAAAAAAAAAACATAAAACAAAAACAAAGATCCCAAGTGTGCCAAACAGGTCCGCTCAGTATAAGTAAGTGCTTTCTTGACTTCAAATGATGATGTGATGACATTTAAACTCGCATACGATTCTTACTCGTAAATACTCAATAGCGCATCCTTTCAAACATCATCTCTTCATATACAGCGGTCACTAAACTAATATCACGCATTTTGACTATTTCTTTTCTCAACGGCCGCAGTACAGTTTATGCGGTAGATAAGCCATTCCTTTATTAGCAAAAACTACACAGTGGCGGTAGGAGCAGAGTGCAGTCGAGTGCGAAAACGTGTATTTATTAGGAGCTTTGCTGCCCGGTGATTAGTCGAAAGCTTGATAGTCTAAATATTTATTGGTATGTAGAGGGCGACTTAGAGATACAATGCGAATATTTACAGCATTAATGAACAGAAATTGGAAACCTGTTCTTGATATAATTGATGTTTACTTATATATATTTTTAGATGATTATCGTTCATAGCGGTATTTTTCGTACCAATCAATTTGAAGCATCGACTTTATCCTTGACTAGCGGTCCCCCGTGACTGCGTTCGCGCATTTTAAGTCTGTTTCCTCCCCTCCCATCGCAGCGTAATCCTCCTCTATCTCTCTGACCTCAATAAATTAGCTATCGAACAAAAACATATTTTTCAACACACATATTTTTCATAGATTTTAAACACGCGTGCTTTTTCTGTACATTATAGCACTAGTGCCTTTTGTTTATTAACCCGACCAATTTACATTTGTACCCTAGTATCAAGTAGTAAGTAAGAAGATGAAGCGATATAATTTAGTCGGGTTATAACTTACACAACAAACAGTATTTATGCGAAAAATAACAGTATGAACATATTTATTTCAATAAATGGTAAATCCAGCTTTATAACTAAAAAAAACTCTAATTCATTTAAAATTTTCTGTAATTTGTGTTTTAAATAACGAATTATTACATTTTTAATCTTGGCTGTTGGCCGATCTAGTTCGCGCCTTAACCTTGCGCGCGCATCAGTTTCGCGGCAAGAAAAAAAAACAACGCGCCATTTTTCGTAAATAGTTGCCGGCTGTGGTGTGACGAAGTTTGGATTAATGGCAAGTGTGTTGAAAAACGTCGTATGAAACACGTGTGCCTGTGACCATAATATACGCGGCTTTCTTATGGCGCACTCGCTTTCGCTCGTGCGCACACAATATCGCCTTGTATATAATGGTCAACTTAGCACACTTGTATCATAATGTACTATTTTGAAACCGATCCAGTAGTTTTTGAGATTACAAACCAACAAACTCTTAAGCTTTATAATATTAGTATAGATACATATCCCGCAGACTGTACTGTCATTTCAGTTAATCACGTAGCAAACGTATCTTTTGTCTTTCGTCTCCTTTTGTTCGCGCCATATTTCTTTCGATGCTTTTGCGGGACCTTAGGGATCAGCATACAGATTGGAGGAACGAGCAGGTCTATAAAGTCATTAAGTTTGAAGTTATGGACAGAAATCGGAACTAGTTATTTAATAGACCATTTAGAAACTGGCCTTAACCTTGTATTTTCATAATAATCGAAACACAATCCTCTCAGCTCTGAGGCTCACTTGAGCATGATATGATAACTTTAGGACTTTGGGATTAAATCACCATTTGGTCATTGGCTTCATTTTATGTCGAAAGGGACAGAACGAATGCGTAAATAAAGTAAAGTAAAATCTCTTATCCCTGTGGAAATACACCGTAGTAAACCTACCATGCCCGTACCAGAAACGTGTCCGACAAAAAATATTATTTATTTGAAAACTATGACATCTTACCCACTAGACCTTTCCGTCATCGACCAACAGCCGATCGCCGCGTGCCATGCACGGAGCCTGTCGGCACAGGAATAAATACGTTCTAGCGAGTTCTCGCTCTCGCTACACATAACGGTGAACAGAACGCTGTCAATCTGTTCAGTGGGCAAGATGGAGCGTATCGTGTTGCTTTATGTGCCTGACACGTTCCCAGCACGGTCATGCTATAGCACGCTGCAGAGGGAAAATACCTTAAGAGCGCTTTCACATTTAGGCGACTTTACGAGTAGCAGCGCGACTTACGCGGCAGCAGCGCCGCAGCGGCGCGTAAGGCGCGCGGGTCTGTCCCACTATAACCATTACTTTTGCAGTGGTAATACTATCCCCGTATTAGTACTGAAATGGGTAATGGCTGTAGTAGGGCCGACACAGTCGCGCGACCGTCGGCTGCTAATGTACAGGTCGTGCTGCTGACGCTCTACAACATCACATACATTGCCCCGATCCCAAGCTAAGCAGCTAAAGAAAGCAAATAGATGTGGAACAAATTAAACAGAAACAAATGATACAAATCCCGTTCACAAACAAACATTGACACACGTCCTAACCAAAGTCAAAGGTCCTCAGGGCGTTTCACCGCAATCAGACGATGGTCACGCGACAACGGATTAGCCGCCCTTGGTCCACGACGCATTAACCACGACGCCCTCTAATAAAGGAGCCCTTACGTTAATTGGTTACATTAGCCAGCTGTCAGATACAGAACGCACTGGCTTGATCAGAGACAAGACGACCGCCTATTGAGGCTCCATTTCTTCATTAATAGTAACGATAAAATGTCGTTACCAGCGGGCCTATAATTATGATTGTGTGTTTTGAAGAAAAAATACTTAGATCAATGGTCATTAAAATAGGCATTCGGACATTTATTTAGGTAGTTTTTCTTCAAAACACACAATCGTATTTAACCGCTGGTAATTAAGCTTAACCATCAGTATCGATGAAGACATTGAGCCTTAACCGAGCCTAATCTGCCATATTTTAGATTTGGTACATAAAATCGTAGCAGATACTTACAACACTGCATAATTCTTACAAATCTGGGCCTACGATCGTGGGTCCCGCCAAAACCCAGTTAGGCGAAGTGCGAGGAAGGGCATTGCCTACCTTTTCTCGAAATGTTTCGACGATTTTTGAACGCCAACCATAACTTCGGTCCTTCTTATTATACCTGACAAACATAACTTATCAAATAAATTTTGCAGTAAATTAAGCATGCAAGGTTTCAATTGCAATCAATTCTATTGCATTAGAATTAAAGTTATGAATATTGTATAATTGTTTCACCTTACACCGATTAGACACAAACGAAACGGCCAAACCACATTATTTTGACTAAAGTGTAGAGTTTGAGAAGACTTTAAGTCGATTTGTGAATAAATTGAAGACACGTAGGGTTAGCAGCTTAACTTTACGAATATCATAACGTTTCAACACTAAAAGCAACAGGATCTCGGCTTTTGGCGACATTTTACATGACAACGGTTTTTGGTATAGTTAGTCATCTTAAAATATGAAAGTTCATAATAAAATATAACTTTTACTCAACGGCATTCGGTGAAGCAAATTGTATACATTGAAGTATCTGTTTGTTGCACATCAATAAACTTAAATGGGTTAGATACATTATTAGTAACATAATACAGAAAATGTACATCTTGGCAGTCATAAAGTTTTCAAGCAATGCCATCCTAAAACCTTGAGAATACAGTTAAATTTTTACTAACATTGTTAAGCCAAAGAGTTTGTTCGTTTGAACGCGCTAATCTCAGGTACTGCTACACCGTTTTGAAAAAATATTTGTGTGTAGGATAGTTTATTTATCTAGGAAGGATCAAGACTATAAAACATCACGCTGGTTAATAAGATACATCTTCCTACCAAATTTCAACGGTGTGATGCCTATAGTTACAGAATAAAATGGCTGTGACATACGGACGGACAGACAGACAGACTTGACGAAACAAACACACACACAAACCAACTGTCGTGGTTTCGAAGAAAGTAAATTTCTTCTTTGAGTAACGAATACCAGAAAACGATTATGATAGGGGCGTCACCCATAAATAATTATATACATATAAAGCATCCATTGTCACAGTCACTCCCGGCTAGTGTGGACAAAGGGTGTTTAAAAGATACTAATATTCGAATGAAATAAAGAAATCCGGGTATAGCATTTGGCAACAAAAGTTTATTCAAATTTGCTCGTTCACAATTACCTTTTAACACCTTCAAATACAAAACTTAATAGCTCAGAATTCAGTAGAGACTAGGTTAGGTTCTAATTTAGTTATCTATCTATATCTATACTATTACAAATCTTTATGTTCACAAATTTCTAACTAAATAAAGATAAACCACCAATTTAAGTTTTTAATTTCCTAATTGGTTTCAAAATTTATACTCAAAGGGTTCCTAAGTTATGCTTCAATTAATAGCTAAATTATCCCACTTTTCACTAAAGTTAAAGTAAATACAAGGAAAACCAACCTTGGATTTCAACAGAGGTTACTATTTCAAATCTTTGTTGCATCAAACTACAAACAACTCTGCAACATTACCCCAAAAATTTCTCCGATACCGATCCATCCTCAAAACAGTAGACAAGGAGCAAATCATTCCATAGTAAAATCTGACTTCAAAAATAATCCAAATGAGGTCTAAGTAAGGTCACTGAAAAGAATTTACAAAATGTTAGTTCAACGCACAAACCAAAGTAAAAGTAAAAAAAAAAAACACTAACTTTTCATAATAAATATTTACCTGAGGTTACAACATGATCACCACTTTGTGACTGTACAACTTACAGACACATATCCAAAGCGAAACCTATAAATAAAAGAAAGTTCTAGTTAACAACCATTTTTTGAAGTGAAAACTTCTTTGGCGGCGTTGAGCACTTTTGTGGGATGGGGGAAAAATGTGAAACTCGCGTCAGGACACGTGGGCTGATCGGAAAACCGTAAGACGGTTGGCGAAATTATGGATGTAAGTTGATTTTTCTGAGAGATAAACTTTTTAATGTAATTTAATATAATATAAATTGTAATGTTTGTGTACGATAGCGCAATAAATAAATATTGTATTCTATAAAAATATATTATTATTATTATTATTATTATTATTATTGTATTCTATCACAAAAATGATAGTACTTTTATATTGATAATAAGAGCAATTCATTCAAAATTATTCCCTAACTATTCCAAAAAATCAAAAATGCACAACGTTGATATTCAAGTTTTCACTTCTGCCGGCACTCCCGGAGTGCATTTTTTTTTAAGTGAGGGTGGGTATACTTTACATCACCCTATTTATGAAATCTTTAATAAACCAATTAAATACCTGCAACAGCTGGCTCGCCATATAATTTCTGAATTGATTACTAAACATTTATGCTAATTATTCTATTTGAGACCTGAAATGATAAAAATTACAACTCTCAATACAATATGCCCAGATGTAGGTAGGCTACATTTTCTTTACAAGGATTTCCAAAGGAGTTTCCCAAAGTACTTACCATTTTCCAGTCATGTATATCAAATCAATCTCGAAATGATTTCATCCAAATTGACATGTTGGCGGCGTCTGAAAAGAACCATGTGCTCAGACTCTAAGAAATGTCTCGCAACAAACAAAAATCAACGCAAACCTTTCTGCAGATACTTACCTGGAATAACTATCAAACTACAAAATAATTTGGGGCGTGCCCCGTTATCAAAATTTTTACTTTTTTACATTTTAACACACGTTCCACTCCGACGCACGACCAACAGTGGCGGAACCGGAAAAAACAGCAGCTGTCACACTTGACAAATGTCAGTGTCAGCATTCATCATATCTATGCCAAAATATGGACTGGAGTCCTACATCCGTTTAGCTTTTCGTTTCACGCGAACTTAGACAAGAATATACAACGTTACATCATCATGACTCAGGTACAAATATTCGTGCTCGTCACACAAACATTTGCCCCTTGCGGGATTCGAACCCGTGACGGCCGGTGTGATACTCAGGACCAATACACTAAACGCGTCGTCATATTATGCTCAAAATGTGATCATATTATTTTATAGCAGTCCCCAACGATTGCATCGCGCGTTTTGAGTTTAATCTATCCTTTTCTGTCGCAACGTGATGTTTTAGCCTAAAGTCTTCCCGAATGAATAAGCTATCTAAAACAAAAATATTTTTTCAAATCGGTCAAGTAGTACCTGAGATCAACGCGTTCAAACAAACAAACAAAATCTTTAGCTTTATAATATTAATATACAAAAAAGGTTGTAGTAAAGAAACTATATAAGATAGACATATGCTGTCGCGGACTTTATTCTAGAACTGTTTATGCAAAATAATCTCGACTTGCATGATTTTTGTGTAACTTGAACGGTTTACGCAGCGTGCGCAGCGGAAGTTTCCAAAAGGCATATTTTCCCCCAATTTTTGCAACATTTTATATTGCGGCGCTGGAGTTATGAGTTGTATCTTGATGCTATATAACTTAAAGTCTTCCTCGATAAATGGGCTATCTAACGTAATAATATTTTTTTAAAAATCGGTCCAGAAGTTTCTGAGATTAGTGCGTTTAAACAAACATATGCATTTAATATTGATTTATAATGTATTTAACACACAGTGTCATATTTTATATCACTAAAGATAAAAATAAGAATGTTATCCAGGAAGTTGCTGGTTCGAGTCTCGCCCGTGCGCATTTTTTGGTTTCTTATTTTCATTTTTATGCATTTGATATTGCCTTCACAAAATCATATCAACTAGGTCAGTCAGTATCTCTATATCTGCTACCTTATCTTCCAATTATGTCATAGTGTTTCTCTAATGCAAGTTAGGCTGTCTCATTACACTGTTTACGCTTATTGTGTGATGGTTTCCAGTACCTTAGTGACTTAAGTGAGATATCCTGAAAATTTGTAAAGAAACTCAAAGCTGATCTGATACTGAACGCAAACGAATGGAAATCATGAAAAAGCACACAAAAATGTAGTTTTTATCAAAGTCTTTACATAAAATATATTGCTTCTAAACCGAGTTCTGCAGCCAAATCCCTAAGTATTTACCTACTTTATTCTATGACCATCTCGAGTTTCGAATTATGATAGTACCTCGCGCACACTACAGCTTTCATACGAGCTGGTTTTCCGAATTCAAATCTCATTACATCACATGGGTCGCGATGGAATTTCATGCAATATTTCGACCCGTGAGTGGAGATAAGTCACTTTAAATCTAAATTATGTGACGTGAATTTGGAAATACAGGAATTTATATAGAGTCCTGCTGTTTTATAGTATAAGAGGTTAATAATTTATTTGCTGCGATTATCGTTTTTATCATGTACCCACATGATTTCTCATTACATTTTTACATACTTTATCATATATTTTGCCAAAGAAGGGAAACGTGAATATTACTTACAATCCATTTACTCTACCCGAGCCCGTTCAATGCCGCTTTGTATGGAAACTGCAAATTGCAAACGTTTGGACTCAATGGTTCAATATCAAAATACCTAGCGGGCTTTGTTTTAATAAATGTATGGAAAGATCATCAGTTTTACAACACCATTTTACAATAGACACTCTCTTTTATGCTTTGAAATATTGATTATAATCTGCATGCATCGAAATTAATAGTTACTATGGGAAGCGTTTAGGGCTTTCATATTATTTATTTATATGTGCACAGGATTAAAAGATATTATATTTTGTTAAATACTAATCGACAAAATCGTTGGTGTTTCAACCTAAACAAAAATTATTTCAAAAACTTCCCAGAACTACTTGGCAGTTTGGTTTACTTTACGGTATAGTAAAATCCTACTATACTTTTATCTCTCTTATATTTTAAATATAATATTAATATTTGTAAGGCTACATGAATAGATGTAACTCTTTCACGCAAAAGCTACTTAAAATGGAGTTTGGATAAACTTTTACACATATTCCTGTAGAATCATTGATTAAAAATTTTGCTGCTATTCATTCATTTATTTATTTCGACAGGCAAAGGATCAATTTGTTAGTTACAAAAGAGACTTAACCTTATGTTAATATACAAACACATTAATACACAATACTAATCAATACATTTTTGATAGCACAACAGGTCAGACTGCCACCACGGGAACCATGCAGCAGGTTCAAAGTGACAATCTAACCTGTCGGCGAATGCTTTTAGGACGCTGCTAGAGCTAGCCCGTACACTGCGCACTATGGACGTATACCGTTCGCATGACTGTGTCTATTACAGGCTACAATCAAATTACGTAATTAACGTGCAGTGAAATGATGTAATTACAATCAGCTGTTAATTGCGTTATTTATTATAACCGACACAAATTGGCCAAATATTCATTAAACGGTAACAACATCATGAATAATGGACTAATTTATTACAGCTCCGGTGACTGCGCGTTTAAAACAAAATATTTTCGCCCATAAATCTTGAGGATCCCATTCATAAGGGTCGATGCTTCAGACTGTATTGTATAAGAGCTATTAATTAAAGCTGTGACAGTGTACAACAAAACAATAGCTGATTTTTCAAACAACTATCTGAACAAGAAAATATAAATTCCATCCCTAAATTTCTATTTGTAGGACCTCTGAATATTTGTATTATGACCTTCTGATTGTGCTTTTTGCCACTGTATTCGACGGCTGATGATGAAAAATATCATGCAGGCAGTTGAAACAACATCAACACTGGTTGTGTTTAAAGTAAGTGACGATGTATTTATCCAGCGAATTTACAACTTAGGCTTTGGACACATAAAATGACTAGTCTTACTCTTAATACTAGCCCGTTTATTTTTAGGGTTCCGTAGCCGAATGGCAAAAAACGGAACCTTTATAGTTTCGTCAAGTCTGTCTGTCTGTCCGTCCGTATGTCACAGTCATTTTATACAGTAACTATAAGCATCACAATGTTGAAATTTGGTAAGAAGATGTATCCTGTTCACCGCTTTACGATTCTCATACAAAATATAAAAAATAATGAAATTAAGGGGAGGCTCCCATACATAAAACAAAAAACCAATGCAGTCAAACCTATGCGTGTGTGATGTCTATGGATAGGTCTTTTGAAATGACAAAGAGGTTTCTACAACCATTTATAGATATAGCAAATTTTCAACAACCGCAAACATAACTTTGTACTTCATACAAACTCTATGAAAAAAAAAGTTATATTTGCTGTCAACAAAATATTTTTGTATTTTACTGAGTGGATTCCCTAATTCAGTTAAAGTTAGCACGGAACCCTCAGTGCGCGAGTCCGACTCGCATTAGGCCGGTTTTTAATTGTAAGGCACGTCGAAATAGGCTTAGTGTTGACGCAGCGCTGCGGCGGCGCTCAGCCGAACACACAGGATGAGAGCAAACTCAATCACGCACTACCGCAGGAGTTGATACGCTCTTATCGCGTATCTACTCATGTCTATTAGATAGCGTTTTTGGTAGGTTATGTAATTGCTATAGTAGGAACATGCAAACTTTGTCTTTAACCACTGATTACACGGCTCATTAGGCTAGCAAGTGTTTCAAGAATGGTGACATCGACAATCAGTTCGACCGTGTTAGTAAAAAGTTTAGAATAAGTGATAATAAAAAAAACAATTGATATATTAAAATGAAATTTATGAATTTCTAAAAAAACATTTTTTATCATGAACACGCAACCCGAAATTAAATTGAAAAGCTACTTTTAATTTACTGAGTATTGTTACAATAACTTATATCGTTTCTCCACACGAATGGAGAAAAACAACAGCTCGCAAAGCCAAGGAACTGTTAGAATTGAATCCAGAGGCTTGCACCAACTCACTTTAGCTGTAACATTTCAATAACATTTAGACTTGACTAGTGGTCCCCCGGGACTTTGTCCGCGCGTTTTGAGATTGCTCCCTCCCCTCTTGTCGCAGCGCCATGTATAAAGCCTCCCTCGATAAATAAGCTATCCAACACAAAAATATTTTTTCAAATCCGTCCCGTTGATTCTGAGATTAGTAAGTTCAATCAAACAAACTCTTCAGCTATATAATATTAGTATAGATTTAAGAGCAATCCACTCGTATGCTACATTTATTTGGTATAAGCAACAGTTTATATAGCTAGGTGAATATTGTATGTAATCGGTAATCAAGAAAACTCATTCTTCCAATAAAAGTACCCAAATGTCATGTCATCTCAACGTCAAGGTGGCTAGTCTCAGCCGAATCTGTCCAGAAATTCTGGGCCTTGGTAGAGATTTGTCTGCACCGTAGGAGGCTTCATGCCCTTCACTTGCCCCTCCTCGATGGGCCTCGGGCAGCTGACTCGGGGGTGTCAGCAACTCCTTAAAGAGGTCTGTGACGGTGTGCGTATCCGGCACGCCGTTTATCAAACCGGAGGGAACATACATTTCCGCTGAAGCCAGGTGGCGCTCGCTACCAAGCGAACCAAAGCCAGAGATGGAGCTGTGGAAGAATGCCTAGGCACATGCTGCTAACTTGTGGTTTCCTCCTAAATGGCACCGGTGGACAACGTCAGGTTTTAGTGGGTATACCCACTCTGTACTGGGTGGGGCAGCCCTACATGATCTACCGGCGCGGCCCCCACCGGCGGTATGGTATGCGTAAAGCATTTCCTGATGAAATAAAAAGTCCAATATCTTGCATTTTCAGCAGTTAAATGTCAGTTTTTTTAGCATCACCATCAGGTGACTGATCTCGTTTTGCTATAGATACAGTACGTAGCGAATTCTCTTTAATTCTGTCTTTTATTTATCAGCGCTGCGTAACATCTAGGTCACAGATTATGGGATAAGTTCGCGAATGTAGGTGAACCAGGGTGATATACGAGTATGTAAGGAGGAAAGTTTTACACGAAACATGAGGAACCACTCCAAGCTATTTTTGATTCATTGTCGAATGCATTTTAATGGAAAGTTTTATGACAATTATCTTGTACGTTTTCACTCCTAGTAAAAGAACAGAGAGTGTGTTTATTGTGCAAGTTTATCATGCTGAATCTATTTCTGGCTGCATTTTAAATATTAACAAAATGCAATGTGATGCTCATCAATATTTTGTACTTGTTATTTTTAACAAAGAGCACAATAATTCACAGTGAAGCTTCTAGAGGCTTTAGACACGATTCTAATAAGAAAACTTCCACCATTACGAAAAAAGTCGTTACAAACTTGAATTGTTACCGCACTCGAGAATTAACAAAGACAAACTCCAACTTCGTACATTTCTACGATTTATGACGTACGAGTAGCCACATCATTTTAACACTTTTGTGGACAGTGATTGCAATACAATCTCTATTGTGGATTACTGTCCGATTGTGGTTTGAGCAACCCCGGAAAGAGTCATTTCTCTTGAATAGTGTCTTCTATTGTATTTTAATTCTAGGACACATTGCATAGCATTTTTTTTCGGACGGCTTCTAGAGCTACTGTGATGTGTTTGTTGGGTGTAAAGTCAGTTTCTTTTTGCTTGTCAAATATTGTAAACAATCTTGACAATCTTTTTTTTGGAAAAAACTCATCAAACACATAGAAAATTCATCGTTTAGCCCTGAGATCTTTTTAAATCAAATAGGAAGTGAAGTTTGTGCGCCGATATGATTATAGACGTTATAATAAGATTGTTTACATTATTCGACTAGCAAAGAAATAGACTATACTTCTGACCTTCACCGACCCAAAGTTGGGTGACATTATTTCTAATCTGTTGTTTGACAACAGCCACCGATTTACAGTTTTTGACTGTGCAACAAACAATCGCGCATGTCTCGGATAAAAATAATATTATCTCGTATGATGGGAATAAAACCATAAGGATCGCTCCTCATATACTCATTCGAAGACATAATATAAATAATTCATTCCAATACATTACATAACGACGCGCAGATTGTTTGTTGCGTTTGGTGATTAAAGCTCCTGTACCGTTACCATACAAATTGCACAGCGCCTCTTGCGGTCATTTGGAGAACTAAAATTTTCCAAACATTTTTTTAACGTCGTAGCTAGCAAGTAAAACCTCAGTAAACTCATGGGAACGGTACTGATTACTATGCCGCCCGTCGCGGGTTCGAATCCAGCAGGGGGCAAATATTTGTGGGATGAGCACGAACATTAATTTGTACCTGAGTCATTGATGTTTATAATATGTACTTATGGGAGACGCCACCGTTATAATCGTTGTGTGGTATTTGTAACACAAGGAAGTAAATTTCTTACTTCGAAACCATGACAATTGGTGTGTTATCTGGCGAATATAAATATTTATTTATTACATTAAAATCTCCGTGTCCACCGTCGACAAACTTAATTAACGCGAACGTGACGACATCGGTTTATCATGTTTAAATTAACTCCGGCAGTAACTTTTGAAGTGAGTCTCTCATTACAGCGTTTTTTTTTTTCATTCATTTATTTATTAAAAAAAAAAAACCGGCCAAGTGCGAGTCGGACTCGCGCATTGAGGTTTCCGTGACAACTTTAACTGAATTAGGGGGCACGTAGCCAAAATATAACTTTGTTTTTCAGTGTTTGTATGAGGAATAAAGTTAGTTTGCGGTTGTTTAAAATGTGCTGTATCTCAAAAACTACTTGTTTGATTTCAGTCAAACTGGGAGACCCCACGCCCCCCTAAATATCATTCTTTTTATTTATTTTGTATAGCTATCGTAAAGCGGTTAACTGGATACATTTACGTACCAAGTTTAAACTGTGTAATGCTAATAATTTCAGAATAAAGTGGCTGTGATATACGGATAGACGGACAGACAGCCATTCAGCTACGGAACCCTAAAAACCACTTTGTTTTACACATTCAATATAAAGCTTTACTAATCGATATTTGGTTTGAACGCTTGATTTGTTTCAATCACAACAGGGCAATATTAATACGCTCATGTGACATTAGCGGAATAACTTTATTCGTCTCGCTCGAACACAGACCACGCCTTAGACCATCCTTTTGAGTGGCGACTGGCGTCGACGTCTGACAACGGTTTATCGCGTCCGGAATTAGTTCGGAACTTTTGCACAGACTCCGGCAAACGTTGGCGCTCAAATTAGCTGAGACGTTTGTTTTAAGGCCCAGATAATATAATACTAATGCTGTCTGGAGTCTGTTCTTCTCAAGAGCCCAGATCAGGAGTAATGAAAATTAATAAAACCTACAAAAGTGCACTTTTCAACCTACTGAGTGTAATGTGAGCTTTAATTTAAAGTCTACGTCAAAATCGGATCGCAGCAAAAATATTTCGGGTTTGAAGTTTGATGACACATACCGAATGTATTGCTTTGCGCTTCTGCTACTATCGTTTGCGGGCTCGAATCCTGCAAGGGGCAAATGTTTATGTACCTTAGTCATAAATGTTATATGTATTTAAGTATTTATGGAAAACGACCCCGTCATTATCGTATGGTATTCGTAACAGTCGGTATAGGATTGTAGTCTGGCCCATTTATTAATTTAAAGTCTCGGAAGGCAATTATGATGAGTTTAACGATTCCTAAGTCAGTAGGAAATAAACAAACACCGTCATTTCTGACAAGACTGACTGTCTTGTCAGTTTCGACCTCTGAAGAGAAAAAGTCCGAGAAAAGCGCCTTACAGAAGTTTTGACGCCGCCGACATCCAATTAACTAGCTTCAGGATATTTGCGCTGTCTATCGAGACGAGATAAGAAAGGGCTATTGTCGTGATGAACTTGGCTAATGGCTAGGAAATTAGGAAAACTTTAATCATGTAACAGATATATATCTATTAATTTCTTAAGCTTACCTTTACTTAGACTTCTAGAATGAAATTCACAAAAATCAAATAACACTTTATAAATATTAGACATCTGATAAACATTGCGCTGATAAGTAAACAGCCTAATACACTTGTGTTATGGAAAAGTCGTAAAAAGAAATCTGATATAACGATCGTAGGTACTAAAAACCTAGACCTGAGAGACTATACCCAAAAATTATAACTTCTACATTGACTTGACCGAGAATAATAGATAAAAATGAACAAACTCCGTCATAGCCTTTCACACTGAAATACCCATAGTAAGACTACATCTTTACTAATATTATAAAGCTGAAGAGTTTGTTGGTTTGAATGCGCTATTATCAGGAACTGCTGGCTGAATCGATTTGAATTATTTTTCGTTGGAGAGCTTATTTATTGAGGAAGGCTCTAGGCTATAAAAGATTACAATATGGCTTATGAGAGCAGAACAGAGGGAAATATTGAGAGGGGAATATAAATATTTTACGGGAATACGCCCGCGTTAATTTCGACGCGGGCGTCGCCGCGGGGCACCGCTGTCCTAAAATATAGATAGCAAGTGTAATACGTAATGAAACTTTATAGTTTGTTTAGGTATACATAACGCCATCGCTTATAATCTGGCCTACAAGACACGTAAACTCCGAACAAGGCCTATTCTAGCGAGCTGTTATTCTGTTAGCCACTGAAACGTCCAATTAACCACTACGAGCACCCTCGCAACTAATTGGAGTTAGGCCTCTGAGGCTGTATTCTCAAACGCAATGTCCGTATTTTCGAATCCACTACTCAATCGGTAGACTTCCTTGCAATGCGACCTGCGTAAGCGGCTTAACGCGTGCGGAGCAGAGCCGCGCAGCTATGAAAGAAGTATAAAAGTGTATTCCCTTTTCGATCGTTATGCATCTAATCGTATGTAACTAGCTCCAAAAACAGCTGTATTTGAACCAAAATAATAGTGGCTAACACATGTGTCAACAAGCGTCTAACGCAGGGCGCATTACACAAGTATGAGTGTGAAGTCGCCCTTAACAAAGGTGTAAGATCAATCAATAGTAAAGTTAGTTCCGGAATGTACCACCAGATGGCGCAGTTCCTAGTTAACTTGCACTAACGAAGTTTTTGGTTACACTCATATAGGTAAATTGGATATAACTTATTTTTACTATCTGTTGAGACAGTCAACCGTTTGTTGCAAAGTTGGCTCATACCTCAACACCCGAGCGGTCGCATGCGACCGCATAACAATAGAATACCTATTGTGTCTCGTTCACATACGCTTGAGGGATTATAACAACCTAGCATTTCCTCGACTGTGACCTATCAACAGGCGGTTGTACAAAAGGTGACTGAAAAAATACGAACATTGTTCTGACTATACAATGACTCCAAACAATGTCCGAATAATATCGAGATAGAAAAACAGTACATGGAGTTTCTTGAATAATAAGCATACACTAGACCAACAAGGCAGTCACTTTTACAATGGCGTGTCGAAAGCTAAGATAAGAATCCAAAAACTTCAGCACGCAGTGGTTTTCACTAACCCGCAACTTCTGGCAAACCGGACCCCGCCCAACTCTTACACCATGGAGGAGCTTACAGAATAGGGTCCTGTTTTACGCAATTGCTCGGAAAGTTTATTCTTTGGGAAGTAGAAGTTGATGTTCTGCGAAAGTACGGAATTGAATAATGTTCTTGAGTTACATGAATAAGTTGGGTTCTTAGATGTGCGAAAAGGTTTTTAAGCAAGACTCAAATTGCCAAAGCCCACTTAAACATCTCGTTTAAATACTAATGCAATAACATTTTGTTAATAAACGTAGATATCGTCAAACTGTTCACTGTTTGAAACAATTCTATTCATAAAGATGAAATAAGAAACCAAATATTTTGCGCACGGGCGGGACTCGAACCAGCAACTTCTTGGCTAACCAGGCCAAACGCTCTACCAACTGAGCTACCGTGCTGTCGGTCTGACCTTGCGAAATTTATGGTCTCTTATAACAATTTCTATTACTTTGAAGCAGTGCGAAATATTATGTTTCAAAAAATAATAGGTATCGTATGACTATTTGGGTGTTTGTTTTTCAAAGGATGTGTACACACTGAACTTCCAAAAAAAATAAGTTATTCTTACCATCTTTTGAATCTTAATGGTCTTGAATTGGTTAAATAGAACCGCTAATAGTATTTTCCGATTCACCCGACTAGCAAATGTAACACATTTATACAAAAACGTTTATTGTGGCCATTCCATGTTCACTATTATAGCACTGTCCTACCAAACAAATGAACTCCGTCACAGTGGAAGTTATGACCGTCCTCGATAAAAAGGCTCTATTTTTGGTAACTTCTTTATGGCTTGGATTCATCTCCGTTCGCTTTCGTGATATATGTACCAGTACATCATCCAGCCGACTTCCATTTTAAATGTTTCTCACTGTATAGAAAGTTCTCACTCTTATCCTTTGCATTAACTGTGGTTATTTGTTGTGATCTATGTAGAGCTTTTAGTTTTTGGCGTTTAAGCTAAGAGGATTGTTTAAGGGCGAGCTCTTATACAAAAAGTGATATCGTTTATCACCCCTTTGACAGTGTCCATTTTTTTTACATATATGAGATATTTTGAGAAAAAAAACGGATGGTACGTCTTGAAAATTTTTAAAAAAAAGTTTTAGTAAATATAAGAATTTTAACATTTCCTTTTTTGCCAAAGAAAAACTCTTCAGAATTTCGTTTAAACCAATAAAATCATATTTTTTATAATCGAAGACATACCAGCTTAGTTTTTAATAGATGAAAATGAATGAGTCTAAATGTCTCATTCTGTAAAGAAGTTTACCGGTTGGAAGACGTTATCGCCCGCAAGTTTTTTTTAATAATTATTATTATTATATTTCGACCGCAAATTCAGGCAATTCCGCCAAATGTTCCTCCGGCCCATAATAGTCTAAGAGTATCTGACCGAGATCGAACCGAAGAGAGATCAAAGTTGGACTATCAAAGTATCATTAAGGCTAGTTACAAAGTTTAGCCATAAAACTTTATTATAACTTCAATACAGTGAGTTTGTATTATTTGTATGATAAATGCTTCAATTTTATATTTTGAATTTTCAAGACAGAACTTCCAGTTTTACTTATATGAAGTGTGTACAAGAGCAATGTATTGTCTTCTTAAATCTGAAACTCCTTTTTGGGTTGTATCAAATCCTATATTAGTACAAGCTGGGTTATTCTGCATTTACTTTCCCTTATGATTTTCAATTGTTCATGTTTTTTGTACTAAATTCTTTTTGTAACGGAAGCAGTGAGTATGTTTCCATTTTATTCTTATTATATTTTTTACAATTGTATTTTAACACGGAAACCGTCAACGTACTACTAAACGATAGACGTATCACAAAAACAAAAGAAAAACAATTGTGATCGACAGAAAGTACTTAAAAATATAGGTGATTAACTGATTCAGTCTCTGTAGTCCAAAAACATCATGCCAGAAAGAAAAACACAAAAAAGATGGTATTCTCTTTTTTCTACTATTTTTTTTTTCAGTTTCCGTGCTTATTCACGCTTATACAAACTCCTATTCACTGAGCTTCAGCAATGTATTCTACTTTAGGAGATAGTATCTAAATGTTATTAGCGAGTGTTTGAGCGGCGCAATATCGCGCTCCAATAACTTTGTCGCATTGTCCAGTAGGCGTGGAGATAGGTGGTGAGATCGTTTTGTTTATGAAAACAAAGTTAAATATTAAATGGTGGGAAAATAAGCGCGAGCGATAATGCATGAAAAAGGGACGTGTTGGTCTGAGTAGTAAACGTCCAACGCGCCACAATGGTGGCTAACAGGACTCTAGCTACCAAAAGAAAAACATACATCATTGTTATATTTTTGTATCGATAAACTTTATGTATTATTTGGTGGTCTTAAACTGCTATCTATACTTAATAATAGTATAAAGCTAAAAAGTATGTTTGTTTGTATATCTGAACGTGTTTATCTCAGGATCAGGACTGTGTATTTTTTCTGCTATAAAAAATACATTAGTTATTTAAGAATAATTCAACAGTCATTTGTGTGTGATCAAACTTGTGTCAGGTCAAGAAGTCAGCAGAAAAGTGGATAAAAAAGAAGCATGTAAAAAAAATAAAGAGTAGAATGAATGCATGACCTAATGGTATTATTGGGAGAGAATGCTTTTAGCCTCAAGTCCAGCTTTCCTAAAATTTTTATTAGTTGAATAAAGTTTTTTCATATACATTTAACATGGAAAAAAACACTACCGACAAAACTTAAATTAAGGCTGTTGAGCTCTAGGCCTATCCCATACTCGTATCAGCGCGGAGCGGAAGTGAACAAATAAAACGGTTAATATCTGTGAGGACACGCCCGTGAACTCGTCCCACTCCAAACTGAATATCTAGCTTTCAGCACTTCTGTGACTGGAATGATGAAAGCATTAGGAACGAAACTGCTGAAAGAACTCTCGACCTGAGAGACATAAGGTCGAATGTCAAAATTCGACCAAAATGGCTTTACTATATGGCTGGAACCAGCATCTTGCGCTCTTTCTATGCATCTAAGAATCATATTTCTATCTCTTTTCTTTCTGTTATATTCACAAATGCATAAGGTCGAATCTGACATGTTTTTCTATATAAATCGTGGATAAAGGTCTGAAAACAACTACAGAATTTATGCTTTAAATCTTAGTGTGATCTAAAAGTCGAACGTTGACTTCAGTTTTTTTGCTTTTAAAATAATTTAGACATAAGGCAGGGTCAATTTTGTCATTCGACTTTATACTACAAGGATTGTTGGCCAAAATAAAACGTATTTTCAATTAGAACTTTATGCCTCTTAAATTTTCATTAATCAGATATCGTATCTTGTGATAAGGTACTTGATACAAATAAGGCCTACCTTATTTTGAATGCTTGTATTTTTATAAATATTAAATTACTTGTTTCTGAAGTTTACGCGAATATTAAATTAAACAAATAAAAACAAGGTTAGATAACTTCTTATATTCTTTAATTTAAGCATTTTAATGAAAAATAACATAATTTTTACCTCAATCTAATCAAAATAATCAAGTTTCGAAACCACCTGTTTTGGCTTTAATAAATCGGCCACACGTATTAAGGCCTATATGATTCAAAGGCCTGTAGGCCTCAAAATTGAAGTTATGTAAAATAAAATTCAGTCAAATAACATGTAACACGTCGATTTCCTTGCGTAATCAAAAGTTTTACAAACAAATTAAATAAAAATATATTGTAAATCTCTAGCCAAACCTAGATTTTACTTATTAAGAAAAACACATAAATTATCAATAAAATTAAGTATTCATAGTGACATAGTAACGATTTCTTATATATTTAATAAAATAAATCATGAAATACAAACAATTAGTTATCTTTTGTATAAGCCTTATTAAAACACAGTGTTCGAATAAGGCCCACACAAAAAAAACGTTTTAAATAATCAGTTTGGGAACTTAAATTAGTTTTCAATTCTTCTAGGCTTTTGAATCATCTTTGGTTATTCCTAAGCAATCTTCGTGACACACCTAAAGCAGTCTTTACATGGTCGCATCGCATAGGTATCTGCTACTTTGTCTTCGAGACAGGCATGACAGTAGGTACCAGCTTTTATTCTGCTTTCTTTAAGAATTATCAAAAGCTTTTTTGTTTTCTTTATTTGTAGTCTTTTTGTTATTTTTATAGGTTTTGATTTTTGTTCCTTTTTTACAGGATTTGTATTTTTTTCGATACTGCTTTCTTTTTTTTTCTGTGCTATTAGGAACGTTCTCATTAAATAAATCTTTTGTTACTCTTCGACCCATGTAGTTTTACGCTTTTATTTGTCCATAATCAGGTGCTGGCATGATTTTCTGAAAAGGAGATTTTGAACTTAATTGTCCTAAAGGAATATTATCTTCATCTAAAGGATCTTGATCCTGAGATAGATATTTTGGGCTTGTAGACATGCCATGATAGTCTATTCCTGAATGTTGAGACAGAGTCTCATTTTTTGAGCCTTCATTCACTGGTTCAATTGCTAAATGCTGAGGAAGAAACAGATTTTGTTTACATGATCTATTGCTGAATTCGGACGCAGTTGCAGACACGTGTTATTGGGGTTTACATTCAACAGGCATATTTCTGAACGCTAAGTCAGACACATGATTTTGAAGCTTTCACTCCCCGAATCGGTATCTAAACTGGAAGAAGAAGAATATATTCTTCTTCCAGTCAAACATCTAGCTGGCATTTCTGATTCCCAGCATTAGTTATCGTCAGATTTGTTGCGTGGTTCATCCAAGTCAGAATCGCTAAAATTTACAAGACGGCGAGCATTGAATAAACCACTAGGCCCAGGCTGATTTTCATCATTTTTTCGACTCTTAATAGTCTTGCAGAACTCGAATATCTTGCGTAGCAGGTGTTGTGGGCAAATATTCTGCTGAAATTAAATTTTCTAAGTTGTTGCAAAGTGGAAATTGGCGACGAGGAGTGAGATTCTTATCAAAGCCTACCGTCACTAATATGGCCTATCGTGCTGAAATAAGGCCTAGGCCTTATTCGATATCACGCTCAAGTTGTCTTAATTTTTTTTCAAAAAATACATCTATAGCCAGTCGTACAAATTGAAATAATTATTAGCTAATGATAAATATTAAGAAACGATCACTAAGAGAATCTTAATCTAAAATAGCGTAATTTTAAAAGAAAACTTATTACGAAATCGCCGGATTTTTATAAGAGAGCACCAAATCATCCACCATTTTTGAAGGATGCGTGCCAACTGGCATGAGGATCGCGGAGCTGGACGTTCTTGCATTCGACCGGGTGATAGGACGTGTGAGAACTTGTCCTTAAAGTATTTTTACGGTTGGAGTTATTTATCCGTGTTTTCTGATGCATAGGCCGTATTACAACGTAGGCCATATTTGTATCAAGTACCTTATGCTGTTATGCCTCGAAAGTTTCATTTGTTCGTTCAAGGTATGCAAACAAAATAGCTCTTTTGCTTCTAAAAAACTGCTCCTTTATGGTTAAATAGAAATGCATATGTGAAGAAGAAACGTTATTCATTCCATTGATTTAGTGATCAGACTTGGATGCGATATAATGACATCGGCCATTTTCGCCGGTCACTCAGTCGTCTTCGGCACCGCGCGGCTTGACCTATCAGCGCATCGCACCAAGCGAGTGCCGTGCAGCACCGCATGCGCGGGTTTGTTTTGTTGCGAGAACTTATTCATTCGCGCGCAAGTTATTTAGATTGAAGTGAATACCTAGTAAATAATTTAAATATTAAAATTGTTTGTTGGTGAAAGATTTGAAAGGACTATTAATTTATTAAGTAATGGAAGACGAAAATCAGGTGAGTGCATTATTATTAAAGTAATACCTACTAAATAGGTTTAACGTAGCAAATCGAGTGGCGTGGGTCAGTGTTTTTTTACCAGTTATAGTTAAAATTACTTGAACTTACATGAATTTTGTTTTTCAGAACATTATATTAACTCGTTTACTTAATAAACGACACAAACTCACCGAGCTTAAAAACAGGTAATTCAGTCCCCGCAGCAGCCAAGATAAAGCTGGCGAAAATGTGATTTAGTTGCCGGTTAGTTATCACTATATCACTTACATTATTTTGTTATTTCATAAGCAAATTAGTTAAGTAATTACATACTTTGTTTCAAACCATAAAAGTACAATAAATTTCATTGTGCGGCCTTAACGCTAAGAGTGATTTCTTCCAGGGAACCTTCAATCAGCTATTGAAGGTTTGTCAATTAATTGTAATGTTTATTTCCATAGGGAACGAGAATCAAGGTCTATACGAGTAACCTATAGCAGGGCCAAGTTACTGTGATACGAAAACAAGATTTGGAGTCGATGGGCATATGCTTCAAGTAGAATGTTTAGGTAATTACTTACGGTAAGTAAGTAATACTTATAGTTCTAGATGTCATCGAATATGTTAAAAAATCTATATCCAAAGAATACCTACTTCTCTGTGTTGATGTAATATCGAGGTCTTCGGCGCCTGACCACCTTACGAGTGAAAATCGCTTGAAGCTCGAGTCGTCTTTTGTATGAAGTGACTCCCGATTTTGTATCTGCGTGCAAGCTATTTTGGTTTAAAAGTGGTTACGCGGCAGAGACCCCGACCGCACGTTTGCGATTCTTTATAAGCTTATAACTACTGAACCTAATACGTGTACTGTACCTAAGAAGCACTTATATTATAAATACCTGTACTAATTATACCTACCAACAGAGAATTAATAAAAACCTAGATGTCGTTTGAATAAGTAGTAGTAGTAGTACCTATTATTGTTATATTTTTTATTTATTTCTGTTCTAAAAATTATTGATTTGACGATCTACATGACGTCTAGCTGAGAGACAAACTTTTCTATATTGATTCAGGTTTGTTTGGGTGTTGTGGTACCGTCTCGTTGTTTTTGTTTTCTGTAACACAAGTGCTTTTGCTACTAACCACAGGATCAGAGCAATATTTATGTGATGTTGTCCAGTATTTATTTATTGTATCTATGTACTCACAAAAAATATTTTACTTTACAGATCTTAGCCGAGAATTCTTTGATTATGATAGTGATGATAGCGTTAAAGACAAGATTTACGAACCACACAAAGATCTTTCGGATGCAAGCTACATCAGTGATTCACCAGTTAAAGTCTTTGCTATACCCAGGTCAATGAGAGAACAAATAATTTGATTTGATAAGTCTTTTACAATGGATTCCAAAGGAATGTCATATGTATAATAAAAAATTAAAACATTCCGAGACGGAGACGGATATTCCTGAAAGTGATTAAACAGAATGGCCAAACATAACCTCCTTAAAAAATGTATTTTGTACTCTTTAAACACTAAAAACACATTGAGATGCCTTTTTAAATTCTATTTAACATTACTTTACATAGTTACTGTTAACGAATTTATGTTTAAAACTCAAACTCAAGATTTAAGTTTTTATTTAAGTTTATTTTGGATGCTAGAGTGGATGTCAAGACAAGACGTGGCATATTTCGGTTAAGGTTTAACTAGCACGTCTTATCTTGACACTGTATGTACTGCTTACCGGCAGTAGGTGCTATAATTATGAAAACCAATGATATAGTAGGTATTTACTGACTACCTTTCTTCATTTACTAGGTAGGAAACGCCTCATTGCCTGTATGCACTGCACGTCTTTCTTTACATGCATAGATTTTATCATAAAATAGAACTAACTTAGTGTAATTTCATTTCAATCATAATGTTACATCTATACTAATATTATAAAGCTGAAGAGTTTGTTTGTTTGTTTGTTTGTTTGTTTGAACGCGCTAATCTCAGAAACTACTGGCCCGATTTGAAAAAATATTTTTATGTTAGATAGTCCATTTATCGAGGAAGGCTTTAAGCTATATAACATAAAGATACGACTCACAAGACCACAGCAGCAATGAAAAATGTTGCGAAAACGAGAGAAAGATATTCCTTTTGAGAGCTTCCGCTGCGTACGCTGCGGAAACCGCTAAAGTTACACAAAAATCATGTATGACAAGATTGTTCAGCATGAGGAGTTCTACAATAAAGTCCGCAACAGCATAAGTCTATCTTTTATGGTCGACTTACTACAACCTTTTTTATGTTAATAAATTTGTAAAAAAATAATGCATCATTTTTAGAGGTGTATTATACACACAGGTATTTATTCTTATCAAAATAAATACATTCATCATCACGAGCATTTCATTTAGAACAAAGTTGCCCTGTATATCATTTGATTCCAAAAAATATCTTAGGAGCTATCACAGTTTTAACATAACTCCGCACCAAAATAATGTTCGCAGCTTAAGTACAACGTGCGCTTGCGCTAATTATATTATAAAGCTGAAGAGTTTGTTGGTTTGAACGCGCTTATCTCAGGAACTGCTGAACCGATTTGAAAAAATATTTCTGTGTTAGATAGCTTTTTTTATTGAGAAAGGTTTTAGGATATAAAACATCACGCTGCGACGGGAAGGGAGGGAGCAAACTCAAAACGCGCGGACGAAGTCGCGGGGGACCGCTAGTGTTACGATAAAGCTTAAAGTATGCAGTGAATTTACCAAGAAATTACAGGCATAAAGTTGTATCAGTACAAAGAAATAAAATGTTTCGTTTTGTCATAGCCTTGCATAGGCATATGGTCGAATTTCACCAAAAATGTGGTTTTTGAGAAATAATATATTATTTTAATACTATAACTTGTTTCATTGCTATACTAATACATAGATACAACTCTATTCTAAAATATTGTATTATTTTTGCTGGCGTAACATAACTTATTTAAAAGATATGACACGATTTTACCAAAAACTTTCTTTCGGCTCTCCTCAAAACCTGTAAATTTCCACATCAGACCTATTGCGTCTCAGGTCGAGAACTATATGATAAATAACATAGAGGGCGTATTGTGATCCAACTTTAGCCGTTTAATTTCCAGGCAGTTCAATTCTAACTCAGTGTATACGAATTTCATTCATTGGCTACATTTCATGCACTAAGTTCTGTTTCTAGTTATCGGACTGAATAAGTATAAAACGTGCAATACTAAAATGAAATTTACACAAATGATAACTGTAAATTAGGTAAAGTTTTCAAAATTATGGGGGTATTGTATTTTATTTGACGAATATTCCTTACTGACATTGAAAAAATCAGGCCTAAGTGACAGAAACTTGATTTTTAAGCGTCTAAAACATAATTTAGCATGTACATAGGGACTTATAACATCATACAAAAAGCTATGTATTCGTATATTAGTAATATTCTACAAGTACTCAAAAACTCCTTTCCTCTGCTTTTTATGCGAAGTATTTTACGAGTAATATAATGTAGCTTTGGACTAAACTTGGCCAACTTGGGACTTTCTGTTAGTTAACAGAAAGTCCCAAGTTGGCTCGTAACTTACTTCCCAAGTCCGATCCCGTTTTATTGCTCTCGTAAAACTATTCGATGCACGTCAAGTTTACTGAAGATGTATTCATTATGTAAGAAATAGTTTGAATTGATTGCGAATAGACGTTAAATGTTGTCTTTGGAATATTTTAGAGGTATAAGAATCTTGGTGCAGATTAATACCAGTCAGTCAATATGTAAAAGTTATCTAATCAATCATAACCGAATAGATATGAATCGGGGGGCAGGTCGGACGCGATAAAAAAAAAAAAATATCATCATCATCGTCATCATTATCAGCCAAAGGATGTACACTGCTGAACATAGGCTTCCCCCACGGTTTTTCACAAGCGGTCTGCATCCAGTGTGATCCCGCAATCTTAACAAGGTCATCCGTCCATCTTGTCGGTGGACGTCCTACGCTGCGCTTTTGGTCGAAAGGTCTTCAATCTAGAACTTTTATGCCCCAACAGTTATCAGTTCTTCGCGCTATGTGCCCTGCCCACTGCCACTACCACTGATATGTCCGTAAAAATTCAATTACACGCAAGATATTGTACAGCTTCGAACCAATTTCGTTTAGCAACGCGTCCCACGCGAGGTCACAGGTAAACTGCTAATACCGCGTAAGTGTCAAGTTCCTGCAAGTCTGAGCCATTGCCAAAGCCGCCGAAATCCGCGCAAAGCCGCTAAGCCGTTTATCATATTGCCGTGAGTCGCACACTACACGCCACACTTTGTGAATTGGAGCATGTTATTTGACTTAATTTTGATTTTTATGATTTCGGTACGACTTTATGATTATAGTCAGTGTGTTGTGAACTGAGTCTCGACAGTTTCATGCATGTCTGTCTTGCTTGCACTTAGCGGAAAGCGGCGCGTTGCATATTTTTATCTGTATTTACATTATGGCCTCAAAACTTTTTTTGTTTTTTTTTTAAATTTATTTATTTCAAAATAAGAAGAAAAACACACTACCTATTCATTTCTGCCAAACTGCACAGCAGTTTGTCGGCAGTTGTTCTCGCCTAAATGAACATAACTTAAATCTACTTAGTATATAAGGGAAATATCTATATGTCACATGTGTTTCACAGACTGTAGGTACATAACGATGCATTACACACAACATTATATAGACTTTGATAATAAAAATAAAATAAGAGACTACAACGCTTTAACCCACATCGGAATAAAACGTAGGCCATCATTTTTTTATTTTTTGAAGTGAAAACTTCTTTAGCGGCTTTGAGCACTTTTGTGGGATGGGGGAAAATGTGAAACTCGCGTCAGGACACGTGGGCTGATCGAAAAACCGTAAGACGGTTGGCGAAATTATGGTTTAGGTGCTTTTTAGAGGCAGCTTTACAAAGCAAATCTGTTGGGATGTCATTGTGTAATGTCGGAACAACATATCTCCTTGTTGTCTTTCCAAAGTAATTTTTAGTTTTTGGTACTACGTATTTTCGTTTTACGGATTATCTTATTTGATGGCCATATATTCGCTCCACTTTGTGCTCCAATTCGTTGTATTGTTCTAATATAATTTTACTTTTAACTTTTTTATCAATGGGTAATATCTTACAAATTTCAAAGTTGTGAACGCACTGAATATAGAGTAGAGTTTCTTGTTTCCGTGCAGATAAATAATTTGATAATTTTCAAGAAAAGTAGCCTAGGCAGTTTAACAACCGGTAAGCAAATTTGCAAATGCCTGATTAATATTGCTTACATTCATTGGCTTTTACATCACTATCAAAATTAATTAGATTATTATAATTGACTTATGTATGCAGGTATGCTACAGATAATAATAATAATAGTCCCCCTAGCCGATTTCGATTACGGTGGCCAGTCAAAACAACTAACCGACTGCGCGGGACATATGATAGTGCACAAGTGTGTGCGCAAACACAGGTGCACTCTCCATTCCTTTCACTCTCATAGTCCGATGGGACAGCAATCTGACACGACTGGATGAATATCAGGCGCAGGACCAACGGCTTTACGTGCCTTTTCGAGGCACAGGGGTGAAACACCGCCAAATTCCAAAATCAGAGCTACCATAATAATTTCTGAACAGAAAAACCCAGGTGTATATTTTTGGCCCGACCCGGGGATCGAACCCGGGACCTCTGTCGCAGCCGTCGCTTTAAAGTGCGACCCTCTTACCGCAGCGCTACCGAGGCAGTCAAGATGATGATATGGTGTATATCATACACTGAATTACATACGGGTAATTTGTTACCTACCCACAATAGACCAATCTCCTAATCGGAGTAGATTTCAAGATCTCATAGTTGGTAATTACCTATTGTCAAAGCGTCAAAGTTGTATAGGGGCGGCAAACAAACTAATTATCTCTATCAAACGGCACCAAACTATTGCAGCTCAAAGCGCTAACGGAAATAGTTTTTTAGTTTACCAAAAAGAACATAGATTGAACATGAATTTCCTTGTGCTGATTGTTTTTAATTGGACAACTTAATGTCGGATGCGAAACGTCCTCCTTTACCCAATTTAAGCTTTATTTCATTGTTATTTTATTAACAGCATAACCCTTACTTTATTGCACATACTACATTTATCAATTATCATATGCTGTATTATTCAGAACCGTATGAAGTGAAGCATTTCTTCGCATTCAGAGCTGATTTACACGGCAAGCATCCTACAGTTCATACTTAGCTGCACATACCGATATCTTTACACAACCTCCTAGTTCATTACTTCCTACTTTACACGTAAATATTTTTATACTTTGAACTAGCCCCGGGGGACCCCCGCGGTATCGTCCGCGTAAATTTCGGATTTCCCGTAAAATATTTCAACGCAATACAGATATTTTCCAGGCCAAAACCAAAGGCCAGTAACCTTAGCGGTTAGCGCAAGCACGTGTTATTTTGAAAATGTGATAGGTTCTAAGATAAATATTGAAATCAAATATATTAAAGGACCATTTTGTTTAAAATTAAATGTTCGTTATGATGAAAATGTTTATTTTAATAAAAATAAATACCCGTGTGTATAAAGACACCTTAGAAAAAAGTGCATTATTTTTAATCAAATTTATGAACATAAAAAAGTTTGTAGTAGTAAACCATATCAGATAGACATATGATGTCGCGGTTTATTGTACAACTTCTAAAGCGTTGTAGCTAGGCGTGTTGATTGTCCCTACAAGAGGCAGTGAGATCGGCTGCATGTTTTGTAAAAGAGTGTTTTATTGTTGTTGTTTTATTTTTATTTTTATTTGTTCTGTGGTGTATAAAGTGTAAATAAGTATATTATTAAATAAATATATATATAAGTATAATTATAAGTAATAGCTGGCTATATTTTCTATTTTATTTTTAATTACGCAAATGTATGGACTGATGTCTGAAATAAAAATTTGAATTTGAATAATAAAGCGAACAATCCCGTCATAAATGATTTTTATGTACCTTAAAAGGTTAACACTGCGTACACAATGGAAGCTCTCAAAAGCAATATATTTCGACTGTTTATTCAAAATTTTTAATTATTGCTCTGCTCTTCATGATGTTTTAACAGCCTTAAGCTTTCATTAATTAATAAGCTATCCAACAAAAAAAAAAACGGTCCAGTTCCTGTGATTAGCGCGTTCAAATAAACAAACTCTTCAACTTTATAATATTAGTATAGATACGGTTGACTACACAAAAGTGACAGTTCAGTTAAGGCTGGCTGTATTTCACAAGTCTTATACCATCAATAATGACTTTGGTCTGATTGCTCTCGCTTACGTGCTTGGCTTTCATTAAGTTTGCTTTACGAAAGTTATTGAGTCGTATGATTAATCAAAATGTATTTTTTTGTTATACAAAACCTACTTCAAGCTAGTTTATTGAGTATTTTGTAATTAGAACAAAGGTTAGTAGGGCGTCTTAAAAATCTTAGGCCTGTTTTTCCCACGCCAGATAAGGAACATTCGTATAATAAAATACAAAGCGCCTAAAACACACCAATTTGTCAGCAATCATTTATGTGGATGACATTTTAAAATCGGTTGTTTTATACTTATTCAGTGGGCTAAGTCTTATCTAATGTTGGTTCAATTGGCCCTTATGATATTGCAGTATCAGGGCGCGTACGAGTATTACGATACAATTTTAATAGGTAAGCGGCTCAGTTTTACTGTCAAATTAGCAATTCGTATTGCGATTTCGCATGATATTTATAATATTATCATAATAAAACAACATAAATATTAATATTCGTACCATTGTAGTATTTGTAGTCTTAATATTATTGAAGTAAAAACTTCTTTAGCGGCGTTGAGCACATTTGATGGATGGCATATTTTTTAATCAATTGTAAGGGTTTCGATTATTAAAAAAAATGTTTTTTTAAGTCATTTTTAGGGTTCCGTTGCCGAATGGCAAAAAACGGAACCCTTATAGTTTCGTCAAGTCTGTCTGTCTGTCTGTCCGTCCGTATGTCACAGCCATTTTATTCTGTAACTATAAGCATCACACTGTTGAAATTTGGTAGGTGTATGTATCCTGTTAACCGCTTTACGATTCTCATACAAAATTTAAAAAAATATGACATTTAAGGGGGGCTCTTTTTTTTTGGTCAAACCTATACGTGTGGGGTGTCTATGGATAGGTCTTTTAAAATGACATCGAGGTTCCTAAAACCATTTTCTTATAAAGTCTTACGTTTCATAGCTAGACGCTTCCAAAGTGGGAAAATGGGCGTCCCCCCCATCTAACTTCTAAACTAAGAGAGTGTAAATTTTGAAAAAAAATATATAATGTAGATCCTAACAAATACTTTCAACGAAAATTGGTTTGAACGGAATCGAACGAGAAGTTTTTGAGATACAGCACATTATCAACAACCGCAATCATAACTTTGTACTTCATACAAATACTGTGAAAAACAAAGTTATATTTGCAGTCAATAAAATATTGTGTTTGTGGTATTTTACTAAGTAGAAGTAAATGGATTCTTTAATTCAGTTAAAGTTGGCACGGAACCCTCAGAGCGCGAGTCCGACTCGCACTTGGCCGATTTTTTTATAAAAAATTGGTTTCAAATTTTTTATCCCCAAAAAATCAAAAATGCAAAACCTTAATATTCAAGTTTTCACTTCTGCCGGCACTCCCGGAGTGCAACCTGTTTTTTATTGATAATATTCATTTACACTGAGTCAAAATTGAGCTGCCTGAAAATTGAACGGCTAAAGTTAGATCGCAACACGCCCCCAGTACAAATCAGTTGAGATATCTGGGCCTGATCTCATACTCGAAAAGAATACACATATTATTATTCCTGCTAAATTTCCACAGATATATTATTATACCCAACGAATCCTCGTATCAATGACCACTGAGCATGATGACATAAGTAAATCCGGGAAATATCCCAAAGTGCTCTTCATTCGATGCTCTCGGCACGTCGCCACTGCCCAGCGGAAAAAAGCGCTTTATAGCACACACTTATTTATTTGTCAGCCTGGTCGTTACCCGTTGCCTGGTTCAAAACCTATATTATATATTATATGTCCCAGTGCTTCGGAGAGCACGTGAAGTAGTTCTCTACTTTACGTGTAGAGTACGTGTAAAGTAGAGTTACGTGACCACCTTCTTTTGGTCCGCCTCATCTCTCTCCGCTCAAGCCTGCCGCCGTTTAACTAACTGAATAAAGTGTTACTCTGTACTCTGCCTGTAACATCCCACTGCTGGGCAAAGGCCTTGCCTCAACTATGAGGTAGTTTGAGCCATACTCCACCACGCGGGCTCTGTGCGGGTTCGTGGAGGAGTGTTTGCAAGGCAAGCGACTAACCCTGTCTCAGATGTTATAAGGCCTCTGACTAGGCTTAACGACGAATATCAACCGCTTTTAGCCAGGACCAACGGCTTAACGTGCCTTCCGAAGCACGGAGACGCTCGTGATGTACGTCACTTAAATGGTCGGAATGGTCACCCATCCAAACATGACCGCGCCGTAGGTTGCTTCACTTCGGTATTACTACCAAAACGCTGCTACCACTGCGCTACGAGTACCTCTGTGGCTACTCTCAGTTGAGGATGACCACCGCATACGGCATACGGCCAGGACGGCTAGTAACATTGACTTTTAAACTGTTAACTGTCACTCAACTCCAAGCAGCGAGAACATTTTGCATTTTTTTTGCAAGCCACCATTTTGCTTACAAGCGATTTTTGCGGCTATACGTAGCCTCTTTCGACAGACGAAAGGACGATTCGGTTCGCACGTGACACAAATGTGAAATTTTATAGATCGTTACTAACCAGCCAGCCTTGATTTATGGGCTATTTTATGTTTAAGGATAAGACAAAACAGATAATAAAATAAGTTTTTCCAGAAACCTTCTTGACTTATTTTTTTGTTGCCGCTATTATTTTTCCCAACCTAGTGCAAGGTCCTGCACATAACAGAATTAAAATTTCCTATGTTTTAAGAAACCAGCCAAGTGCGAGTCGGACTCGCACACTAAGGGTTCCGTGCCAACTTAAACTGAATTTGATATCCACTTAGCCAAAATACCACAATACTTTGTTGACCGCAAACATCACTTTGTTACTACTAAGTAGTTCGATCCCGTCCAAACTAATATTTGATGAAAGTCTTTATCAAGATCGTCATCAGGTATTTTTTCAAAATTTACACTCTCTTATTTGAGCCCCCCACCCCCTCCCCCTCAAATTTCCTTTGGACGCTTCCAAAGGAAAAATGGACATTTTTCCTTTGGAAGCGTCGATCACTCGAACGTTAGATTTTTAGAGAAAATAGGTTTTGGAAACCTCGATGTCATTTTAAAAGACCTATCCATATAGACACCCTACACGAATAGATTAAATAGTTTTTTTTTTAGGATTTAGTTTCATGTATGGGAGCCCCCTAAAAATCGTTTTTTTTATGCGAATCCCAAAACGGTTAACAGGATACATCTACCTACTAAGTTTCAACTGTGTAATACTTATAGTTTTAGAATAAAGTGGCTGTGACATATTGACGGAAAGACATACAGACTTATTGAAACTATAAGGGTTATAATAATTTGTTTAGGCTTCCTAACACTTGTGCAAAAAAAAGGTGTATGTATGTTTGTCTCTGGATTTTTTGAAAACTTGAAGTCATAGCGAGATATTTTATTTCAATCAGGTATTGAAAGAAAGAAAGAAAGAAAGAAAATGAGTTTATTAATTTAGGACATCACAAACACACACACATTTAAACGAGTTTACAGAACAATAACATACACAATCACACAACGAATTTACAAATTACAAAACAGACAAATGCAACCAAAAAGAAAAAGAAAAAAAAAACTAAGTAGAAAAAATATTTTGACCCTGTAGTGCGTGCCATAGTGTGCCGTGTGTCGGTGATGTCCAAATCAAGAGGACCTCACTCAGCATAAGCCAGGTACTCGGGAGGCCCTGGCGCTGGTTTTCAGTGGACCCTTGCTGAGTGAGGTACACGGAAAATGGCGCCAACATCACGTCCACACTGAATGATAAACATAAATACAATAGATAAACGAAATTAGAAATACAAATGAGATGAACATATACATATATAATACACAAACATAATAAGTGTGCACAGTAATTGTGGAACGGAACGGAATTGTCAAATATTTGAACCGCAGTCCGCAACTGTCCGCAACCAACAACATCGTTGGGAGGTGAGTCATCGTCATTCCGGGCGCAGGCATTGCGCGCGCATGGCGTACCATCGTCTAACTGTGGAAATCGGTGATGTAGTAATCGAAATCATAATAATGTTTAGGAAAATGTCAAATTTGTGTAAAAATAATAATAATAAAATAAAATAAAGTGGAATCAATGCTGAGTGAAATTGGAGGAAAAGTTTATAAAATGTGAGTACGAACGAATTTATCCGTAATTATATTAATATCAATAACTAGGTATATCGTATATCTATGTCAAACATGTTTTAGGTACGTGTTATGCCATGGTACCGATTCTGTTTGCTCCGATTAGCAGCCGCGTCCAGCGTATTGTTCAATATATTTTTTTATTTATTTCTGTTTGCTCCGATTAGCAGCCGCGTCCAGCGTATTGTTCAATATATTTTTTTATTTAACCGTCTTTAAACTCTAAAATAATGGATTTCTCCTAAACAGAAGACGAATGCGTTATTTTATGCTTTTCGATCAGTTTTATGAATGCGGTCAAGTTTTTAAAAATATTTATTATAGACCTTACAACTAGTTCTCAAGATTCAATTTATCTAAGCTACTACCTACATTCTTTTTGCCCTAAAAAGTCTTAACAAAGGACAGGCCGAACCAAACCTGGCACTACAAACCCAATGAATAAACAAACTCCATTCTAGGAAAACAAACTCTCCTCGTGTCATTGCGACAGGCGACAATAGTGAACCGCAATCGACCTTAATTGAATCCGTCGATTCGGACGAAACTTCTGCCGAATAATGCATGCGTATCCTTGTGTGAAAGGGCAAGCGTGAGTTGGATTTCCCGTTTTCTGTGGAGACTTAAAAGGTATCCCCGTATTGAATATATAGTTTAAGTTGTAGACATAATGTTGTCTACCACCAAGCGTGGTATGGTAACTTAACAAAACTCCCCTGAAGATTGAAGCAAAAGCAAAAGGGAAAAACACCGTTTTGACATCAAATAGGCATCAACCATACGGAAGCACGTTACTTAAAGTAATCAGCAATAATAAGGCTGCATCGAATCGGCTTTGGATAGTAGACTCTGGTTAAAAATAAGAAATAGAAGACGCCTCGATGGATCACATTTACTAGAACTTATGACAGTTCTTCTCGTTGAATTTTATAAAATTATATTGCTTTTTATTGCCGCTAAGCGACGCCGGCGCAGGCAACTCACAACACGAGCCGTCACCGCGTTAAGTATTAGTTCAGGCAAATGCAGGATGCACCACCCGCCCTCCCTCAATACGCATGCGGCACAGCTAATGCTATTTATTAGTACCCAACACCAACGTGCAAAATCCTCGACGCGTTTCGCCACTACACCTGGCATCCTCAGGAGATGTTGTCGCCTCGGCGGAGCAACTTCTTGAACTTCTTCTTCTTGAACAGCAGGTTTGATTGAACATCGAATGACGTGGGTCTCGAGTTATTCTAGATTCACAACGAATTTGATAGTATGCGATGCATAATACTGAACGCCTCTAATTGATACCGTGATGTTCCGACTACTAGTGGTTAGATCTGTCTCAACCTTTAACTAGTTAGCATGTACATATATTTATTTATTTATTTAAAGACTTTATTGCACAAATTTAGTGTACAAAGGTGGACTTAATGCTAAAAGCATTCTCTACCAGTCAAACCTTTAGGTCATGCAGAAAGGTGTCAACGGGTGCAGTGAAAAGCTTCTAAAGAAAGAAGGAACATAGTAACAATAATCCTATACTCCTATAATAATCAATATACATATTATAATATATTATATAAATAGACAAACTTACTTTAAAATAGTAAGTTTAACTATAAACATATATAATTATACGTACTTAAGCATAAATAAAGCATTAATACATACATATAATAATAATATTACTATGCAATTATTCACTTTTTCAGAAATGTGCGAACTTTATTCTTGAAGGATAACCTCGAATCAGTCTTCTTTTTTTTTTTTTTTTTTTTTTTTAATTCTTTATTGCACTGACAAAACTAAAGTACAAATGGCGGACTTAATGCTTAAAGCATTCTCTACCAGTCAACCATTGGGTGAAACAGAAACGATTGAGGCGGCGTAAAATTACACATAAAAGCAACAAATTCTTTATATCTAGGAGAAGAGAGTTTCAGAGTCGTGTAGCTGTCACTGTAAATGACTTAGAAACATACGAGGAGCGGTGAGCCTGCGTACCTAGCCCAAGGTTGTCAGAGGAACGGAGAGAACAATCATGAGTTTGACTTAAAAATGGAAACATATTTCGAAAGTAAGAAGGGGCAGAGGGGTTATACAGAATAGTGTAAAGAATGCAAAGAATTCGAGAGACTCTACGTTGACGGATGGTAAGCCAATTCAATTGTGCTCTGTAACTGGAGACATGGTCGTATTTACGGAGGCTGAAGATGAATGAATTATTTAGGAGTCATTCAAGTTTATCAATAAAGGCTTCAGTGAGGTGTAAGGTTGGGTGCTCGGGAGATGAAATGATAGATTCGGATGCGTGTACAATACTGGTTTATTAATAAGTAATCAATCAAATATAAAGTGTAATTAGTCATACGTCATAAACATATAAACGTAGTCTACACCTTCCCCGAAAGGAAAAAATAAAATAAAATTACAAAAGTTTATTTTATTTTGTTTAACATAAGTTAAGCTAAGGTTTCCAGTTAGTTTTAACAACAAATAAAACATGAAATAACATGTTATTCAATAATAGGTATGACTATGAACTAACTATATTTAAAGTTATTTTTAGGTCTGATACAATTTAGTTCTATTTTTATGTACAATATCTAATTTACCATTTTTCATAATTTCAACATTTGGTGATATATCTCTAATAACAGTGTAAGGGCCTAAATAAATGCTGTCGAGCTTATTGCCGGTTTCATTTTTCACGAGTATCATATCGTTTGGCTTATAAGTAACGGGGTTCAAAACTTGATCGTACTTAGATTTCCTATTTAATTTGCTATTAACTAAATTATTATAAGCTTCCTTTTGAGAAGTTTGGATTCTATACCGTAACTCAGCAGGGTATGAATCATAATTATACAGCGGGTCAACTGTTTGATTACACAAGTTACTGGGTAATATACATTTCTTACCATATACTAATTCGAACGGCGTAAATTGCGTTTCTGAATGCACTGAGGTGTTAAATGAAAAGCACCAATATGGTAACCACTTACTCCAAGCATCTGGGTGATTATCCGTCTGGATCCTCAGATAAGCACCTAAATGCTTGTGGGAATTTTCCAATGCTCCGATGCTTTGATGGTGATATGCTGTGGAGTTTAATTGGTTTATGTGCAACAACTTACATACCTCTTGGAATGTTGAAGATAGAAATTCCGTTCCTCGGTCTGTGGCTACTTCCTGGGGCACGCCGTATCTAAGTATAAAATTACTAGCGGTCCCCCGCGACTTCGTCCGCGCGTTTTGAGTTTGCTCCCTCCCCTCCCGTCGCAGCGTCATGTTTTATATCCTAAAGCCTTTCTCGATAAATAAGCTATCCAACACAGATATATTTTTTCAAATCGGTCCAGCAGTTCCTGAGATAAGCGCGTTCAAACAAACAAACTCTTCAGCTTTATAATATACTAGCGGTCCCCCGCGACTTCGTCCGCGCGTTTTGAGTTTGCTCCCTCCTCTCCCGTCGCAGCGTCATGTTTTATGCCATCCTAAAGCCTTTCTCGATAAATAAGCTATCCAACACAGAAATATTTTTTCAAATCGGTCCAGCAGTTCCTGAGATAAGCGCGTTCAAACAAACAAACTCTTCAGCTTTATAATATATTAGCGCAAGCGCGCGTTGTGCTTAAGCTGCGAACATTATTTTGGTGCGGAGTTATGTTAAAACTGTGATAGCTCCTAGGATATTTATTGAAATCAAATGATATAAAGGGCAACTTGGTTCTAAATGAAATGCTCGTGATGATGAATGTATTTATTTTGATAAGAATAAATAAATACCTGTGTGTATAATACACCTCTAAAAATAATGCATTATATTTTTACAAATTTATTAACATAAAAAAGGTTGTAGTAAGTCAACCATAAAAGATAGACATATGTTGTCGCGGACTTTATTATAGAACTCTTAATGCTGAACAATCCTGTCATACATGATTTTTGTGTAACTTAAGCGGTTTCCGCAGCGTATGCAGCGGAAGCTCTGAAAAGGAATATCTTTCTCCCGTTTTCGCAACATTTTTCATTTCTGCTGTGATCTTATGAGTCGTATATTTATGTTATATAGCCTAAAGCCTTCCTCGATAAATGGACTATCCAACGTAAAAAAAATTTTTCAAATCGGGCCAGTAGTTTTTGAGATTAGCGCGTTCAAACAAACAAACAAACAAACAAACAAACAAACAAACAAACAAACAAACTCTTCAGCTTTATAATATTAGTATAGATTTACAAAACATTGCGCTATTTCTAAAGAACTTTTAGTAACTAAAGGATAAGCTTCGACGTACTTACTGAGTTCACATTGTATCGTGAGTATATAACTATAATTATTTATATCTTTATCTAAGGGTCCTACAGTATCTAAAAATATTTTCTGGAATGCAGAGCTTGCAGTCGTAGTGACTACCATTGGTTCTTTTGTGTGAACAGAATGCTTTTGTTTCTGGCATTTTTCACAATTTTTAATAAAGTTTTTAACATCGGTATCTAAACCGGGCCAAAAATAATATCTTTTTATAGTTTTGGCCATTCGTCTAATGCCCGCGTGGCCACTCGTGGGCAAAAGATGAAAATCATTTAGTATTACTTTACGATCGTCTATATTATCTATTCTCTTAATGTCTTTTAATACACATAGTCGAGGACCGGTCCATGTTTTATTACTTTTTATTTCACTAGCTAGCTTTTTTACGAAAATTTCATTATTATTATTTATTACAAAATATATTTCGTCAACGTTCATTGATTTACAAAACTCTCCAAGCTCTCTCACAAATGCGCCTGGCGTCAGTTGCGATCGAGAAGCTGGATTAATAAATATAGTATTTTTATTCGTCACATAACTAAAAGTTTTACTCTCTTTCGATATTTGTCTTTTCTCTCGTAATTTCTTTAAGTCAGTTTCAGCTATAAATCGTAATTCGATTGACTCTTTCGGTTTAATATGAGTATCCACGACCATCGGTTGATCAGGCCGAGAGTCGGTGGGTATCATATTTACCGGAAGATTCGTGTCTTGTTGTCTTGTCTGTTTCCTAGTTAAAACATTCACAATATGCTCATTCATCTCTTTCAAATCATTCAAACTTATAACCATTCGTGACAATGCATCTGCAGCTGCGTTGTCAGAACCTTTCACATACTCTACGTCAAAGTCATATTCCTCTAAAATTAGGCGGAACTTTAATAATCTACTCGCCGGGTCCTTCATATTAAATAAATAAATTAGAGGCTTGTGGTCAGTCCGAATTTTAAACGTTCGCCCATACAAATATGGTCTAAAGTGTTTTACAGCCCACACAATAGCGAGCAATTCTTTTTCTATAGTGGGATATCGTTTCTCTGCCTTATTTAGACTTCGGCTAGCGTAAGCTACAGGCTTGCCATCTTTGTTGGATAAAACCGCACCGATCGCGTATCCAGATGCGTCAGTTTGAACAACAAAGGTATTTTGTTCTGAAAAATCTGGGTACTGAAGTACAGGTGGTGATATGAGACTGTCCTTTAAGGTCTGAAAAGATTGTTGACATCGTTGATCCCATTCGAAAGGTACATTTTTACGGCATAAATTATTAAGAGGGTGTGCCTTGTCGGCAAAATTGGGGATAAACTTTCGATAATAGTTAGCGAAAGCAACAAAGCGTTTCACTTCATCAACATTTTGGGGAATCGGATAATTTTTTAAAACTTCTGATTTTTGAGGATCGGGTAATACTCCGTTTCCCGATACAATATGGCCTAAATAGAGTAATTCTTTCTTTAAGAAGTCGCATTTTTCAGGGTTAAGTTTCAAGTTACATTTTCTTAAACGAGAAAAAACGTCTAAAAGGTTTTTATTATGAGAATATAGGTCTTTTCCAAAAACGATTAAATCATCCAAATATATTAGGCATTTTTCCTGAGTTAGACCGGACATAGCTATATTCATCATCCTTGAAAATGCGCTCGGACTTGTTTTGAGACCCATAGGCATTCTGGTCATTTGATGTTGTCCTGAATTAAATGCTGTGTATTTTCTGCTATTGGGGTCTAAATTGACTTGATAAAAACCTGCATACAGGTCGAGGTGACTAAAGTATACAGAACCAGATAAAGAATCGATAATCTCAGTTATATTAGGCAGTGGATATTTATCGTTTTGAATGGCATTATTTAATTTTCTATAATCCACAACTAATCTCCACTTTTTGTCGCCGTTATTATCCGATTTTTTAGGAACGAGTAAAATTGGACTTGACCACTCGCTTTTAGATGGTTCAATAATACCTTCACTTAACATTTTATCTAACTGCTTTTTAATCTCTCCTTTTTGTGAGTAGGGAAGCCTATATGGTTTTACGTAGACTGGTTCCGAATAAGGTTTTAATGTTATTGTTTGCTGAAAGATACTAGTAGTTGTTAACTTATCGCCAGATAGATAAAAAATATCAGGAAATTTGGCACACAAATTCTCAATAGATATCTGTTCCTCCTTGTTTAAATGCTTTAACTGCAATAACGAAAATAGTTTCTTTACTCTGTCTGAATCTACATTGCTTTTGCTAAATGCACATATGTCATAATCACGTAACTTGTGCAAAGTCGGAACAATATCGCTTAAGGCGACGTTCTTTTCGGTAGTATTTAATATTTGTATTGGAATTTTCCCATTAATAGGAGTAACGATCGAACTTGCCAAAAATACATAATTCTTGCGTGCAAACTACCACGTCTTCTGATAATGAAGTTGATACGTAATGAATTGACTCTGAACGTGATGGTATAATAAAACTGTTATGTTTTCTATAAATAGGTAAGCAAATCCGATTATTATTTGCACTTCGCAATGACAAAGTATTTGATTCGTAACATATCTGCGCCGAGAACATTCTAAAAAAGTCATCACCTAAGATACCGTTTGCCGTACAAGGTAATGAATCAAATACATAGAACTTATGATTCAGGTACGTTTCATTATACACTCCCAATTTAAGATACACGTGTCCGATTGTTTCAATACTACCACCTATTCCATTTATAATAATCCTCTCCTTAATTATTCGCACCATATTTGGAACATGCGCTCTCTTTATGGCCGAGATCGATGCACCGGTATCAAGTAAAAATAATAACGAGTTACTTGAACTATCTAAACTAAATTGTACTAAAAGTGATTTATTATTACACGATAAAATTGACTCGTTATTCACGAAAAAACTTGTTTTCGGGTTCTAGTTTTTCTTGAACAGGACTAGAGGTTTCTGTTAAAAGTTGCAAATTCTCGTTTCGTGACGGATGCGCAACGTTACCGCGATTATAATGATAATTGGACCTACCTCTGTTAAAGTTTCGGTATCCCGGGTTTCCTCTCCGATAGTTGTTTTGATGGGTATGTAACGCGAGCCACTGCGACGCGGAGCCATCCACAATCCGAACAAGGCAAGGGTCGCCATGTAAGGTTGGGTGCTCGGGAGATGAAATGATAGATTCGGATGCGTGTACAATACTGGTTTATTAATAAGTAATCAATCAAATATATAGTGTAATTAGTCATACGTCTTAAACATATAAACGTAGTCTACAGAGGTTAGTACAGCACGAATCAGCATAGTCGATGATAGGAATGACTAAACTATGCATAAGCAGAAGTTTCGTTTTAAATGGGAGAAAGAATTTAAGGAGGTAGAGGTACCTATATATAAATAGTTATAGGTACCTATCCTATCACAGATTTGTAAACATAAAGAACACACACAATACGAGTAGAACGAAAATCTTGACCGGAACGTTGAGCTTAGTTGTTTTTTTGCGTATAAGTACTGAAACCTACTATTAAGAACAAGCTTTGATGAAAGAGTTATATTACTATCTGCCTTATTTTCGGGTAAAGCCGAGGTGGCGTTGTTTTACTAACTATAAGAGCTACTTGTAATTCAGAAGTGGCGTCGAGTCATCGTAACTTGCCAAATAGACGAGGGACCGTGTATTGTATAAATGAGCGGCCGATGTCTATCTACAGTATAGCCTACTATGGTTTTTGTGACGTCACTTACAGGGTGAGATACCAAAACAAATATTATGTGTTTTAATGGTCTTTTTAGTGGTCGCAAATCTGTCCCTGCACGTTCCGTTGTCACGACACGCAACTAACCAGATTTCAATGAGTCTAGCGTAGAGATAAATTCATACCATAGAAGCGAATATAGCATAGTTTTCATGTCAAAAATAATCCTCTAAACGGGTGAAAATGTAGGTGACAGTTGAAAATTCCCAATGAAATTGCTAATGACGCAATTGTATAGTAGGGAAAATTGTCGTCCAAAATATTTATTAAAAGGGTGTACAAAAATCAACAGAGTAAGTATTTTGCAAATGCTACAAGTCTGGGCTGAATCCTGTTAGCATTTATTAGCGCTAAGAGAGTTCTTCCATTTAGCTTCTGAGTGAAGTGAAATAAGCTCTTGTTTTTGTTTGTGAAGATAGAAATGAATGCTTCTTGTATTTTTTTCTTAAATCAATTTGGTCAAGTTATAAAAGTGTTTGTAAAAACAGTAAGAAAATATATCAAAATACTCACATAGAGTTCCGACGAATAGATCCAGATCAACCTGAAACGAAAACAAAATACATGAATGAAGAAATGTATGGGATTGTTGCAAGAGCCATGCTAATAGATATAGCAGCAGATCATGACACATATTAAAAATGGTAGCAACCCCGTATATTTTAAAGAACCTTTAATAGTTCAGGTGTTCAAAAAGAAAGTGTTATGGTAAATGTCCCTTATCCCTTTATCATACAACTTAAGATGTCTTGAAGAGCACTTAAGCAAGCATTTTCAATCAAAGCAATTCCAAACGTATCGCTGTTTCGGGTCGTAAAAACTTCAGCAACAGTTGTTGCCGAAAGTCGTGTCCAATCCGACGAGAAACAAACAAGCAAATTGACAAACAGTTGCTCTACAAACAACTTGTTCGGCGGGGTATTACGTCAATAAGCGATGGCGATTGAAAGCGAAAAAAAAGATATTCAGTCAAGCATACCGTAGCAGGATGAAATTATTTGTACGCCAAATAGTAATCATAAGACCCTTTGCACGCTGCGACTTTTAGCAGCGATGTAGTCGTGATGCAGCATCGATGCAGTGCAATGTCAACCTTTTCACACTTGCGCTACAGTCGCGATTCTAACACGGGTATCGATGTAGTCGCCAAGCAGAAGCTAGACATTTACGAATTATATACCGTGAAGGTTTATAGGCGACTGCATCGATACTAACGCGCGACAGCATCGATGCCAAATTAAATATTGACTGATGCATCGCTGCTAAAAGACGCAGTGTGTAATGAGTCTAAGAGCTTCCAGAACGAGTTGAATACCGTTATAAAAGTCCACCTGCGCATATTATACTGTCAAAGCCAGTTTCTGAGAAGTTAAGACAGATTTTGTTATTCACCTCCGCTTTGGATTAGTAGATGTTGAATCTGGTCTTCCAAAGTGACCTTACATTACGATTGCAATATGAAAGCGATTATGTTCGGCAATATCTCTGCGGTGCTTTAATAAAAACAAAGTAAACAAGTCGTCCAAAGAGTGATTAAATGAAATACGAGTAAATATTAACATTCAGAAAAATGTGTGACTGTCGAAATTATATCTTGATAACAATACGAGTATTATTTCTGTTCACTCCAATGAAATGAAGAATTCATTTACCGTAATCATGGGTTACTAGGGCGAGTTAAATGGAGTATTTAAGTGGATTTTGTAAATAAAAGAAAGTTTTTGAGGATGGATGTTTGTTATTCCTTCACGCAAAAACTGCTTAGTAAGATCTTGATAGAACTTTTAAATAATGTAATCTCATTGAATTGAAAGAGCACATAAGCTATGATTGATTATGATTTCAGATACAAAAATCACGCGGGCAAAACGGAGGAGAGCCGCTTGTTATTATGATTCTTTGATTGCCCCTCAGCCCGTTATAAAGTTTTAAGTTTCACCTCAGGCTGATATTCTACTGTAGAGATCTCACAAAGAAAACTTAGCTTATGACGCGCAAGTGCAGCTGAGCTGCCGTGTGCACAAGCAAGGCTTTCATATAATGCGGAAGGTCGTGTTGCAAGATATGACCCGGCTATTTAATGGCTAGGGATGGAAAATCTAAAGTTAAGTGAGCCTATGTTGTTTCGTTTCCTATTATTTTTTTGAACTTCATTGCACACTAGCAAACCCCGCGAACTCCGTTTCGCCACCAGATGGCTTCGTTTTATGTAACATTTCGTTTGGTTATTAAAAGAAGTTTTTTTTTATATTTAAATTTTCTTTGCTATAAACCTCACGAAGCCCGAGACCTTTCCAACGAATGCAAAACCGTGGAAATCGGTTCGTGCGTTCTGGAGTTATAGCGTCAGGAAGGAAAACCCGACTTATTTTTATATAGTAGATTAAGTTATTCTGTTTCCGGACTTCATACCTAAAAGTCATATATTTATGCAAAAAGACCCACTGGGGGTAACTTTTACATATCCTTATATAAACCCTACCACAGCTTCGAGACAATTGTGGGCTGGTACTGAGAAGAAGCTACGCAACAAAATCAGGCACTATTGGTAATGCCTCTGTTTCAAACATTTATTAAGTTTGTGGTGATCATTCAAACGTTTACTATACTATATATTAAATAATCATTTACTTTAAAATACATTTTCATCATAAGGTTTTTTTATTAACAGTTATGCAGTTTAAAGAATGCTTTATTTAGAGCATTTCTACCGAATTTGAACAGTTGTCCCTAATCTAAATCTGCCGCGGTATAAACGGAGACAATTAAATCATCAAGGTATGTAAGGTAACGATTCATTGTTAGTTGAATATTTTGTGTATATACAATAAAATACAATATAAATACTCCAAAACCCGAAAAGGAAATGTCAAATTTAAGCCGACAGCCCTAAAGCACTCGAGCGGAATGAACCTGCCGACAACCTGTTGAACCCCATTCATCCCCATTTATTTCACCCCTACCTTACTCCTTTATAATAAGGCTCATATTCTCAAATCACATGCTGTGTATCTATGAAGATTGTAAAGAGGAATTTTGATTCTTATGCTGAAAGGATAAAAGCTACAATTGTTTGACTGGTGGTTTGTGCACATGGCCTGATTTCGATGCAGAATGCATTTCAGTCACTATTACTAAACTGCATGCAGTAGGGTTTATTACTACTTAAAGAAAACTAATGATAGAAAATGATCCTCCCTACCACGAGATATAAGGCAGTGGTTCCTCTTCGAGGAAAAGAAAACTTTAAATTGCAATTTAAACCTACATCAAACTTCAAGCAGGGCGTAGCTTGTTTTATTAGTATAAACCGGCTCGTTCAGAATATATAAGTTCATAGTGATTACTTCTGTAATCCACAGGTCCCCTATGGTTGTTTAAGCAGCTAATAATGTCCAAAAGCTAACATTATGCGTAGTCTCAGTCTCATGCAGAAACCAGAGACTGGAATAATTTAATGCACTGGACCCTGGTGGCATTTAACCACAGAAAGTCTTTACTGAACTGCTGACTCATGTGTGCAAGTATTTCTGACTCTGCAATCCATATAAGTCCGTTAAATTGCACGGAACAGCAGAATAGAGAGTAAGAGAATTTGAATTAAAGCATCCAACTGTCTTAAAAACAAAATTGCTGTATACCTATATACTTGTCACTAATTTTTCCCTATAACCTTGAATTTCTATTCATAGATCTACCGCAATAACTTTTCTGTATTTTCTTAGAATCTTTCCACTGAAATTATATATTTATTAAATCTGTGCTTTAATTTATAAACATCTATACTAATATTATAAAGCTAAAGAGTTTGTTTGTTTGTTTGTTTGTTTGAACGCGCGTATCTCAAAAACTACTGGCCCGATTTGAAAAAATATTTTTACGTTGGATAGTCCATTTATCGAGGAAGGCTTTAGGCTATATAACATAAAGATACGACTCATAAGACCACAGCAGCAATGAAAAATGTTGCGAAAACGGGAGAAAGATATTCCTTTTGAGAGCTTCCGCTGCGTACGCTGCGAAAACCGCTTAAGTTACACAAAAATCATGTATGACAGGATTGTTCAGCATTAAGAGTTCTATAACAAAGTCCGCGACAGCATATGTCATTCTTTTATGGTTGACTTACTACAACCTTTTTTATGTTAATAAATTTGTAAAAAAATAATGCATTAATTTTAGAGGTGTATTATACACACAGGTATTTATTCTTATCAAAAAAATACATTTATCATCACGAGCATTTCATTTAGAACAAAGTTGATCATTTAAATTTAATAAATATCTTAGGAGCTATCACATTTTTAACATAACTCCGCACCAAAATAATGTTCGCAGCTTAAGTACGACGTGCGCTTGCGCTAATAATATTATAAAGGTGAAGGGTTTGTTTGTTTGAACGCGCTTATCTCAGGAACTGCTGGACCGATTTGAAAAAATATTTCGGTTTTGGATAGCTTATTTATCGAGAAAGGTTTTAGGGTATAAAACATCACGCTGCGACGGGAGGGGAGGGAGCAAACTGAAAACGCGCGGACGAAGTCGCGGGGGACCGCTAGTGTGTTATAACTTGAAAAGTATCACTGCACTGACTAATAAGATTAAATAAGAAACCAAAAACTCGCAAACGGATAGAAGTTGAAGCCATAAAAATTACACTGAGGGTGTTAAATATATTCAAACCATATCATTGACGAAGCTTTTATACCTGTTTAAACGCTAAATTATGTTATCGAACTGATCATTCCAACGTTCTAAATGCCTCCTTTGATTTGCACTGGACCGGTTGTCAATCAACACTCCAATTCAGAGCTGGTGTTCGCCACTGATAAAGGGTTGCACGAGTTAAAAGTGAATTGCATCCAATCCAATTCTGGATAGACATGTTGGAAGTATTTTAACCGTTGTTAACTGTCATGAAAACACTGTCTCGCTGCGAGCTACCTAAGCTGAAAAAATATAAATTGGAATTATATTAAAGCAAAAAAAAACATGATGAAAATGAGGAAATTTGTATCCAAGCTACAAAATGCCGAAATGCTTGCTGAATGCATTTACTTCAAGACCTAGACCCAGATTTATTCTGTATTTGGTAAATGAAGTTCTGATTTTTTAAGACTTCATATTAGGTTGGCTTTGGAAGATATCCAACGAAAGTTACTAATCTCGGATAGCTTCAACGAGCTTTTGAACCAAAATTTCTGTAATCAGCTTTGACTATGGTGTACAAGGTGGTGTATGGTGTACAAGGTGTTGCAAAACTATGCGTTAGAAATGAAGGGAACTTCTCGAAATCGATACATAGGACCAAATACGCTTAAAAAAATACTTCACGATTGACATGATTTCTATGGGATGACAACCTTTTTTTGGTATATTTCGAGCCATACTTCTAGGAGTAAGTTGTGAAGTTACTTTTTTTGTTAAGCCTATTTCAGTTTCCTGGGTAGTTTTAACACATTGTTTATCAATATAGGTATAGTCAATTTCCATTAAGTCCACATACCCGTTAATACCATTTCGACTCGTCGATGAGGCCTTCAATCTACTGAAGGCTGAACCTCAATTGACGTATTCAATCCTAGTTAATCCCTTGCCGACTAGAAAGTACTGATTTCCACAAATCGAAAGAGCTATCAAAAGTGTTTTACGGTATAAATGAACAGTTGCTCGGTGTGTCTCCACTTTAAATAAGGTTGACATTTGATGGCATTTGCAAATGATCTGTAAAAATACTCCTTTGTCAATTGGACGCAAAGGCAGACATATATTTGAGATTTAAATCGCTGATATTAGTTGTTAAGTAACCTTGTAATTAGTACCTTCAACCATAACATGTATTTCAGTAGAATGTTGGTAAGTATTAAGAGTTAAAGTAGCAATTATCGTCATGAATTGATAAAGTTAGTATTATTATGTAGAAAAGTAGGAACCAACAATAACATTTTTATGAGTGGATTAAAAGCATAAGATATAAGAATAATTTTTCACTTATTATAATTCAATCATTTTATTTTCTTGATGTTATGTAATGAACAATTCAATTTAATTCACCAAAATTTTATGTTGGCCTGTTAAGCATGCTTGTGTGTAAGCACTCTTGGAGCTGCAAGAAATCATAATGTAAAATTTTGTATTATAATGTAATAAAATGGTTGTAGATCTGTAGTTTGCACCAAATAAAATAAAATAAGGGACCTCTTAGTTAATACATGAACCAATCAAATCTCTTTATTAGCCTTGATCAAGTTGAACCGCTCAAAACATCAAATGAAATAAGGCAGTCATCAATTTTGATTGCTCCCATTTTAAACTTTGCTTAAAAAGTATTTTATATCTTACTCAATAACACTCTATCTGTCTATTTCACACTTATCAGGATTCCGGCTTGAGTAAAGCGGACAGGACGAGTCGTGAACTTACAGAGTAGAACCCTACTCCTCATTATTTGGGATCGTGACTCCCAGCAGTAGTAGCTGCTACTCCAAACTGGACTTAATTACAAGGAGGCAAGTTCTTAAGTAGGGAAAATTCGGTTTTATTTGCGGTCCCTCGACGCAATCTGCTAAGAGGTTCGTAGTTCCATTTTTCCTCTGATTAAGTTCGGCTCCCAGAGGTCTGGGTAGGACAGAGAAGTCTAATTTGCATCTTTAAAGCTTTTGTTTGATAAACTCGTTCTTGTATCTGGAAAGATTCAAGATTGATAAAAAAATTTTTTATCAATACTTACATTATTAATATATTTTAGGGGAAAACTTAAGTTAAAATATATAAATATACATAGGCTATGTGAAATCTGTAACTGGATTCATTAAGACAGTAAAGGGTTAAGATAAATGAGCAAGTAATCCCAGTATTATAGCAAAGCAAGGTTAATCGGCGACATCTCTTGACCAGGGACCGGAACCGCTTACCCTTAAAGGGGTTTTTGATAGGGTATTTTTTGAAGTTATTTCCAAGAACCCTTATCAATTCGGTAACCTAATCGTCAACTTACCCTAACGAAAGGCTTACCAAATTAATACAATTAATTCGGGTAATCGCTTACCAAATCCAAAAACACTATCAATAGGCTTACCCTATGAATAGGGTTTAAAAATCGATCAAGGAATCGCGCTTACTACATTCGACTGTTGGCTAAGGCCCGTGAGTATCAGTTCTTTTATCTCTCATGAAAAACTTAATCTCAAAAACTTATCGTTTAAATATAATAATAATAATAATAACTAATGAATATATTAATAATTAATAATAATATATGTCTAAGATGATACTAATATAATTATTAATTAGATTTCAAAGTTCGCTTAATGCACTTTTTTAATTCTTCATCAGAATCATGTTTAATTTTGTTAGGTTCCATGTAAAAAGAAAAAGCAGCTGAAAATAATTATTGACGGGAACAAGCAAACACCAGCCGCGAATCTCCGCAAGTCCAAAATTAAATATCTGGACACGTCATTTTAAAGAAAGAAATAAAATGTGTGGCAAAAAGATAGAAATATGGTAACCCTTTTCGTTGGTGCTTAAATATTAAAGTTACTGAAACCTTATTTAATGTGGTAAGCATATCAATAGGGTACCCCTATCTTTGTGAAACCTTTTTAATAGGCTTTCCCTAACAATTGGCTTAATCAAAAAAAGGGGTTTTCCGGTCCCTGCTCTTGACATAATAAAGAACTTGTGATGTAAAAAGTAAGTAACTAAAGTGTAACCGCAAACAAATCACTATCACCCCAGATGTGCTGTGATTGGATCTGAGTACGCACTCGATTGATTCTTTTCATACAATTATAATGCATCTGAGTTTATAATAAAATATCTGTCCCAGCGAACATTGTTTCGCCTTGTAACTAACACGACTTTCTTTTATATTCACGTTTAGATATAGATAAATTTCTAAGACTGAAAGCACACATAAAATCAGTTAACTTGCAATGAGGTAATAAATTGAAACCAAACAATGTAGTTAAAATGGCCGTTTAATAAGGTAACACAATACTCGCGCCATTACTGGTATCAATATGTGCCGCATAATTACAATATTATAAAGGCAAACTTCCAACACGGGAACCCGCCTAAGATACAGAAGGAAATAATTCAGTAGACTTTCCTTTAATATTGTTATCATTTACATCCCTTCATAATCACACAAGGAAGAAGAAACCTCTTTAGTTCGAACCAATACAATTGGTGTGGTCTGGCGCATCAAGATATCAGATAGACATGCTGTCGCGGACTTATTGTAGAATTTAAGCGGATCCATATATGTTTTTTGTGTAACTTAAACGGTTTACGCAACAGAAGCTCTCAAACGGAATAATTTTTCCCCGTTTTTGCAACATTATTTATTGTTGTTTTGATCTAATAAGTCGTATTGTAATGTTACGAGCCTAAAGCCTTCCTCGATAAGCTATAATTTTTCAAATCCGCTCAGTAGTTCCCTAGACTAGCGCTTTCAAACAAACAATCTCTTCAGCTTTAAAATATTAGTATAGATATGTAACCTTGTCTAAACGTTTACTAACAATGTTTTCTACTATCTTCGTGCAACTTTGTCAAGATTGTGCGAGTCGTTATCATCGCGCGATAGATTGCGAAACGTCTAAAAATATACGGAAGAAGATTAAAAATCAAAGAAAGCCATACACCCGAGTACACAACACAGTTTCATCTATTATTTAATTTACTCTTACTAATAAGTTCTTTAGTTTTATTGGACCATTATTGTACAATAAATTAAACGGTTTACTAAACTTTCACGAACTTAATTACCTTAGCTGTAACTTAAAATTTGATCAGTATATTAAGAAATTGTCATATGATGAAGCCCTGTTTGTCATCATCCAGTATTATTTGTGTTATCTTAGTAAGTTTATTGTAATTTGTTCGATAACATAGTTCTTTTGTAGTCCTAAACACAGGTCCAACGTAGTTCAGACAAATACTATAAAAGTATCTTAGCTAAAGCCCTTTTTTGTTTATTAATTTATAATTTGGGTTTTCTTTTGACACTGCATTGTGCCTTCATTCACATATTTTTATATTTATTTACCTAATCCCGATTCTGTTAATTATTTTGACTTTACTACACTGTAAATTACATTGTGCTGGTTCCCCGCCGCGGGCTATGGCGGAATATAATTGCGTGCCGAGCTCTAAATAACGCTTATTACGAGCCACAAGCCATTTAATTTAACAATTACTTTGCTAATTAGGACGCGATGTTGCCAGGAAAAAACAAGCAAGCGGGTTCTTTGAATAGAGAAAAGGATACCCCCCTTGTAACCCTGGTCAAATTAGGGTGTTGTGATGCTGTTTTCATTGATTGAAAAACCGGCCAAGTGCGAGTCGGACTCGCGCACTGAGGGTTCCATGCATTAGGGAAACCACTTACTTCCACTTAGTAAAATACTACTGTTTTTTGTTGACAGCAAATATAACTTTGTTTTTTATATTGGTTGTATGAAAAACAAAGTTATGTTTGCGTTTGTTGAAAATGTGCTATACCTCTAAAACTTCTCGTTCCATTCTCTTCAAACCAATTTTTGTTGAAAGTATTGTTAAGAGCTACATTATATATTTCTTTCAAAATTTACACTCGCTTGCTTAGATGGGGTGGGGGGGGGCATTTTACCACTTTGGAAGCGTCTATCTATCAAACTTTTGACTTTAAAAGAAAAAGGTTTTATGTACAGGATAAAGTGGCTGTGACATACGGACAGACAGACAGATAGACTTGACGAAACTATAATGGTTCCGGTTTTTGCCATTCGGCTACGGAACCCTAAAAACCTGCCAAGGCGATTCTGACTCGCGACTGAGGGTTCCAATGCCAATTTTAACTGAATTGGGGAATCCCTTTACTTCGTTGACTATACATATAACGATTTTAAAATATTTTTAGACGACACAAGAACGAGGATTTTAACTTCTAAATTTAATACAAATGCAAAACTTAAAATTAACCGGCTTATTGTTAACTGTTGCCCGTGTTCAGAAAAAAATTTGACTGATTTGTGCTTCAAATGATTTTGATATAAAAATCAAAGTTACATGCTACTCACCATAACATTAAGAACTCCTGCTAAAAAGCTTACAATACAAGCCTACATTCGAGCAAAGTTACACACGCGTTCAATTCTATATGATAACGATACCAAAGAGAGTGAGTTAAATAAAAGCTCTACCGAATTGGATAAGTTCAGGCACTGCAATAAAATTAAAAGTAAATTCTGTACTGTATTTGAATTCACCTGGTTTTAGAATAGTTTCAAAGTTCTTACATCTGGGTTTCGCACACGTGAATTGAATTTTGTGTTTATTTTACGCTGAGAAAGCTCAAGTTTAATGCTAGAGGTGAAAATTAACGACCGCAAGTTTAGATAGAACCGCGTGTTATCTGAAAAGTTTTTAACAACTACCTAATTATAATATATAAATTATATATGCGATAACGGCAGCACGTTTAGGAGCATAAGGTCAAAAACACAAAATGAGCGCAGAATATTGAAAGCACACATACACAAAAGCCCACAATATGAAAAATCGTTGCAGTCACGATACAGCATCAATGCAGTCGCAAAGTGTCAATTTTTACACACTTGCGCTACTTTTAGCGTATGTCGCGATGCAGAAGCTGGACAATGAAGGATTATAGACTGTATATTGTCGACTGCATCGAAACTAATGCGCGTTAGCGTCGATGCCAAAAGTCGCAGTGTGTAGGGGGTTTTAGATTTAAAATACTTTCTTGTCATGGTACGGGACAGGGCTTTTTTTTCTTTCTATGTTTCTTGTTTTAATAAAGTTCTAGAATAAAGTGTAATAATTTTCGAAACTGGCTGTTAGCGACCCCAGCCCCGCAAGTACCGTGTCCGCGGTTATATATTGCTTTACACCCCTCTAAGATTGAATTCATTCCTTTACTATAATAAGTAAGAACTGAGTGACATCCTTTTTGGATCTTTTATCATTAAAGTTAAATACATATGCGCCAGACAACACAACAATTGTCGTGGTTGCTAAGTAAGGAATTATCTTCCTTGTGTTACGAATACCAAACAAAGATTATGACGGGAGCGTCTCCCATAAATACTTAAATACATATCTAACATCCATAACTCAGGTAGAAATGTACGTGCTCATCACACAAACATTTTCCCCTTGCGGGATTCGAACCCGCGACGGCCGGTGTATTAGTCAGAAGCAATACACCAAACGAATTGTCAAGTTGTGATTGTAACAATAACTACATCGCATTCAGACTACTACTACACTACTGCATCGCAAATATAACTTTATTTTTCATAGTGTTTGTATGAAGTACAAAGTTATGTTTGCGGTTGTTGAAAATGTGCTATATCTCAAAAACTACTCGTTCGATCCCGTCCGAACTATTTATCAAGATTGAAAGTATTTATCAAGATCAACATCATATATTTCTTTCAAAATTTACCTACACTTGCTTGGTTTAGAAATTAGATAGGGGGGGACGCCCATTTTACCACTTTGGAAGCGTCTAGCTATGAAACGTTCGACTTTAAAAGAAAATGGTTTTAGGAACCTCTATGTTATTTTAAAAGACCTATCCATAGACACCCTACACGCATAGGTTTGACAACAAAAATTTTTTTTTGGTTACAGTTTCATGTATGAGATCTTAACGGTCATTATTTTTTATTTTTTGTATGGGAATCGGTAAGTGGTTACCAAGGTACATCCTACCAAATTTCGATTGTGTAATGCTTATAGTTACAGAATAAAATGGCTGTGACATACGGACGGACAGACAGACAGACTTGACGAAACTATAAGGGTTCCGTTTTTTGCCATTCGGCTACGGAACCCTAAAAACGAAGCATACTCTGTTTTAAATTTCGAACTTATCAGTTTCTAACTTCAGTTCATAATAAATAATAATTAATGATATAATGTCTGTTATAATTTAATAATATAAATAGTTTATGTGAGTAATAAATATCTGAGCCCTATAATCTGTTAATGACACAAATTTTGCTTTATAATAAATTATTATTAGCTTTTGTATTTTGATTCAGGGCAGTGACGCGGAAAATTGGAAACTGGTGGTCTTAATTGTCCCGTGTCAAAATAACATTATGACCATATTTCAGGCTCAAAATTGTAACGCACAATTCCGTGCACTTATAATGGCTATTAAATTTGCCATCAAGAGCACCGCTATTGCATCTGGTTTTAATGGGATCACTTCACAGAATTATTATAGTCACGTTATAGGTGTCTAAATAGATGAAGCCAATGTATTAACTTTGCGTGATCAAAATTGGCATCAAAGAAGTTCATTGCATATTGTTTCTTGGTTCTTGGAGGCCTATACCCAGCAGTGGATGTTCGGCGCAGCGGCTGATAATAATAAAATAAAATTACTTAGTAAATTTGCGCCAAACAACACACCAACTGTCTCGGTTTCGAAGTAAGGGATGTTATTCCTTGTGTCTCCCATAAATACTTAAATACCATGCATACATATCCATGACTTAGGTACAAATGTTCGTACTTATCACACAAACATTTGCCCCTTGCGGGATTCGAACCCGCGACGGGCGGGATAATGATGATGAGATTTTTATCAGAATGACTTTTAATGACTGTTTGACAAAAGTCATGACAAACGCCGCTGGAAGCGACATAGTGGTGATAGGGCAGAGAATGGACGAGTATATACTATATACTTGGGCCAGGTCTCCTTCCAAAGCAGGCAAGATCAAGAGATCCGTCGTCGTGTCAAAAACGCCTGGAAGAACTTCTGGTCCATGAAAGCGTATATTAAGACCTTCCAATGACACTCAAAGCGCTTTTATATTTAGGTGACATTAGCAGCGCGACGCGCGCGCAGCAGTGCCGCTGTATTTTATGTATGGACATCTGTGCCGTCCTGCTGTCGTTATAAAGTGAAGGTGCACTTAAACGCAAACACGTGGACACTTGCATCGTGCCCGTGGTTACTTACTGAGCGCAGCAGTGCAGACGTAGTCATTGTCCGAAAGTCAAAAATCCAAACTCAAGATTTGCCAAAGAGCCATGAAAAGGAGCGCGTTGGGTATTGAAAAGGATTGATAAGCTCCGAAATACCACATTATACTCCAAAACTGGCTAAGCAGGCGTAAAAGATAGCAAAGCTGAAGTGGGAATGGGTGAGTGGATAGATGGGCATAAATTATCACGGGATGGATACCATCAGATGGCTATCGCCGAAGAGGCAAACCCAAAGATTGGTTAGTTTTGCGCGAGGTTGAGAGTCGGTGGCTGCGGATAGAGACCGGTGGAAGAGTTTGGGGGAGACCTTTATCTAGCAGTTTGAAGAAATAGATAAATTTAAAAAAGCATCACTGTTCTGACGGCGCCTTGCGAACTCTAAATGTAGCTACATGTCTGTAGACGTCATTTGAAATTCAGTGCCAGTTTACGCTTTTAGCCTTACGCGCTATGAATGACTGGCGAGCTATTGAAATTAATGTCCCTATGAATTTATGGGGCCATTCTAAGGGATGGTACTCACTGCTCGCTGTATTCAGACTTTGATCAATACTTATATTATAAAGCTAGATGAGGTTTGTTTGTTTGTTTGAACACGCTAATCTCAGGAACTACTGGACCGATTTGAAAAATTGATTGTGAAATAGATTATTTATTGACAATTGTTTTAGGCTATAAAAGATGACGCTGCGATGGGAGAGAAGATAGCAAACTTAAAACGAGACGAAGTCGCTAGCGAAAAGCTAATTGGTGGGTACAGTAATAATAATGAATAATTAAAATACTTTATTGCACACCATAAACATAATCATAACATAGGATAAAATCTTATATATTCGCTATAAGTACAATTTAGGCGGTCTTATTGCTTGAAGAAATTTCTTCCAGACAACCTTCAGGTAAGGAGAAGCATAAAGAATAAATGACAGGCATGGGGATGAAATATTTTAAACAAATTTGAAGTGGACAGATTTTATATAAAATTGAATGTCAATAAATGACCATAAAATACACATCATAATACAAAATACATAAACTAATACATATTTAACACATTTACATAAAAATATATATAATTAAGTAGGTAAATGCCTAATCAGTTGCAATAGTATAGTAAAACACATGTCTACATTTGTCACATGTCACAAACAATAGTAGATCAATGTTCTATGTGTTTAACATAGATTTACAATTCACACCAGCCAGCGTTACTAATTGTGCACAGCACACCTTCTTTAAGTGGGTGTTCAGCTTAAAATAATACAGTAATCTCATAATCCTTGATATCTGTATACCTAAGCCTTACGGTGCGCACCCTCGGGCCCTGTTCGTTATTAATGTCTTCATGTCTTTCCGTTAATCCTATCGTTAATAATAAACGCTTGTACGTGGTCATTATTGTTCCATTAATGTTTATGCAAGGGAAGAGTAATTAACTGTTTCTTGCAAGCTTAATAATTATGAATGACAACGCTTTACTTTTCATGCTAGTGTTATATTTCATTGTGGATATTATAAGATATTATCGAAAGACACAGGTATAGCAATAAATATCATTTTACAAATGCAACGATGAAAAGGCCATGAATGTTGAAAAAAAACCGGCCAAGTGCGAGTCGGACTCGCGCACTGAGGGTTCCGTGCCAACTTTAACTGAATTAAGGAATCCACTTACTTCACCTTAGTAAAATACCACATTATATTGTTGACTGCAGATATAACTTTGTTTTCCATTGTGTTTTTATGAAGTACAAAGTTATGTTTGCGGTTGTTGAAAATGTGCTATATCTCAAAAACTACAGGTTCGATCCTGTCCAAACTAATTTTCGTTGAAAGTATTTATTAAGATCTACATCATATATTTTTTTCAAAATTTACACTTGCTTGGTTTAGAAATTAGATGGGGGGGGACATCCATTTTACCACTTTGGAAGCGTCTAGCTATGAAACGTTTGACTTTAAAAGAAAATGGTTTTAGGAACCTCTATGTTATTTTAAAAGATCTATCCATAGACACCTCACACGGAAAATTTTTTTGGTTTTAGTTTCATGTATGAGAGCCCCCTTAACTGTCATTATTTTTTATTTTTTGTATGAGAATCGGAAATATGGGAATCGGTAAGCGGTTAACAAGATACATCTTTCTACCAAATTTCAATTGTGTAATGCTTATAGTTACAGAATAAAATAAAACGGACGGACAGACAGACAGACAGACAGACAGACTTGACAAAACTATAAGGGTTCCGTTTTTGCCATTCGGCTACGGAACCCTAAAAATGCGAAGCGCAAAATGAAACTGTGTTTATTTAGCTCCTTCAAAATAATAAGTTTATCATTACTTCAGAAATCATATTCTGTTTGAGGACAAAGTCCATTTGTAGGCGCTTGCGATTGTTTCAATCTGTTTTACTCTTTCACGCATCTTATATTAAAGTTTTTGAATGAAGTCGGTAAAAATACGAGCTTAAACTAACAATTGTTCAAAGTTTTAGAGTACAATCTCTAATACCGGCCCGTTCAATTGCCCGAGTGCTATCAACGGGTAAATAGGGACGGAGATTCCGTGATTGTGGAATTTTAAGTAGGGAAGACAGCCCTACTGTTTGCATAAATTATTTGCTATCTTCCGGGTGGAACTTAGTTATCATGAGCGGTACATGCAAATCTCTGTGTTTTTGTCAAACAATTATTTTAAATAAGTCGCATAAAATATAATTTCTAAATTATGGAAAGGCGTGGGAAAATTTCGAGAAGTCATAGCGAGATGATTCTTTTTCAAGTTCAATCAGGTATATTTCCACTTATGTGCAGTTACAGCGTAAATGTTATTAAAATCAGTCCAGTAGTTTTTGAGATATGAGTATATGAATAAAAATAACGAGATATAAATAACTAAAAATCAGAAACAAAAAAAATAATTTAAAAAATTAAACAGCCTTCATATAGCTTTAAATAACGCGTTTGCGGTCTCAAGCTTACTAAGAATCTACGCACATCATGCACCCTCTCCAAATTAATTTGTTTCTCCTACGTAGACCTATCCATAGACACCCTACACGCATAGGTTTAACAAAAAATATTTTCTAGGTTTTAGTTTCATGTATGGGATAAATATCATTATTTTTGTATGAGAATCGTAAAGCGGTTAACAGGATACATCTAACTGCTAAATTTTAACTGTGTTTCAGAATAAAGTGGCTGTGACATACGGACGGACAGACAGACAGACACATTTGAGGAAAATCGAGGGTTCAGTTTTTTGACGAAACACTTAAAAGGGCTTCAAGTCGACAGCAGACAAATTGGAATTCAAGTTGCTCCATATAACATTCAAACCGTCAAACCGCACATTAGGTAGCTTGGGACTTATTTGTGAAAACTCGTGATTAAGAATGGATGGTATTCCTATCCCGCACGCAGGATGACTCGAATGTATAATTGAGAGATAGATGCTACTAAACATGGTAGTTGTAGTTATCTCCGACTCTTGATCATACATACTCGTAGATAAAGCCAGGTATCCCAGTTATTTTTTTCTATGCAGTTGCGAACGTCTCGCGGGGAACGAGAAATCATTTGAAAAGTCGGTACAAATAATTATAGATGTAATGAAAAAGCTCTTGTTTCTATCGCTTAATAGGTTCAGTCTTAATAACGCGATGCGGTGATGTGATTTCCTGTAAAAGGTTTATACAGAAAACGTGTAAGCATTATAATAAGCTAGTTGAAGCATTTGCTCAGACACCCTTTTTATAAGCAGTAAGTTTTTTTTCCTTTTGAGGTAGTTAAGCCTTACACTAATCCTCTCCGGAAAATATCTTGTGAAGAAAAAAAACAATATTTTCACTGACTAGACCAATAATTTTTCGCGTACAGAAATGTATCTTGTTATTTTATTAAATAGACGCTCATTAAGAACTTCTGTCTGGGTCTCACGACTGTACATAATACATTTTTTGTTAAAGTATCACAACTTTTTTCCTCAATTATTTTTTTATGAAATTATGAAATCCGCATCTTTGACCCAAAATAAATTCATAAGCAAACTGTCCGATACAGCTCAATTCAAAGTACGACAAAGGTTATACGCGCAGTTACGCATCAGTTCAGTCTATTTGTCTAGTTAGAACGACACAAGCATTTTGTTTATATTTTAACAGTCAGTCTGAGTAGGTTCCACAAGTATTCAGACCAAACTGATGGACTAGACAACTCCAGACTGGTGGGGTAACCATTGCCTAGTTTTTTTCCAAATACACATAGGTATATTTTTTCCAATAGGTACATAATATTGTAAAATATTCAGAGCTGCCTGCATTTCTGTCAGCCAGCAGTTTGTACACGACAATCGGCAAAGCATTATGTTCTACGAAGGGCGGATTTTCTAGCGTCAGCTTAGAAATATTCGTCGAATAAAATACAATGTGGCTAATTTGACAACTTTACCTATTTTTAACCGACTTCAAAAAAGGAGGAGGTTATCAATTCGACTGTATGTTTTTTTGTATCTATGTTTCCTCATATCTCAGTAGTTTGTCGACTGATTCGAAAAAATTTTTCGCCTACCTAGAGAGTATACCTTCTAGTTGGTCCGATTATTACCAATAAGGGATGATGGGATCTTAGTGTAATCAAGGGAAACCCTCAAATTTTAAAGGCACGTATACTGTTTACCGTATATTGTTAAGAGTTCAATCATTATAATGACAGAACTAATGAAAGGTAGTTTGTAACTTCTCAAAGAACATAGTCATAAGATCCAACCCCCTCCCCTCTTCTGTAATCTCTAAAAATGAAGAAATAAAATTAACTTTAAAAAAGTAAAAACCGACTTCAAAACCAAAATGCACTAAAGTCTTAAATAAAATCTCTTGGCCATTGAAAGGAAATGAATCCATTTTAGGCAAAATAAATCTTTTTGGAGTCGGTGCTATCACTTTGATAATCAAGCATCAACTATCACAGCACCGACTCCAAAAAGAAATGGTTTGCCTAAAATAGATTCCTTTCCTTTCATTGGCCAAAAGTGTAATTAAGGCTTTTAAATGCATTTTGGTTTTGAAGTCGGTTTTACTTTTTTTTTAGCAATCATTTATGTCAATTTTATTCAAAATCGATCGTTTTGATATTTATTCAGTCCGATAAATCTTATCTGATGTTGAGTAAATCGACCCTAATTCAATTTCAAACCCAGAAGGATATAACGTCTAATTTACATTGATCATCCCAAACGCGGAAATGTAAAAAGAAACGAATTCACGCAAATTACCTTTCAAACACAATACCTACCAATTGTACGCGGAATAATCTGTAAGGACGATTTGGACAAAGTTATCAAACGTCCAAGTTTCAACCTTGGTTTAACAGTTGAAGGTTTATTTCAGAGTGTTACAGGTAAAGTAAAATGTCTGAGAGTGTTTGATTAAAACATCGGCTTGCTAACTTCATGCAAATTTTCTACCCTGTTCAGCCCCGTACCTACCTACGATCAAGAGCACACTGAAGACTTTCAGATGAAATCCTGCATTTCTTTTTCTGAGCATATAAGCAGCCTTCACTATGAAAAAGTTTAGTAAGAAAAACCCGTTTTGAAAAAATATTACCCTATCTAGAGGTTACATTATAGTTGATCCCATTGTGGCAAGTCAGTATCTGATGGTGGGATCTTGTTGCAATCGAGGGAAACCCGCAAAATTTGAAGGCACTTAATATTTTTGTACAAGTATCATAATATGGATATTCTTTTACGTCTGTCAGGCATCATTGTGTGGAGCTGAGCTGATGGTGGAACTCCTTAACACTTAAGAGTTCAGTGATTGCAACGACAGGACTCACGTTAGGTGCTGTGTAGCTTATTAAAGAACGGAGAATTTCTCATAAATCGTTTAGAATTTAGTTTTACAAAAAAAGGAAAAACCGACTTTAAAAAAAAAACACTAAAATGTTAGAAATAAAATCATGACGCTTTAAAAGAAAGGACTCCATTCGAGGCAATCAATTTTTTTCGGAGTTCGTGCCATAACTTTGACCATCTCAAGTATTCATCAGGGCACCGACTCCAAATAAGAAATAATTTTTCTAAAATGGAGTCCGTTATTTTAAAGAATCATGAGTTTATTTAAAGCATTTTGTCGTTGAAGACGGTTCAATTTTTTATTTGTAAAAGTCAGATTTTCTCTAACTTGATTTGATTTGATTGATTGTCATTTGTTCTCCTATAATTTCAATATACGTCTAAGAGCCGATTTTTCAATGGTCAGATAAAACTTATCAGACTGATAAATTATAAAGCGACAGATTTAAAAAATGACAGTTACATATGATTGCTGACAATTAGGTGACGTTTTCAAATTGGTCATATCGTATTTTATTTGACGAATATTTCTTATCTGACTATTGAAAAATCAGCCCTAAGTCTAAAGTGTGCGCCATAGATTGAGTTTTTTCTACGCCCGAGACAGTAGACGGTCGCCACGGTGAATGATAATTATTGTTACGGCTCCTTCGGCGGCTGTAGAGACTCGCCATGTTTACGATTACTGACTAAAGTTCCGATCAAACTGTCTGAAGAAATGGGTTAATGGTCTTCCTTACCTATATCAACGATGCGCTTTACATTAAGATATATTATGCGCTTAGAAAAAAAAGTTGATAAGATCCGGAATACCACAATACGCTCCAGAACTGTCGTAGCAGATATAAGCGGCAAGACAGCAAAGCTGAAATAGGAGTGAACGGGGCATGTGTGTAGAACGCACCTTGACAGATAAGCCCAAATCGTCACGTGATGGATACCACCAGACGGCTACCGACGAAGGGGTAGACCTAAAATGAGGTGGTGTGATGATTTGTCCAGCTTCACGAGAGCCTGGCAGTCATTGGCCCTTGAAAGAGACGAATGGAAAGTGTTACGGGAGACCTTAGAATTAAAAAATGTACATAGCAACCTATTAGTATTCATTATGACTACAATCTTTAATATCCTGGGTCCCGGCTAATATCGGTTAATATTAGTCGTTAAGCCTAATCAGAGGCGTTATGGACGGCTTAATAACATCTGATAGCAAGTCAATTGTCTAGCAAACAGCCCTCCAGCAATCCACTGAGCCCGCATGGTGGAGTATGGCTCAAACTGACTTATAGTTGAAGTAAGGCCTTTGCCCAGCAATGGGACATTATAGGCTGTAATAACTTTTTTTAAATTTATTATCAATAAACTTCAACATTTTTAAATTCAAGCGTGAGACTTGTTCTCTGCCACGTTTAGCAAGAGGTTTACACATCTACACATTAGCACTAGTTAAATATTTACCTTCTACCAAAAAATATCATTGTGTGTGTAATACTGCACTTCACGTAAATTCCTCTAATGGTTTTTTTTTTTATTTGACACAATGTACACATTAACGAGATATAAATTTTAAAAAATAATTCAAGAAATTGAACCGACTTCAAAAAACTGACTTAAAAGCTTAAAATACAACGCATTCGTCATCTATTTAGGAAAAACCAAATCTTTTGCAGTCGGTGCATGAGTCAAGCTTACCTTCCTACACCGACAGTCTACACACATCACACACCGACTCCAAAAAAGTTTGCCGGAGGCCTTCTGGCTCGTCCTGTCCATCAAAATGGGTTCTGGCGTGAATCGATACTAATATTATTAAGCTGAAGAGTTTGTTTGTTTGAACGCGCTTATCTGAGAAACTAATTGACCGATTTGAATTATTATTTTTGCTTTGCATAGCTTATTTATACGTTGCAACGGAAGGGGAGGGAGCACACCCAAAACACGCGGACGCAGTTGCGGGGGACCGCTAGTTATTTATAATCCACGTCACTAGCCACCTGTACCCCGCAGCCTCATCTCTCTACAACCTTTAACCGTCCACACCAATGTTGCTACCTTGGTACCTTCCTTCCTTCCTTCCTTCCTTTGTATGCCTTTCATGGGTGGCCAATTAAGTGAACGGCGAGTTACCGCCTGCCGTGATTATCGAGATAAGCCATTTGATATGGCAGGCTTCCCGTTGTCTCTTCAATAACCCAATACAAGTCCACAAAATTCCTCCCCAGAGTCCTTGCACCAAGCGAGTGCTGTCTTTGGCTGTATCTCCGCAATTGTACCCGCTATAGGTGTACATATCCTAACTTGTTAAATATCTTAAAGGAACCTCTTCCTGTTGGATATGACATGCTACAATTTAAAATTATTATTTAGATTAAATACTAATTCAAGGGTTCCTTATTTCATCTTATATAAAATGCCTCTACGATACTCCAGTGTGATCAGAGGCTAAGTTCAGCTTGCGTGATACAAGGAAACTTATTTTTTAAGATAGATAACGAGCTACATTCTCCTTACTTCATAAATTAACAAACTTGACTTAACTTTTTGACGGATCCCGTCATTTATATGTTAATGTATTTTTTTTGTTGGGTTACTTTTCATCTTTTATCGTAAAGGATGTTTTGTCGAGATTTCGCATGATGGTAGAAAATAATGAAATATTTATTATAACCGACACCGATCACATACATTGCTCTGATCCTAAAGTAAGTAGCTAATGGACTTGTGTTTTGGAAATCAGAAACACACCAACCAGACTCGAGACAATATAGAAAGTACTGATTTCTACATTCCCGACCGGGAATCGAACCCGGGACTTCGAAGCGGCAACGCCTTGAAACCCAGCGTGCTTAGCCACTACACCACCGAGGTCGTCAACACACGAAGGTGTTCGATGCAGTCGCCAAAATACAGTACATGATTTGACAATCCAGCTTCTGCAAAGCGACTGCATCGATGCTAAAACTAGCGCAGTGTGTAAAGGTTGACATTTTGCGACTTCATCGATGCTGCATCGCGACTGCATCGCTGCTAAAAGATGCAGTGTGTAAAGGGTCTAAGAGCAATTTGGAAGGCAAGACCAAAGATTAAGCATGTCATTATTTATAAGCAATCCAGCTACGACACGAACGAGATGAGTTATTGACACGCGCCATGAAAGAAGATCGCGCGCGGCCATGAATGTCTAAGCAGCCACCGGCATAAATACGGGTCCCCATTTCTACAGTTTTTAAAACCGGCCACTCGCACTTGGCCGGTTTTGAATTAAAATAATAATTTATTGAAGATGTGTCACTTTTAAAATATATATAATTTATTATAAATTTTCTGATTCTTAGATAAGGCTGTTAATTTTCTGCAATTGGCCATACCCCACAGGGTATGGAAGGTTTTAACACACATGTTAAAACTATACGTAAGTGATAAAAACCGGCCAAGTGCAAGTCGGACTCGCGTACTGAGGGTTCCGTGCCAGCTTTGACTGAATAAGGGAATCCACTTACTTCCACTTAGTAAAATACCACAATATTATGTTGACAGCAAATATAACTTTGTTTTTCATAGTGTTTGTATGAAATACAAAGTTATGTTTGCGGTTGTTGAAAATGTGCTGGTATATCTCGAAAACTTCTTGTTCGATCCCGTTCAAACCAATTTTCGTTGAAAGAATTTGTTAAGATCTACGTTATATTTTTTTCAAAATTTACACTCGCTAAGTTTAGAAGTTAGATTGGGGGGGACGCCCATTTTACTACTTTGGAAGCGTCTAGCTATGAAACGTTAGACTTTAAAAGAAAATGGTTTTAGAAACCTTGATGTCATTTTATAAGACCTATTCATAGACTATGTTTGACTAAAAAAATATTTTTTTGTTTTATTTTCATGTATGGGAGGCCCCCCTTAAATGTCACTATTTTTTATTTTTGTAATTGAATCGTAAAGCGGTTATCAGAATACATCTTTCTACCAAATTTCAACAGTGTGATGCTTATAGTTTCAGAATAAAGTGGCTGTGACATACGGACGGACGGACAGACTTGATGAAACTATAAAGCTCGATCCGCACACAACAGTGCCGACACGTGCCGTTTCCGTTTCACTGAAAAATGATATTGTAGCATACAATTTGTATGACGCTATCCGCACTATTCAGTGACTGTGACGTTTAGTGAGGTTCAGTGATCATTGTCACTGACGAGTGCAGATAGCGTCGTACATGATGTGTGCTACAATATCATTTTTCACTGACACTGATGGATACGTTACTGATCGTCACCTGTCGTCACTATGCCGGCACTGTTGTGTGCGGATCGGTCTTTAGGGTTCCGTTTTTTGCCATTCGGCTACGGAACCCAAAATCACATGTGAAAAAAAAGTAGCTTATGGCAAAAACATGTGAGCCTTTCTAAGCTTGTGTATCCAATTTCCATAGGTTTCTCTCGTGCAAAATCATATGACGCCCAAGAACACCGTGATCGTTGCAACTTACAATCCCCGAACGAAATTTTGACCTAAACCAAACAACAAATTCTTAAGGGTGAAATGTGAAATGTAATGTGATTTAGTTATTACATGCTTAATAAACTATCGATGGTGTAATGGTTTACAATATTTTTAACACTCATAGTGTCATATTTTATATTATTACTGTTGCATAAAGGATCTTGAGCAAAACTCTATAGAAACTCGGCCCACTTTGCGTCTGCATGCGTCTTTACAAAATGTTATGATAAAATATATAAAAATTGGAAAGAATACCAAAATATTTTTTCATAATAATTAGGGGTTTACGATGAATTCAATGGTAGATTAGATATTTTGAGAATATGTTTGTGATTTATATAACTCTTATAGCACCTCACTTACATTCATTTTGATACATTCAGAAGGTAATTGTTATATAATTTACTAAAGTAATTCAATACTTACTAACTTAGTTACCCTTAAAATACCAGTGCAATTATAATTCAAACAAGATTTTTAAAACATAAACTACAAAGACGCAATCTGGGCCCGGCTTTGGTCAATATCGATACTCCATAGACATTTTATATTCATATATTATATAGGTATACATGAATATAATAAAATATTGATGGTATATTTAATACGAGAGGAGAATTGTACTCTCTCTCTCTCTCTGTTCCCACATCGCCAGTGCGGGAGGTAATAAAATACTTCCAATCCAAGTGAGTGTTGGTTGATTAGGAAAACACAACACGCAGATAGAAAACCCAGGTCGTAATATCGATCAATTTATTTCCAAATACACCACTTGCCATGGAATAATATTTAGAAAACTATTACATACGGAGAGTGTTTCAAACGTGGGATGAATGGGCAGTGGGAGGTGCGAAATTGTTATTTATTTTAACCAAATGCACTTTCTGGAAGCATAAGAGAACAATATTGTGTTAAATTTATTAAAAAAGCTAATCTAGTTGGAATTGTATTTTTGAAAAAGTATTTTTGTAATGGATAGCTCATTTATCGAATAAAGCTTAAGGCTATTAGCACATCACGCTACAACGGGAGGGGAGGGAGCAAATTCAAAACGCGCGGACGAAGTCGCGGGGGCCCGCTAGTAAAATAAAACAATTCGAAATAAAAAACAATGATCATAATAATTAATGAAGATTTTGATTGTACGTTTCACTTCCCAGACGTACCCGGAAATTGTTACTATTAGTGATTTCAATAAAAAACAAAAGTACGTACGAAAATAAGCCAAAGCAGAGTAGTCAAGACAAGACAAATTATATTCTCCATTTTATATCACGTTACCTACAATTAATTTTCAGCGTTCATAAATAATCAAAACAATGCCTAAATTGAAAGCGAGAGAATATAATGAAATCTCAATTAAGCATAGTTAGTCGACCTCAGACCGCCGGCGCCAGACTAGCTGAAGACATCTCTTTGCTCTCAGAGAAAAACAAACATACGCACTCACTTCAGACCATAGATAGAGGTAAGGAACTTCGTTGAGCTTCTAGCTAGCTAACATACCTTTGTATTTTTCTATCAAAGTTCGGCCTTAAATTTAATTTTGTAACTAGAGCCTCTCCAAGTCACTTTAAAATGTTACTTTGTAAAGACCGCAATGTCGATCGAAATCGGAAAAAAAATCTTCGAATTTAGAACAAATGACAGCACAAAACCTACAACCATGTTTACGTCACTTTAAATCCGATTTCAGTTGTTAATTACATGTCGTTTTAAATCAATCTCATGATGCTTATTTCCACGGGGTCTATAAGCAAAAATGTTAGCAGAAAATATTTGGTCAAACATATGGCAATCGTTAACTATAGCAATACCTAGCCATGTTCTAAGAAAAACATGAAGTATAATTATTATTTTGTTTTTATAGTGTTTTGTCACTATACAAACTTAATAATATAATAGCAAGTTGCACTTGTAAAAAGCAACTAAGGCTGTTGTGACAGACGAGGAGATTTTCCTGGAAAATCTCCTCGCAAATCGCGAAAAACGCTTTTCCTCAATATCAGTTTTGTGGAATGCGCCCACGATCATAGCGCCATTGTCTGTCCATCGAGCTCTACTATAGTAAGTACGAGTATTTATGATTTCATTCGCGTCCCAGCTAATACCACAAAGCTTCAACATTTCACAGCCTGCTGCGGCTCACCGTGCTAGAATTTCATTACTTCTCATTAACAGCATTTTATCACGTACTTCCACAGTGTTCCCTCTAAAACCGACCTTATTGTGCCGTGATAGAGACGTGACAGAGGTTTAATTTAAATGCAAATGCGACCGTGGAAAGATTAATATCGGTGTATTGATAAGCATGACGTATTGGAGGGTGTAGCTGCGGCTTTCCTATTCGAGTGACAAAAACAAGGGCCTAGAAATAGTTTATGATATTTTTTAATTAAAATGATAAAAAAATATAATAGATAATTTTATTTAATTTATGATTATTTTTATTGATAATGCTTAAGCTTTATGGACATTTAAATATTATGCTTCGATAGGGAATTTATGCAGATATGCGCATCTTCCCGCAGCTTAAAGCTGTCTACACACCAAAGCCGCCGGCCCGGCGGCACGAACCCGGCGGGTTAATGCCGGCGGGTAAGCCCGGCGGCTTCTATAAACCAGCCACGAACAAGCCGCCGGGTCGGCTGCATGATATTCGCTACTCCACTACTCCTCGAAAGTCGGCTGGCAACTGAGCGGGGGGCGCCGGGCCGGTGGCTTTGGTCGTTTCAAAATCAGGCCGCCGACCTTGCCCGCCGGGTTCGTGCCGCCGGGCCGGCGGCTTTGTTGTGTAGACAGCTTGAGAGTTAAGAACTAAGATGAGAAACATAATAAGACTTGTCTTTGTGACTTTATCAAATATATTATCGAAGTCATAATAAAATAGAAAAATAAAATAATTAATGATAATGATAATTTAATTTAAAATAATAAAATATTATATAATAGAAAATTTTATTTAATTTATGATGATTTTTATTGATAATGTTTAAGCTTTATGGCCATTTAAATACTATGCTTCGATGGGGAATTTATGCAGATATGCGCATCTTCCCGCAGCTTAAGGTCTAAGATGAGAAACATAATAAGAATTGTCTTTGTGACTTTATCAAATATATTATCGAAGTCAGAATAAAATAGAAAAACAAGCTGAATTTGAAGGCAAATAGGGTGTCGAGAATTAGGCGCTTTATGATACCTACTACCACGTATATTATACATATCAATAATGTATTAATTCCTAATAAATTTATTTTTAATTATCTCTTCGATATTTAAGTTGAAATTTATAAAATTATTTTGCTTTAAATTTCCGCTAAGCGACGCCGGTGCAGGCAACGGACGATCGTCCGTGCTCCGCGCCGAGGCGACATCTCCTGGGGATGCCACTTGTAGTAGCGAAACGCGTCGAGGTTTTTCTACGTTGGTGTTGGGTACTAATAATTGCATCAGCCATAAAAAGTCATAAAAGTCATTTATTTATGCAAATAGGCCCATTGAGGACACTTTTACACGTCCCAATATAAACCCTACTACAGCTTCGGGACAATTGTGGGCTAGTGCTGAGAAGAAGCTGCGCAACAAACTCAGTCACTATTGTCAATGCCTCTTTTCAAAAGGTTTACAATGTTTGTAGTATTCCTGCAAGTCCATACATTAGTATCTTTTAAAATTCATCTACTTTATAGTACCCTTTCGTCATTAGGGTTTCTTTAATGACAGTTTTAAATTTATTGACCGGTAAGTTTACAATGTGTTCTTCCTATGAAAGAATTACCAACCTTTCGAAGCCTTAATTGTGGAATAGCAAGCTTATTTTTATTCCTAGTATTATAATTGTGTATATCACCTTTTTTCGTGAATGAATGTAAATTTTAGCGGACATACATTAAATTTTCATAAATATACTGGGAGGCTACAGTTAATATTCTAATTTCTTTAAACACCTCTCGTAAGGAATCTTGAGGTTTTAGGTTATAAATAGCTCGCAAGGCTCTTTTTTGTAATACAAAAATTGATTCTATATCAGCAGCCAGTAAAATACCGTAGGACATCAAGCTATGGAAATAACTAAAATAAACTAACCTAGCTGTTTCCTTATCAGTCAAACGTCTAATCTTTCTTACAGCAAAAGTAGCTAAGCTTAGTTTCCCTGACAAGGCCTCTATTTGAGGACCCCATTGTAGTTTGGAGTCTAAAGTGATTCCTAAAAATGTTGCGGAGTCGATAATATCAAGCGATTTGTCTTTTATCTTAACCTGAGTTGATGCCTATCGGACATTAGGCATCGTGAACTTTATACATTTAGTTTTACTTCCATTAAGAAGGAGATTGTTAACAGTAAACCAATGTAAATACTTGTGAAAGAGTATTATTTACATCGTCAAAATTTTCTTCACCTCTTGAGATTTTAAATATAAGTGAAGTATCATCTGCAAAAAATACTATATCACAAAGATTCCCTACAAAATGCCTCAAATGGGAGGTCATTTATATATATTAAAAATAAAAGAGGTCCCAATATAGATCCCTGGGACACACCCATTGTTAGAGAAGCTTCAGAAGACTCAATTCCGTTTACATGTACTTTTTGCGTTCTACCTGATGGATAAGAATTAATTAAGTTTAATGAGTTTAATGATGCCCCATAATGACGTAAATAAACAACGGGTTTGTGGAAACTGTCCAAACGGTCGGATCTAACTTTTTAAGACCTGGCCGTAAAAATAGACCTCAAAAACTCTCGGTCCACACTCTCGACCTTATGGCAAAACGTCGATCTATGGCACTGCAGACCTCCGTTAATGCTGAAAACTACAGGCAGCTCAATACACAGAGAAATATGGAAGTCCCTGCGACACGACATTCGTTGCTTTAACACTAATAGTGTTAAAGAAACGATAGAGCGGAGCCAAGGCTCCAAAGTGTTTGCAAGGGACATGTCTATTGGGCAAAGCCTGTTGACGAAGCTTAAGACGGAGGATGGCAGTGTAGCGTCGACGAAAGCAGAGGTTTTGAGGGAGATCGAAAGGTTCTATGGGCAGTTGTACACCTCAGTTGCCAAACCCGTTGATAGCTCGGTCAGAGACCCACGAGCTATCCTGACCCGACACTACACCGAAGACATCCCGGACATCAGCCTCTACGAGATTAGGATGGCCCTGAAACAGCTTAAAAACAATAAGGCACCTGGCGAGGACGGAATCACAGCAGAGCTTCTGAAAGCGGGTGGAACACCGGTACTTAAAGTCCTTCAGAGATTCTTTAATTCCGTTCTGCTAGAGGGCATCACGCCTGAGGCATGGAACAGGAGTGTGGTGGTGTTGTTCTTCAAAAAAGGAGAAAAAACCTTATTGAAGAACTATAGACCCATCTCACTCCTGAGCCATGTCTACAAACTGTTCTCAAGGGTCATCACGAATCGTCTCGCACGTAGGTTTGATGACTTCCAGCCTCCCGAACAAGCCGGATTCCGAAAAGTTTACAGTACCATAGACCACATTCATACGCTTAGGCAAATTATACAGAAGTCCGAGGAGTATAATATGCCTCTATGTTTAGCTTTTGTGGACTATGAGAAGGCCTTTGAAACTTTGGCGGTGCTTCGGTCTCTTCAGCGGTGTCACATAGACTATAGGTATATAGAGGTGTTAAAGTGTCTATATAACAACGCCACCATGTCGGTCCGAGTACAGGAACAGAAGACGAGGGCGATTCCATTGCAAAGAGGCGTAAGACAGGGCGATGTAATATCTCCGAAACTGTTTACAGCGGCATTGGAAGACGCCTTCAAGCTCCTGGAATGGGAAGGATTCGGCATCTCCGTCAATGGCGAATACATAACACACCTTCGGTTTGCCGATGATATAGTCGTTGTGGCAAAGACGCTGGATGATCTTGGCACTATGCTCGAAGACCTCGACCGAGTATCCCAGCAAGTGGGTCTTAAAATGAACATGGAAAAGACGAAAATTATGTCAAGCTCCCTTGTTGTACCCACTCCAGTATCTGTTGGGAACTCAACTCTCGAAGTTGTCGACGAGTACGTCTACCTGGGACAAGTGATCCAATTGGGTAGGTCGAACTTTGAGAAAGAGGTCAATCGACGAATCCAACTCGGCTGGGCAGCGTTTGGGAAACTGCGCAAGAGCGTCTTCTCGTCTCAATTACCTCAGTGTCTGAAGACGAAAGTCTTCAACCAGTGTGTGTTACCAGTGATGACATACGGATCCGAAACGTGGTCTCTAACTATGGGCCTCATAAAGAAGTTCAAAACTACACAACGAGCGATGGAGCGGGCTATGCTCGGTGTTTCTCTACGAGATCGAATCAGAAACGAGGAGATACGTAGAAGAACCAAGGTAACGGACATAGCCTTGAGAATCAGTAAGCTCAAGTGGCAGTGGGCCGGGCACATAGCGCGAAGAACTGATGGCCGTTGGGGCAGGAAAGTTCTACCCTTCGACCACAGACGCAGCGTAGGACGTCCACCAACAAGATGGACAGACGACCTTAAAAAGATCGCGGGATCAAACTGGATGCAGACCGCTAGTGATCGGTCGCTGTGGAAAGCCGTGGGGGAGGCCTATGTTCAGCAGTGGACGTCCTTTGGCTGATAATGATGATGATGATGATAATGACGTATTTTTTTCAGCAATGTTTCATGGTCCACACAATCAAATGCTTTAGATAGATCACAGAAAATTCCTAAAGCATCATGCCTATTATCATAGGCATCAAAAACATGTGTTAAAAGAGCAACTCCTGCATCCGTAATGCTTCTACCTTTAGTAAAAACGAATTGTTTATTATGTAGTAATTTATTTGATGAAAAGTGTGCTTAAATTTGGTTTAATATAATCTTTTTATATATTTTACTCAAGACTGGCAAAATCTATATTGGTCCGAAGTTTGAGGGGTCGCTTTTGTCACCCGATCTGAAAAGCGGTATTACTATACTAATCTTCATTAAACTAGGAAATTGGCCGTCATCAATACATTTATTAAAAAATATTGCTAGTTGAAGAGCTATTGTGTCGATAATTGATTTTATAATATGCACGGATAGTCCCCACAGATCCTCAGTTTTTTTCATATTCAACTCGAGAAATGTTTTTATTATTACTTCAGGTCCTACATGCCTGAAGTCAAACTAAGAATTACATTCGTTGACATAAAGTTTTAGAATAGATTCGGCTATTACTGAAGAAGAGGCAAGTTCTTTAGTTGTAGTGGGCGCAATATGTGAAAAAAAACGATTCAAAAGCAGTTGCAACTTCTTGATTTGAATTTAGTGTTTTATCATTGATTTTTAATGTAAATTTATTATCTCTTAATTTATTTTTACAGATTTCTTTATTTATGATGCTCCATGTAGCTTTTGCTTTATTTTTGGAGCTCGATACTATTTACGAAGATGGTGTGATTGTGACAGCTGTGTCGCATGCGTATTGAGGGAGCGCGGATGGTGCATCCTGCATTTGCCTGAACTAATATTCAACGCGGTGACGGTTCGTGTTGTTAGTTGCCCGACCGGCGTCGCTTATCGGAAATTTAAAGCAAAATCTATACTATCTATACTAATATTATAAAGCTGAAGAGTTTGTTTGTTTGTTTGTTTGAACGCGCTAATCTCAGAAACTAATGGCCCGATTTGAAAAATTATTTTTACTTTGGATAGTCCATTTATCGAGGAAGGCTTTAAGCTATATAACATAAAGATACGACTCACAAGACCACAGCAGCAATGAAAAATGATAAAAGATATCTTTTTGAGAGCTTCCGCTGCGTACGCTGCGGAAACCGCTAAAGTTACACAAAAATCAGATTGTTCAACATTAAGAGTTGTATAATAAAGTCCGCGATAGCATCTTTTATGGTTGACTTACTACGACCTTTTTTATGTTAATAAATTTGTAAAAAAATAATGCATCATTTTTAGAGGTGTATTACACACAGGTATTTATTCTTATCAAAATAAATACATTCATCATCACGAGCATTTCATTTAGAACAAAGTTGCCCTTTATATTATTTGATTCCAATAAATATCTTAGGAGCTATCACAGTTTTAACATAACTCCGCACCAAAATAATGTTCGCAGCTTAAGTACAACGTGCGCTTGCGCTAATTATATTTTAAAGCTGAAGAGTTTGTTGGTTTGAACGCGCTTATCTCAGGAACTGCTGAACCGATTTGAAAAAATATTTCTGTGTTAGATAGCTTATTTATTGAGAAAGGCTTTAGGATATAAAACATCACGCTGCGACGGGAGGGGAGGGAGCAAACTCAAAACGCGCGGACGAAGTCGCGGGGGATCGCTAGTATTTTTATAAATTTCAACTTAATAATGGATTTCCGCAAAGTAGCGCCAGATTCCATTGATTATCTTCGATAATTATCCTTGAGTCCTAATACACTTTTTCATCAAGGATATTGTGTGTTCGTCTTATAGTAACTAACGTATATCCTTAACAATAAACACATTTTAACACCGAATCAAAGCCTATAACTACAACCCCCGCATAACAAAAATGAATGGGGATACAACCTTCCTGTGAACCCCGTAATACGCATATTTTTTTCTGACCTACGACAACGACACATTTCATTAGGCTGGGAAACTCGTAAACACTGGTGATAGAGGATCTTCTATATTTATACGATCGTTTGAATAGAGTAGCGTAGCTTCTATTTATGTTGGAGTCTATTCGGGCCGCAAAATAAGCGCATGCAGCTATTTTGCATGATACAATGCATGAATCAAATCCCTTGTTAATAATATTGCGCTTGGTTTTTTAGGGTTCCGTTGCCGAATGGCAAAAAACGGAACCCTTATAGTTTCGTCAAGTCTGTCAGTCTGTCTGTCTGACTGTGTCTGTCTGTCCGTCCGTATGGCACAGTCACTTTATTCAGTAACTATAATGATCACACTGTTGAAATTTGTCCTCTCCATTGAGACGAGAAGATTCGAGGATTCGTCGATGACCTCTTCCTCTAAGTTGAACCTAGGAAATTGGATTACTTGTATCAGGTAGATATACTCATCGACCACTCTGAGAATTATTTTTCCGACAGATACTCGAGTGGTTACAAGAAGGGAAAATAATACAAATAAATATAAACACTTGACGTTGACGAACGTAAGTACTTTTCTAAGAAAAGTATGCTTAGACCAGAGAACCCGAAAAAACTGGTGGCCAATTTAAATTACCTTAACTTTAACCCTATGCGTAACCTAATTGGTTAAAATATTTAACTATGTAATAAAATATCATACACATACCACTGCACATTTACCGAAAGAATATATACATTAAGGCCTATTCCAAATAGGCGTTAAATTTAAAACAACCCTTCTAATGACTTCGAGCTCGTAATAATAATAATAATAATAAATATTCTTTATTGCACAAATAAGGACACAAGTAACAATAACAATACAGGCAAATCATTTGTACAATATTGGCGGTCTTATCGCTGGAAGCGATCTCTTCCAGACAACTATTGGGTAGAGGAAACAACGTTAATCAGTGAGGTAGAAACGGTGTGCAAAAATATAGCTAGAATTTTAATATCATACTTTAAAGATAATTACATAATAGAAGTAAGAATAAAAATATATAACTAATAGACTTATATCACAAATAAAATAAAATAAAACAAATTAATAAATACATATAATTAATAAATACACATAATATACGTGCATCATGTTTCAAAAGCAAAATACCATTTTCAGCGTTTCAGCATTTGATTCAGAGCAAAGGCTGGGGCACATAAGCCATAAATACCAGTGAAAGATGGCTTCAAAGTCCATCGGGTCGGGTGAGCCACTATTACGCTAGTAACTTACTGGGTACTGTAATATCATGAGTTGGGTAAAATATGAAGCTGATTTTATGCTGAGTTAAGAGGTTTCCTGTGAAATGAAATGTAGCTTGTTCAAGTGATAATATAAAAAAATAAAAAAAATCTAATAAATATTTTTAAAAAAACTATAAAAAAAATAGCCGAGCGGTGTGGATAAACCACTATAAAACATGACAAGTCTGACATTGCGTAGATAGCTACAAAACAACAAAGTTGATTTGAATATGTCATGGAATCATTAAACTATTTGGGGCCGACTTTAACAACGTCAGATAATATTATCCGCCGAAATAAGTATCGAAATGATCGATTTTGAAACGACATTCACATAAATGATTGCCAACAAAAAATAGGTGACGTTTTCAAATAAGGCGTATTGTATTTTATGTGGCAGATATCCCTTATCTTACGTTGGAAAAATCAGGCCCTAATCTCGCTTGAGTGACAGGACGGGATTAAGTACAGGCAAATAAACATTATCATACAAATAAGAGCGTTCACTACGAAAGAGTAACCACGGGTCTCCTTACTATATGAGGGTTAACGGCTACGTCCTGCCCCATGTCTCACAACCATACGAGCATTTCCCATTAACAATATGAGGCTTTTGTAATCTTTCTTTTAGTAGATTTAACTGCGTAAATACTGCTATGTTTAAATACTTGTTATTGATCGATAAAAGATTTACTCCCAATCCAACAAAATATGAACATACGAACTTGTTTTTATTTAACTAAACGATATTTAAACAAACTTAGAAGATTAGTCGGTTGAAAGTTAAAGTTTCAAAAGCAATTTATCGCGACACATGGTTCTTAACTTCTTAAATTGTTTCAAGTCTGCTTGTTACTGTCTTGAACACTAGTTTAGCTTAGCGTTGACACACGATACAAAAAGTATAGCGTAGATAGACAACTATTCATATACAAGGTGTACCTTAAAGTAATGGTCCAAGGATTAGGTACGAGTATGCACCTAAGTTTATACCATAAATTGCACTTGTTAAAAGCAAGTGTGTCGAACAAGGAAACGAATCCTGTGCCTAATGCTATCCATATAAACCACTCGGCCACGACACATTGAAAAGCCTGTTGAATTCTGCAAGTGATTTCTTTAACGTGTAGGCGTTGGCTGCGTGACTCCATCAATGTTGCGAGATTGTTCGCTCAATATCCGAAGGTTTTTTTTTTACAAATGTTTAACAATTTTCTCGTCTGACTCAATTGGTTTTATTAGTGAAATTTATGTTCTTAAAATTGGATTGTGATAAAACACTACAAAAACAAAAATAAAATGATATGGACAACTTCTTGCATTGTTTCCGATTTGTATGTCCTAGCCCTGTGCTTGGATTTCGGATTCAGCTCCGTCCAAAAGACAGTCTGCCATTTACAATGACTTGTTACATGCGTTTCTAATATTTGTCGACCTCAGTGGTGTACTTGTAGTGGCTAAGCACGCTGGGTTTCAAGGCGTCGCCGCTCCGAGGTGCCGGGTTCGATTCCCGGTCGGGTCAATGTAGGAATAATATTTTTATATATTGTCTCGGGTCTGGGCGTTATGGTACGACCGTTATGTCTGATTTCCATAACACAAGTGCATTAGCTAATACTGTGGGATCAGAGCAAATCATGTGGTTGGTGTCCAACATATTATATATAACATTGTATTATAATATTAAATCTCAACAACCCTGATTACTTTTATCGTAAGGTGTGGCGCTAAAAAGTGATGGCAAGTGGCACCGAGTCGTCAAGACGTCGTTAAGCTGTCGATGACACAAACTGATCGCTTCACGCACCGACTGGGAAGATACAACTGGCGTAGTGATGTTAATGTAGCAATATCGATGTCCATGAAAAAGAAAATACACAAAACTATTTCAACATAGTCTCTGCTACCTAACCACTTCAAACAAAATCGATGGCACACACGAAACAAAAACGAGCGTCACTTCAAACAAAAGTCGACTAGATGTACAAGCGATTTGGCTATTACGATGGTCAGGCGTTGGTAACTTCGATATTACGCATACCGCAAGCCTTTTGTGTGGCAAATACTAAGAACCGAATATGTGACCAGTTTCTTGTTACTTGTACTAATCGTATCATCCTATATACGAGTATGTATTGTAAACGCGATTTAGTGGCCTCTGTGGGGAAGTATTTATGTATGTTTATTACTATTTACTCAAAAACTAAAGTCCTACTTTTTTTTGCTTGTCAAATAAATTCATTCAAATGTCAACATTGTTTACAATTTATTGTCCTTTTTACCAAAATAATTTATTTTAAAATGAGAAATCTAGTTATTGTTTTCCAACTAGGACATCGTTTAGCATTAAGTTCTGTTTAAATCAAATAGAAAATATTTTATTTACTGATATTATTTTAAAAGTAACAAACTTCAAAGAAAGAAGAACGAAATTCCAGAAAGAACACTTTCGTCTTGATTAACCACGTAAAGAGTTTCCGAGAGATGCACATTTACTTATTTCTTCGAGAATTATACAAGTGTTTCTCTCAAGAGTTTGCAAACTTACAATAATACACCTAAATGATTAACATGTAATCAAAACTTACGACCCGACAAGTGACTAAAAAAAGTGATAAGGATGTGAAAAAATACTAAGTGTTACAGAAAGACGTTCGCTCAACAGTAGATCATTAATAGAGTCAGGCGTTACTTTGCGGAATTCCATTATTATTAAGTTTTTCTTTTTTTCTGCTTTCAATTTCCGCAAAGTGGCGCCGGCGCAGGCACCCTATCACAAGCGGTTACGGTTCGTAACCAGAGGCAGAGCGCGGAAAACTCGACAGAGGACGGGCGTAGAGTCCTGCATTTGCCTGAACTAATACTAAAAGCAGAAATGTGAAGTGAAATAATTAAAAAAAACAATAGTCATTTATACGGGTAAAATATAGCGATCTCCTCGAGTAGGAATTAGGGCTTTAAGAGATAAAAATAGAGTTATAGAAGAAGAAGTGTATTACATTGGAGAAAGACAGAAAGAGACAGTGACATAAGTAAAATAAAAAAATAAGATTAGTATAAAATAGCCAGTGCTTTGAATATAGCTTAGAGGTTTTAACACCTCGACACTATTGTGACATTTACTTATGCACTACTACACATATAAAAAACGTTTGCGATCTCTTCGAAAAATCATAATCTTTTTTGATACGGTAAATAATCATCCTTATCAGCTAAAAGACGTCCACTGCTGAACATAGGCCTCCCTCACGGCTTTCCACAGCGACCGATCACTAAAGGTCTACATCCAGTTTGATCCTGCGATCTTTACAAGGTCGTCTGTCTCTGGGACGTAAGGAAGCTTGACTAAGACCTAAAGCTCCAAGCCAACCTCTCCTTCACGTAGTACGTCCTTGTTCTAAAGACGAGGCTCTGGCGACTGACCGATGGCTGTATAACCATTCAATATAGGGAGCAGCTAAATGTTGGACTGTGACGGGCAGCAGCCTCACAGCAAGGGGCTGCGCCTCTGCACTCGCCAACCCGCCTGCCAAGCGTGGCGAGTATTGGCAATATATATTTGGAATTTGTAATTCTTATGAGAAATAAAGATCTTTAACCACAATATCCCCTCGGTAAATAATAGCATGAAATAATTATGGTTAGTATAATATTATAACAGGGCTTTCATATTTCAAGAAACACACAACAAACGTTTTTTGATACAGTAAAATTTAAAAAATCAACTTAAGCTAGTGATCAAAAACTTTTTTGAGTTGTGTATCCCATCTATTTATCGATAACTGCACATCCCGGCACTACCCAGCTTCGATTCGTTGGGCTATAAAACGAGAATCGACAGAACATTCACAATCTTCTCTGAATGTGAGAGTAAATAAGCCGGGGCGTCGGATAACAACTATTCTGATAGACGAAGTCGTGTGTACGAGATGATACGAGACGAATCAACGGAGCAAGGCGGAAGGGTTCAACTCAAGTCGTAAAAAGTTGTGAGTGACATTCCGCTTATACTTGGTTTGTTTTGTATCTAGGATTATTTTTAGGCTTGCTCTACTTTACATAAAACGTTAAAAATAAGAATTATAACACTTAACGGATTTATTTCGCGCACATCTGGGTGTTTTCTATGTATATCATGCATGTATTTACAAACAAAAAGTATTTAAGTATTATATCCGTTGTCTGGCACCCATAACACAAGCTTTGAGTAGCTTACTTTGGGGCTAGATGGCGATGTGTGGGAATGTCCAAAAGATATATCTATACTAATATTATAAAGCTGAAGAGTTTGTTTGTTTGTTTGTTTGTTTGTTTGAACGCGCTAATCTCAGAAACTACTGGCCCGATTTGAAAAATTATTTTTATGTTAGATAGTCCATTTATCGAGGAAGGCTTTAAGCTATATAGTATAAAGATACGACTCACAAAACCACAGCAGCAATGAAACAAGTTGCGAAAACGGGAGAAAGATATTCCTATTGAGAGCTTCCGCTGCGTACGCTGCGGAAACCGCTAAAGTTACACAAAAATCATGTATCACAAGATTGTTCAGCATTAAGAGTTCTATAATAAAGTCCGCGACAGTATAAGTCTATCTTTTATGGTTGACTTACTACAACCTTTTTTATGTTAATAAATTTGTAAAAAAATAATGCATCATTTTTAGAGGTGTATTATACACACAGTATTTATTCTTATCAAAATAAATACATTCATCATCACGAGCATTTCATTTAGAACAAAATTGCCCTTTATATCATTTGATTCCAATAAATATCTTAGGAGCTATCACAGTTTTAACATAACTCCGCACCAAAATAATGTTCGCAGCTTAAGTACAACGTGCGCTTGCGCTTATTATATTATGAAGCTGAAGAGTTTGTTGGTTTGAACGCGCTTATCTCAGGAACTGCTGAACCGATTTGAAAAAATATTTCTGTGTTAGATAGTTTATTTATTGAGAAAGGTTTTAGGATATAAAACATCACGCTGCGACGGGAGGGGAGGGAGCAAACTCAAAACGCGCGGACGAAGTCGCGGGGGACCGCTAGTATATATATATATATATTATTATTTATTTGAAATCAAGCTCAGATTAAATAAGTGTGCATGAAAATTCCCGAAAAGTATTATTTATTCATGAGTAGAATTTGCGTTAACTTTATTACCGTCACCATGAGTATACGACGTTTTTACTCGCTAGCGATGCGGTGAAAAAAGTCTATGGAAAAAATCCACAGTGCCTCTAGCGGTCACTGACAGTACTAAAATTTTCTATACAAAAACTTACGTGAGTTTCTATACGAAAAGTTTCTATAGTAAAACCGTCGTCGCCATCGAGTAAACTCGTTAACGGGACAGAACCAAATACGTTCAAAATAATAACCACAAAAAGTGGGAAAGGTTTTAAGGTAAAATGTGTCGCCCGAATGATGGTCTCATCATTATCAGCCAAAGGTCATCCACTGCTGAACATAAGCCTCCCACACAGTTTTACACAGCGACCGCTCGTAAGTGGTCTGCACCCAGTGTCATCCTGCGATATTTACAAGTTTATCTGTTTATTTGCCCTACGCTGCGCCTTTGATCGAAGGAACTCTAATCTAGAACTTTTCTGCCCCGACGGCCATCAATTTTACGCGCCATGTTATGTCTGACCCTGTGGGTCTACTTTTAGAAAACATAGGTTCATAACAACGGGATAGGAGGACTGAAACTATCACAAGGTACCTGCCTTCCAACCTGCGTTAAATAGGTTTTTCGCCTCGAATTAATAATGTTAATCATCTAACTTACTTAAAGCCCTAAAAGCTCGTTCATAAACTGGTCATTACCTTCAAAATCCAAGAAACAGACCGTGAAAGTAGAAACGCAATGATGTTATCAGGCGTAATGAAAGCAGTGACGACAAAACTACGTGTTTTTCCACCGACTGTGGAACAAAGCCTAGGTTTGATCGTCTTATCGGCTATAAAACCCGAGGCTCTCCCCAGATTCGGCACAATTGAGGTGAAATCAGTGTGCTTTAGTTAAATTTGGCTATGATCAACCTTGAACTTTATGAACTGACATGTTTTTCTCGTGGTTATATTTTAAACAGGAAAGATATCAAAGCACTTTTTTAACCGACTTCAAAAAAGGAAGACATTGTTATTTCGACTGTATATTTTTTGTGCCTGTGTTACCTCATTTCACAGTCATTTATAGGTCGATTTGAAAAACAAACTCTCTAACCTATACCTTTACATGATGGGATCTTAGTGCAATCGAGGAAAGTTCTCTAATTTTAAAATCCTAATGTTGAAGTGTTGTTACGTCTGATAGTCAACATTGTGTGGAGCTGAGCTGATAGTGGAACTCCTTAACGCTTAGCAGTTAAGTGATTTTAATGATAGAACTTATGATAAGTTTGCGGAATGGGATACGAAAAAATTAAAAACCTTGTTTTTTAGTTTTTAAGGATAACTGATTTGATCTTGTGCTTAGGGCCGATTTTTCAATGGTCAGATAGACTGATAAATTATGAAGCGACCGATTTTAAAAATTACAGTCACGTATGATTGCTGGCAATTAGGTGAGGTATTCAAATAAGCCATATTGTATTTTGTTCGACGAAATATTCTTATCTGGCAATTGAAAAATCAGCCTTTAGTGGTACGAGGCAGTGTGGTCGCGGCTGTTGAAGCTCGTCTTCGCCGCTCACATTCATGGCTGCAGCTCGTCTGGCGATGTTTCTCCATCTGTGCTGATTTTTCGAATTACCAGCACATTGTACAGCAGTCGATCCGGTAGCAGTGTTTTTAAGGTCTCTCCATCGGGTTTGGGACCGCCAACCTGGTATTGTGCCTTCAACACTCATTTCTAGAGATATGCCCATGACGATCACCGTGATGTATTGGCTAAGCACGCTGGGTTTCAAGGCTAAGTCCCGTGCTCGACTCCCGGTCGGGTCAATGTAGAAATCATAATTTTCTATATTTTCTCGGGTCTAGGTGTTGTGGTACCATCGTTGTCGGCTACTTACTTTGGGATCAGAGCAATGTATGATGATGTGATTTTATTTCGCGGCTAACGTTATGTCGATGGGGTTTGAAGAATTACGATAAAAATAAATGAAATAAAATAAAGTGGTCTTAAAGGTGTTTGTGGTCGTCAACGTCATCAGAATCGCAGTGACAAACATTGAATATATCAAGCCCACCGCACGTTCCTCCTCTACAGTAAAAGGTTGCGTCGCGCAAACACATTACCACTGATCGGAGGCGGCAAACAAGTTTATTGCCCAGATTATTACTAATGAATCTTTCGACGGATAACGAATATGCGTTATCCGTCGAAAGATTTTTTTATTTAACGATACGAGGGTCAAACTGAAAGTTTTTAGAACTGGCCACTTATAAACAATATAATAAAAAATATATTCTAAAATTTGAAAATAGAACTCTTTGCCAATATTACTGAGTATATATTTCATTCATTTGTCATTTGTTTTACGATTTGGCGGCAAATTGAAAATTGTCTGTGTCACGTCAACATGAATTTAACACGAGAAAATTTTCGTGCAATGATTTTTTATGACTTTCGATGTCATTTAAGTCAACAAGAAAGTTATGATAGACTACGATTGGCCTTTCACGATGAAGCCCCATCTCGTGCGACTGTTTACAACTGGTTTAATGAGTTTAAACGTGGTCGCACTAATCTCACTGATGATGCACGTGAGGGACGGCCTTCTACGGCGACGACTGAAAATATCATCTGTGTTGTGCGGCGTATGATAGAGACTGACAAAAGAGTGACCTATCAGCAGATTCGGACAAGCTTAGGCATCGGTATGAGTCAAGTGCACAAAATCCTCCACGAACATTTAGCGGTCAGGAAGCTTTGCGCCCGGTGGATACCTCATAATTTGACTAAGGCTCAAAAACTCCATCGTGTGGATTGGTGCCGTAAAATGATTGAAAGATTTAACGGAGGTGACTCAAATGCTGTGTTCGACATACTAACAGGTGACGAAAGCTGGATTTACTGTTATGATCCTGAAACCAAAAGACAATCTGCTCAGTGGGTGTTTCCTTTCGAGGAGTTGCCAACTAAAGTGAAGAGAGATCGAAGTGCGGGAAAAAAAATGGTGGCCTCGTTCTTTGGAAGGATAGGTCATTTCGCAACAATTGTGTTAGAGGATCAAAAAACAGTTTCTGCAGAATGGTACACTACCAATTGTTTGCCACTTGTCTTGGAAAAAGTTCGAGAGAAACGACCTCGCAGTAGGATCCTCCTTCACCACGACAACGCCTCGTCGCACACCGCCAAGCGAACGATCGACTATTTGGCGACATCAAACGTTGAATTACTGGGTCACCCGCCGTATAGCCCCGACCTCGCGCCTTGTGATTTTTATTTATTTCCAAAAATTAAAGAAAAACTTAAAGGAAAGCGGTTTATGAATGCTGAAGAAGCGGTGGCTGCGTATCGCGATGCCATTGAAGAGACCCCTAAGGACGAGTGGGCAAAGTGCTTTTCCCAGTGGTTCCATCGCATGCAGCGGTGTATTGACGTCAATGGACAATATTTTGAAAAGATATAATAAAACTAATAACTGGCTAATGTAATCAGTTTTTTATTTTCTAAGAACTTTCAGTTTGACCCTCGTATCCTACCGGATAGTATCTACATAGCGTTACCTATTCTAGTATATCGTCTCTTGGATCGAAAAATCAAGAATATAGATGAAATAAGAAACCAAAAATTTGCGCACGGGCGGGACTTGAACCAGCAACCTTTTGGCATACCGGGCCAAACGCTCTTACCAATTGAGCTACCGTGCTGTTAGTCTGACCCTGCGAAACTTGTGGTTTCTTATGAAAACGTCAATTGCGTGACGCTTAGCGCCATCTAGCCGTCTGTTTATGAAACAGATGGCCCAAGCAGTTATTCTTTACAGAATAAATTCAACTTGGAAATTGATGTCGCTTCGCTATCTAATGCTTTAGAATGTTTTTAACACTCACAGTGTCATATTTTATATTCATAAAGATGAAATAAGAAACCAAAAATTTGCGCACGGGCGGGACTTGAACCAGCAACCTTTTGGCATACCGGGCCAAACGCTCTTACCAATTGAGCTACCGTGCTGTTAGTCTGACCCTGCGAAACTTGTGGTTTCTTATGAAAACGTCAATTGCGTGACGCTTAGCGCCATCTAGCCGTCTGTTTATGAAACAGATGGCCCAAGCAGTTATTCTTTACAGAATAAATTCAACTTGGAAATTGATGTCGCTTCGCTATCTAATGCTTTAGAATGTTTTTAACACTCACAGTGTCATATTTTATATTCATAAAGATGAAATAAGAAACCAAAAATTTGCGCACGGGCGGGACTTGAACCAGCAACCTTTTGGCATACCGGGCCAAACGCTCTTACCAATTGAGCTACCGTGCTGTTAGTCTGACCCTGCGAAACTTGTGGTTTCTTATGAAAACGTCAATTGCGTGACGCTTAGCGCCATCTAGCCGTCTGTTTATGAAACAGATGGCCCAAGCAGTTATTCTTTACAGAATAAATTCAACTTGGAAATTGATGTCGCTTCGCTATCTAATGCTTTAGAATGTTTTTAACACTCACAGTGTCATATTTTATATTCATAAAGATGAAATAAGAAACCAAAAATTTGCGCACGGGCGGGACTTGAACCAGCAACCTTTTGGCATACCGGGCCAAACGCTCTTACCAATTGAGCTACCGTGCTGTTAGTCTGACCCTGCGAAACTTGTGGTTTCTTATGAAAACGTCAATTGCGTGACGCTTAGCGCCATCTAGCCGTCTGTTTATGAAACAGATGGCCCAAGCAGTTATTCTTTACAGAATAAATTCAACTTGGAAATTGATGTCGCTTCGCTATCTAATGCTTTAGAATGTTTTTAACACTCACAGTGTCATATTTTATATTCATAAAGATGAAATAAGAAACCAAAAATTTGCGCACGGGCGGGACTTGAACCAGCAACCTTTTGGCATACCGGGCCAAACGCTCTTACCAATTGAGCTACCGTGCTGTTAGTCTGACCCTGCGAAACTTGTGGTTTCTTATGAAAACGTCAATTGCGTGACGCTTAGCGCCATCTAGCCGTCTGTTTATGAAACAGATGGCCCAAGCAGTTATTCTTTACAGAATAAATTCAACTTGGAAATTGATGTCGCTTCGCTATCTAATGCTTTAGAATGTTTTTAACACTCACAGTGTCATATTTTATATTCATAAAGATGAAATAAGAAACCAAAAATTTGCGCACGGGCGGGACTTGAACCAGCAACCTTTTGGCATACCGGGCCAAACGCTCTTACCAATTGAGCTACCGTGCTGTTAGTCTGACCCTGCGAAACTTGTGGTTTCTTATGAAAACGTCAATTGCGTGACGCTTAGCGCCATCTAGCCGTCTGTTTATGAAACAGATGGCCCAAGCAGTTATTCTTTACAGAATAAATTCAACTTGGAAATTGATGTCGCTTCGCTATCTAATGCTTTAGAATGTTTTTAACACTCACAGTGTCATATTTTATATTCATAAAGATGAAATAAGAAACCAAAAATTTGCGCACGGGCGGGACTTGAACCAGCAACCTTTTGGCATACCGGGCCAAACGCTCTTACCAATTGAGCTACCGTGCTGTTAGTCTGACCCTGCGAAACTTGTGGTTTCTTATGAAAACGTCAATTGCGTGACGCTTAGCGCCATCTAGCCGTCTGTTTATGAAACAGATGGCCCAAGCAGTTATTCTTTACAGAATAAATTCAACTTGGAAATTGATGTCGCTTCGCTATCTAATGCTTTAGAATGTTTTTAACACTCACAGTGTCATATTTTATATTCATAAAGATGAAATAAGAAACCAAAAATTTGCGCACGGGCGGGACTTGAACCAGCAACCTTTTGGCATACCGGGCCAAACGCTCTTACCAATTGAGCTACCGTGCTGTTAGTCTGACCCTGCGAAACTTGTGGTTTCTTATGAAAACGTCAATTGCGTGACGCTTAGCGCCATCTAGCCGTCTGTTTATGAAACAGATGGCCCAAGCAGTTATTCTTTACAGAATAAATTCAACTTGGAAATTGATGTCGCTTCGCTATCTAATGCTTTAGAATGTTTTTAACACTCACAGTGTCATATTTTATATTCATAAAGATGAAATAAGAAACCAAAAATTTGCGCACGGGCGGGACTTGAACCAGCAACCTTTTGGCATACCGGGCCAAACGCTCTTACCAATTGAGCTACCGTGCTGTTAGTCTGACCCTGCGAAACTTGTGGTTTCTTATGAAAACGTCAATTGCGTGACGCTTAGCGCCATCTAGCCGTCTGTTTATGAAACAGATGGCCCAAGCAGTTATTCTTTACAGAATAAATTCAACTTGGAAATTGATGTCGCTTCGCTATCTAATGCTTTAGAATGTTTTTAACACTCACAGTGTCATATTTTATATTCATAAAGATGAAATAAGAAACCAAAAATTTGCGCACGGGCGGGACTTGAACCAGCAACCTTTTGGCATACCGGGCCAAACGCTCTTACCAATTGAGCTACCGTGCTGTTAGTCTGTCCCTGCGAAACTTGTGGTTTCTTATGAAAACGTCAATTGCGTGACGCTTAGCGCCATCTAGCCGTCTGTTTATGAAACAGATGGCCCAAGCAGTTATTCTTTACAGAATAAATTCAACTTGGAAATTGATGTCGCTTCGCTATCTAATGCTTTAGAATGTTTTTAACACTCACAGTGTCATATTTTATATTCATAAAGATGAAATAAGAAACCAAAAATTTTTTTTGCGCACGGGCGGGACTTGAACCAGCAACCTTTTGGCATACCGGGCCAAACGCTCTTACCAATTGAGCTACCGTGCTGTTAGTCTGACCCTGCGAAACTTGTGGTTTCTTATGAAAACGTCAATTGCGTGACGCTCAGCGCCATGTTTCATAAACAGACGGCTAGATGGCGCTAAGCGTCACGCAATTGACGTTTTCATAAGAAACCACAAGTTTCGCAGGGTCAGACTAACAGCACGGTAGCTCAATTGGTAAGAGCGTTTGGCCCGGTATGCCAAAAGGTTGCTGGTTCAAGTCCCGCCCGTGCGCAAATTTTTGGTTTCTTATTTCATCTTTATGAATATAAAATATGACACTGTGAGTGTTAAAAACATTCTAAAGCATTAGATAGCGAAGCGACATCAATTTCCAAGTTGAATTTATTCTGTAAAGAATAACTGCTTGGGCCATCTGTTTCATAAACAGACGGCTAGATGGCGCTAAGCGTCACGCAATTGACGTTTTCATAAGAAACCACAAGTTTCGCAGGGTCAGACTAACAGCACGGTAGCTCAATTGGTAAGAGCGTTTGGCCCGGTATGCCAAAAGGTTGCTGGTTCAAGTCCCGCCCGTGCGCAAATTTTTGGTTTCTTATTTCATCTTTATGAATATAAAATATGACACTGTGAGTGTTAAAAACATTCTAAAGCATTAGATAGCGAAGCGACATCAATTTCCAAGTTGAATTTATTCTGTAAAGAATAACTGCTTGGGCCATCTGTTTCATAAACAGACGGCTAGATGGCGCTAAGCGTCACGCAATTGACGTTTTCATAAGAAACCACAAGTTTCGCAGGGTCAGACTAACAGCACGGTAGCTCAATTGGTAAGAGCGTTTGGCCCGGTATGCCAAAAGGTTGCTGGTTCAAGTCCCGCCCGTGCGCAAATTTTTGGTTTCTTATTTCATCTTTATGAATATAAAATATGACACTGTGAGTGTTAAAAACATTCTAAAGCATTAGATAGCGAAGCGACATCAATTTCCAAGTTGAATTTATTCTGTAAAGAATAACTGCTTGGGCCATCTGTTTCATAAACAGACGGCTAGATGGCGCTAAGCGTCACGCAATTGACGTTTTCATAAGAAACCACAAGTTTCGCAGGGTCAGACTAACAGCACGGTAGCTCAATTGGTAAGAGCGTTTGGCCCGGTATGCCAAAAGGTTGCTGGTTCAAGTCCCGCCCGTGCGCAAATTTTTGGTTTCTTATTTCATCTTTATGAATATAAAATATGACACTGTGAGTGTTAAAAACATTCTAAAGCATTAGATAGCGAAGCGACATCAATTTCCAAGTTGAATTTATTCTGTAAAGAATAACTGCTTGGGCCATCTGTTTCATAAACAGACGGCTAGATGGCGCTAAGCGTCACGCAATTGACGTTTTCATAAGAAACCACAAGTTTCGCAGGGTCAGACTAACAGCACGGTAGCTCAATTGGTAAGAGCGTTTGGCCCGGTATGCCAAAAGGTTGCTGGTTCAAGTCCCGCCCGTGCGCAAATTTTTGGTTTCTTATTTCATCTTTATGAATATAAAATATGACACTGTGAGTGTTAAAAACATTCTAAAGCATTAGATAGCGAAGCGACATCAATTTCCAAGTTGAATTTATTCTGTAAAGAATAACTGCTTGGGCCATCTGTTTCATAAACAGACGGCTAGATGGCGCTAAGCGTCACGCAATTGACGTTTTCATAAGAAACCACAAGTTTCGCAGGGTCAGACTAACAGCACGGTAGCTCAATTGGTAAGAGCGTTTGGCCCGGTATGCCAAAAGGTTGCTGGTTCAAGTCCCGCCCGTGCGCAAATTTTTGGTTTCTTATTTCATCTTTATGAATATAAAATATGACACTGTGAGTGTTAAAAACATTCTAAAGCATTAGATAGCGAAGCGACATCAATTTCCAAGTTGAATTTATTCTGTAAAGAATAACTGCTTGGGCCATCTGTTTCATAAACAGACGGCTAGATGGCGCTAAGCGTCACGCAATTGACGTTTTCATAAGAAACCACAAGTTTCGCAGGGTCAGACTAACAGCACGGTAGCTCAATTGGTAAGAGCGTTTGGCCCGGTATGCCAAAAGGTTGCTGGTTCAAGTCCCGCCCGTGCGCAAATTTTTGGTTTCTTATTTCATCTTTATGAATATAAAATATGACACTGTGAGTGTTAAAAACATTCTAAAGCATTAGATAGCGAAGCGACATCAATTTCCAAGTTGAATTTATTCTGTAAAGAATAACTGCTTGGGCCATCTGTTTCATAAACAGACGGCTAGATGGCGCTAAGCGTCACGCAATTGACGTTTTCATAAGAAACCACAAGTTTCGCAGGGTCAGACTAACAGCACGGTAGCTCAATTGGTAAGAGCGTTTGGCCCGGTATGCCAAAAGGTTGCTGGTTCAAGTCCCGCCCGTGCGCAAATTTTTGGTTTCTTATTTCATCTTTATGAATATAAAATATGACACTGTGAGTGTTAAAAACATTCTAAAGCAATCAAGAATATACACGTTTCCATAAAGGTGAAATAAGAAACCAAAAATTTGCGCACGTTTACGTTACGTTTACGAACCAAAAATTTATTGACGTGACAACGTCTTATAAATTGGTTTGCCGGGTGACACTTCAAGAAACTGCGTTACGCTCCGCTCACGTTATGCGCTCACAATGAGAGCGAGTGAGAGGCACGCGTCCCTTCCACTCGGGCATGGTTAGCCCGCCTAAGAGCGAGAGAGACAGACATAAAAAGTCGTTGTCACGTAAAACTTTCGCCCGTATACCGACTTTACAGGCAACCAATTTTTTATTTAACTTTGTAACTGATTGTCTTAAGATATTATTATGCCATGAAAAAATAATAAATATTTGCCAGACTACACACTAATGGTCATGGTTTCGAAGTGAGTAATATTGAAGGAAGGAAAAAGAATTGTCCCGTATTGTAATTTGAAACAAACCGATATAGCGCGGATGTACCTTCCGTAAAAAAAACTTGATCAAAGGTAGGTAAATAAGCTGTAAGAAAACTGTCGCGACTGTTTATATCACAAGTTTATGATATCAACGGAAATTGTATACTGGAGGTTTCCCTCAAAACGTGGTTAGAATGTTAACTACATATTGTTACTTTTCCAGCGTCAAGAGATATCTTTTAGTTCAAAGGTTGAAACAAAAGTGCGTTAACTACACACAAACAATATTCAGTCATAGGAGAAATAACTGATTGAGTTTTTGCGGTTTTTCAATGGCTTATATTCGGTATTTTTTTCTTTCTAGAAGTATGCTTGAAAGGTTACATTTCTTTCGGCATTTAAAAGGAGCGCCTGACCGTTTTATAGCAACAATAAAATGTACATCGGCGTGAGTTGTCGCCGCAATAAAATAGGAAACTGGACCAAGTGCCAGCCGCTCATTACGCTCGCAATCACTGTTGCCACGACACATCGCCACAATAAACACACATGCAGAATACCACATAAAATACTCGAAAATACATGAGAAAAGAATCCTTAAGGCCCAGATAATATAATACTACTAGTACTTAAGGCTTCGATACTTATGTCTGTAGCTGGCGCACTTGCATTCCAGCTAATTGAATTTGCCATTTACTAGGTACTATGAATAGATTAACGCTTACTGGCATGCAATGTGAGGGGAAGATGAATATAGGCATGCAAGGACGCAAATTGCTAAACTTTCACGTGCCAGTAACTGGCATGCTAGCTGCTGATACGTTTCAGGCATGGTAGGTATTGCTGCTTTAAACCTAACTTCGCTAATCTCGCGCTCTTTTCGCAAAACTTTAATAAATCTGATTCAGGATGTATGAATGTATATAAGGCATATGAAACCCTGATGATAAGAAAGAAATAACATAATGAACACGTACTATCAGTAACAATAATATTTCAATGACCTACCCAGCCGCGACGTGTGTTACCAATCTTAAACATTGTTTACGTTGGTAAGCAAGCCTTCTGCTTCTACTTAATCACGGCTACATGTGTGGCTTACGTGACCTTAGCTAACAATACTCATCCGACCCGTGCCCTGTTTCAATCCTGGTTCTTACATTTGATGCCATTCATTTCTAAATCTGAACCTCACCATTGTTTATTGAACTTACAACTATTCTTAAAGAAGTCATTAAAAAATGAGAGGTAGGTTTCTAAGTGCGTGGGTTTTTGTTATGAGTTCATATACTAGGCTTCTTATCAATACAATTTCAATGGGTAGACACTCCATTTGTCAGAATGAGTGAGAAGAATTTAGCATCAACGCTTCCTTGCCGGACTTGGTCGTGTTTTTCGATCAACTCAACGGGTTCAGTAACAAAATTCGAAGGCATTTGTTGTATTTTAACTAAGTGGAAGTTAGTGGATTCCCCAATTCACATTATAGTTTCACAGCTTTTAGGCATAATAGGTAAGCAAGTTTTACAAAATCACGCTATAATTTTAACTCGTTAAGTGTCGAGCATTTGTGCCCGAGTGCGCGAGAACTATTCCGGCGTTGCCGCCCATTCGGGCCCAAGTGTGACGTCTTTTTCACATATCAATTTATATATAGCACTCGTACCCGAGTGTGCATTCAAATATTTTTTATGTTTTTTATTGACGCGCTTAAAATTCCTGTTTCCTGGGCTTCTCTTCGTATTTTTTTATGGCAGTCAAAGTGTTTAATCGTTTTAGCTAGCACTATCTCTTATGACGAATCTCCAAATTGCAGTTGTTTTGATTAGTGTGTAAAGGAGGTTACAATTTTCTGGGTCACATAATGAAAAAAAAATGGAGTAGTTTGAATGTTTTTATGACATACTGCATACCTTTAGCATAAGCACAGTCTAGAGAAGTTTTCATGAAGTCCAACAAGTCCAGTTGTTTTTTGTTTATTTTTACAGCCATATAAAGTTTGCAGGTCAAGTTTGAGAAAATTATGCGAATAAATTAAATAAATAACTATGTAGATGGCTTGCATAAACCGCAAAATAATGCACAATGACATCCAAAATTAATATGATCCGAATGGCAAAATTCGGATGTTTTTCATAGAAAACGTAAATAAATATTCTTGATTGCACAAGTAAGGACACAAGAAACAATAAAATTACAGACAAATCATTTTACAATATTGGCGTGATGATTTTTTACCGGAAAAAACAAGGCAAAAAAGTTAAAATTATAGCTAATGGGCCCCTTTATAAGCCCTTTTCATTTGGCACACGATGAACCAAACACTCTGTATATTTACTTAGTATTGTATGGGATTGTCCACCGCTACGGAGGGCGGAAAATATATCTCTCTTGAATCGCTCCAAATGCTCTAAAACCTATTAAAGCTTGGGGTAGAAAATATTATATTTTTCAATGTAAAGTGTTCCACACTAAACAAACTATGATGAGCGATATCGAGTAAATTATCTCGGTACATTATTATACATTTCTAAGGACTAATTTCACCAACGTCAGATAAGACTTAATGATCGCTAACAATTAGGTGACGTTTTCAAATAGGCGTATTATTGTTCGACCAACATTCCTTAACTAGTGTTTAAAAAAAACCGGCCAAGTGCGAGTCGGACTCGCGCACTGAGGGTTCCGTGCCAAATTTAACTGAATTAGGGAATCCACTTACTTCTACTTAGTAAAATACCACAATATTTTGTTCAATGCAAATATAACTTTGTTTTTCATAGTGTTTGTATGAAGTACAAAGTTATGTTTGCGGTTGTTGAAAATGTGCTATATCTCAAAAACTACTAGTTCGATCCCGTTGAAATCAATTTTCATTGAAAGTATTTGTTAAGATCTACATTCCATATTTTTTTCAAAATTTATACTTCCTTGGTTTAGAAGTTAGATGGGGGGACGCCCATTTTACCACTTTGGAAGCGTCTAGCTATGAAACGTGAGACTTTAAAAGAAAATGGTTTAAGAAACCTCAATGTCATTTTAAAAGACCTATCCATAGACACCCCACACGCATAGCTTTGACTAAAAAAAAATTTTTTTTGTTTTAGTTTCATGTATGGGAGTCCCCTTAAATGTCATTATTTTTTATTTTTTGTATGAGAATCAGTAAGCGGTTAACAGGATACATCTATCTACCAAATTTCAATTGTGTAATGCTTAAAGTTACAGCATAAAATGGCTGTGACATACGGACGGACAGACAGACAGACAGACTTGACGAAAATATAAGGGTTCCGTTTATTGCCATTCGGCTACGGAACCCTAAAAATCAGGCCTAAGTGAAGGCACCTAACATGAATGAAAGCATTTAAAATGTAAAAGTAAATGAAGATAATAAATCTTACACGATTCATTTAGCTAACTGCGAGGAACGCGGCCGATTCTATTTTGAAATATTTTTCTACAAAATTTATATTTTTTTAAAGACGTAAATGGTTAATTATTTACTCCTTATTCTTTCAGACGTTTTACAGATTGGATAAACACAGCACAAAGTAGGCAAAACAGAAAATATTAATTGCGATTTGCATAGAGTCGCGAAAATTAGCGTAGCAAGTTTGGTCAAAGAAAAGTTTTCTACGTACGGTTTCCAACCAATTTCTGGCCTCTCCAATGATGTTTTACGAATAATAGCACACACAAAACACTGTTTCACACAACACAAGTCACATGATCCGAGTTTTTCGGGAAATATCACGATAGCTCGTGTTTGGCGAGCGAGCAATTGGCCGTCCGTCACGTAGGTGTGCTTTTACGTTGCCGGCCGGCGTGTGACTGAAAACAAGTATGGAGGATTTTCAGCAGCCGACAAAGTGGCGCCATGCGCTTTTCGGTGCGTTTAATCCTGATTCCTGCAGGATTTTAGTAGGCAATAATATTGAAGTTTCAAAAAGTGAGAAAGAGCGTTGTTGTGGTTTTAATCACTTAAAATATATTTTTCTAATAAACACAGTCATTTCTTTTTTGATGAAAACGTTAACAAATCGTTTGCCGGCACTTCATTTATAAGAGATAAGAGCATATGACACGAAAGATCAAAACGAGGCTTCGAAAATTAACTAAATTTGTTATTAAATAATCTTCATCGTCATTATTTTATCACATCATCAGTTAAAGGACGTCCACTGCAGAAAATAGGCCTCACCCATGGTTTTCCCTAATATTTATCTTACTACTAAATTTGTTTAATTTTTAGTACGGAAGTATTCTCAGTACGGAAAGCATGTGGATTCGAAGAGAAAATTCTGATGTTAGGCTGACTCTGTACGAGCTCGTTGTAAAGGAAAATAAGTTCGCTACGTCTATGTCTCGACTTAAGAGAGCAATCTTAAATGGTCTGTCCTGATGACAGCGCAGCTGACGATGAAGGCCCTGCCGGAGTACCAACTCTTAGAAACCTTTTCTGTATTCTCTCAAGGTGTGGTTTTCGTATGAGAGAGAACAAACGATAGCCCCGCAATCAAGCGTGCTTCTTACCAAGGTGGAGTAAAGCTAAATTAAGCTTGAGGGCTTTGCCATATCACAAAATTATAGTCCTAATATTCTTTGAATGAAATTTTTTCATCATAAATCACGCACAAGTCCTTAGCTTTGTCACGACGTGTTAAGGTTTGGTGCTTTTTGTTTTTTGTAAAAGTGATTGCAAAACGTTTATCTAAATTTTAAAAAAAATATTTTATCATAGCATATCCATTTCAAAATAAATAAATAGAAATATTATTTATTGCACAAGTAACGACACAAGAAACTAAAAGAATACAAACAAATCATGAATTCAAATTCCAATTCATTTTTTATATTGCCAAGTGTGTGTGCAAACACAGGTGCACTCTCTATTCCTTTTACTCTCATAGCCCGACGGGACAGCTATCCGACACGACCAGAGAGATCAGGCGCAGGACCAACGCATTACGTGCTTTTCCGAGGCACGGGGGTGAGCACCGCCAACTTCCAAACTCCGGGCTAACCTAAGAATTTCTGACAAACCCAGGTATATATTTTTTGGCCCGAACCGGGGATCGAACCTGGGACTTCTGGCGCATCCGTCGCTCTTTTTAAGTAATACATGAAACTAAACCCTAATAATAAAAAGTAAAAAATCTGAACCCAACTACGACAAAAAAACCGGCCAAGTGCGAGTCGGACTCGCGCACTGAGGGTTCCGTGCCAACTTTAACTGAATAAGGGAATCCACTCACTTCTACTAATTAAAATACCACAATATTTTGTCGACTGCAAATATAACTTTGTTTTTCATAGTGTTTGTATGAAGTACAAAGTTATGTTTGGGGTTGTAGAAAATGTGCTATATCTCTAAAACTACTTGTTTGATTCCGTCCGAACCAATTTTCGTTGAAAGTATTTGTTAAGATCTACATCACATATTTTTTTCAAAATGTACACTTGCTTGGTTTAGAAGTTAGATAGGGGGGAACGCCGATTTTACCACTTTAGGAGCGTCTAGCTATGAAACGTTAGACTTTAAGAGAAAATGGTTTTTGGAACCTCAATGTCATTTTAAAAGACCTATTCATAGACACCCTAGACGCATTGGTATGGCTAAAAAAATTTTGTTTTGGTTTTAGTTTCATGTATGGGAGCCCCCCTAAAATGACATTATTTTTTATTTTTTGTATAAGAATCGGTAAGCGGTTAAAAGGATACATCTTCCTACCAAATTTCAACATTGTAATGCTTATAGTTACAGAATAAATTGGCTGTGACGTACGGACGGACAGACAGACAGACAGACTTGACGAAACTATAAGGGTTCCGTTTTTTGCCATTCGGCTACGGAACCCTAAAAACGACGCTGAAAAAGTATAAAACAAGAATTTCAGAATACTGACCTGAACAAAGTTGCTATTGTAGTCGCAAGTAAATGGTCACAGTAGACTCTACCAAGATGCCTTCGTTGTAAATTGACAATAATGTCATACAACACTATTCTGAAGTATGCAATATTCAATATGTAGAGATAAATTTTCATGTTTGGTAAGGCGTAGTCACACGTTACATATTCCTACCTACCGTAGCACTTTGACAACGTGTGACTGCGGTTTTCCAAACCAGTTGTTTGTAAATATACGTGAAGAATTCATGACAGTAGCATATAAGATGAATTTAGAAGGGAATATATCACGGCCATGTTGAACGAACAATTAATATAGTTCACAAAATTAAAAAGCGAGTGATTTCATACATATTTTATTTTAAAAATTTATTATCATTTATGGTTAAGGGTATCAAATTGAAACTGACGTAAAATACAGATTTCAAAGTTCTCGTGTAGTTGTTAAAAAAATATTTTCAGTACTCCTTCAGTAAAGAGGTACCTACTTAACCGGTTTTGTCTCAAATTCTGTGAATATGTAAATGTATAAAATTCCATGATTTGATCTCAACTTTAGTAACATTGGAACCAATTTCAAAGTAATATAATACTTATATCCTCTTGGGGAAACGAGTTTTTTTTTTCAAAATCATTCCACAAATGACTGAGATAAAGCTAACAACCTCCTCCTTTTTGAAGTGAGTTAAAAATGCTCAAAAACAAAACCAAGTCGATACGGAACTCTATGTGCACGAGTCCGACTTGCACTTAGCCTATTTTTTATGTAGTTTAGTCAAAAATTACAGTAGGTCAAGCATAAAAGAGAAATACTCGAATCTAGGTGCACGGTTGTGTGTCAGCCAAATTCGCAACATTAAGTGTGACACACAAAAACTCTCCGTCGTTAATATTTTAATTAAATAACACGAACCATTGATTATAATAACATAGATAAGTAAGGGCTTGTACATTGAGTATTTACAGTGCGCTAGCGAAGACGTCACTTTTGGTATGGAAAATTTTACTTCTCTCAGTGACCGCTAGAGGCGCTGTGCAATTTTCCATAGACTTTTTTACGTCGTCGCTAGCGAGTAAAACCGTTGTAAACTCATGGTAACGGCACTTTATTCATTTACAGTGTAACCGTCAATACTAGGTGAAGAGTTCTTACTTCTTGATATTCAACCCTTTTATGTTTACAGAATAACAACGTGTCTATAACAAGCACACCCGAATGTGTCAGATTCATTTCTCCTAGTGGTGTAGATGCATGTCGCGTATCTGCCGCGCCAACCAAGACACCCCGTCCGACAGGCCGGCGCCTGAGATCGCACTGGACGCGCAGATGTGCCAGGGCTTATCTGTGATGCGCTCCAGGGCCAATGCTGAAACAATTTGAAAAAAAAAACACATTAAAACTTTTTTCAAAACTTGATTTTATTTGCTAATTTTAAGTGATTACAGGAGGAGTAACTTTTGACTCTGTACTGTAGTAAGCTACAAATAACCTTTCATTAGACATGTCATTAAAATCACAGAACTCCTAACTCGTTTTCCACCATCAGCTCAGCTCCACACAATGTTGACTATCAGACGCAACGACAAGTCTTCATTAAGATTCAGGTACGAAAATACTAAACGTGCCTTTTGAATTAGAGGTTTTCCCTCAATTGCAACAAGATCCCATCATCAGATCCCGACTTGGCAACAATGGCACAAATTAGAAGGTATAGCCTCTAGGTAGGTGGATTTTTTTCGATTCGGTTGACAAATGACTGAGATATTTATCTAACATAGAAATAAAAAAAAAAAACTGGTACATGCTGGTTCAAGTCCCGCCCGTGCGCAAATTTTTGGTTTCTTATTTCATCTTTAAAAATATGAAATATGACACTGTGAGTGTTAAAAACATTCTAAAGCATTAGATAGCGAAGCGTCATCAATTTCCAAGTTGAATTTATTCTGTAAAGAATAACTGCTTGGGCCATCTGTTTCATAAACAGACGGCTAGATGGCGCTAAGCGTCACGCAATTGACGTTTTCATAAGAGACCACAAATTTCGCAGTGTCGGACTGACAGCACGGTAGCTCAATTGGTAAAAGCGTTTGGCCCGGTTTGCCAAAAGGTTGCTGGTTCAAGTCCCGCCCGTGCGCAAATTTTTGGTTTCTTATTTCATCTTTATCCACTCGACTGTCCGCGCTGTCAGACTATGATGTGGGAAAACTGTCCGGCGATATCGCGCGACGATTGCATGATGAAAAACGCGCGACATGTCGCGCGATAAAAACGATTATATAAAGAAAAGTATAGTTGTGATTACGAAAACAAAAATACTGTTAGATAGGTAATAGTTATAAATATATAAAAAGTTGAAAATATAATATACTTACTATACTATAATATATACTTTACTTAATATATATATATATACTATACTTAATACATACTTTTCAAGTGGTGGGCACTGTAGTACCACGGACAGTTTACCCTAAAAAAGAAAATGGCACTGTAGTGCCATTGGACTGCAGAGCGGTTATGAATATGAAATATGACACTGTGAGTGTTAAAAACATTCTAAAGCATTAGATAGCGAAGCGTCATCAATTTCCAAGTTGAATTTATTCTGTAAAGAATAACTGCTTGGGCCATCTGTTTCATAAACAGACGGCTAGATGGCGCTAAGCGTCACGCAATTGACGTTTTCATAAGAGACCACAAATTTCGCAGTATCGGACTGACAGCACGGTAGCTCAATTGGTAAGAGCGTTTGGCAAGGTTTGCCAAAAGGTTGCTGGTTCAAGTCCCGTCCGTGCGCAAATTTTTGGTTTCTTATTTCATCTTTATGAGTATGAAATATGACACTGTGAGTGTTAAAAACATTCTAAAGCATTAGATAGCGAAGCGTCATCAATTTCCAAGTTGAATTTATTCTGTAAAGAATAACTGCTTGGGCCATCTGTTTCATAAACAGACGGCTAGATGGCGCTAAGCGTCACGCAATTGACGTTTTCATAAGAGACCACAAATTTCGCAGTGTCGGACTGACAGCACGATAGCTCAAAAGGTAAGAGCGTTTGGCCCGGTATGCCAAAAGGTTGTTGGTTCAAGTCCCGCCCGTGCGCAAATTTTTGGTTTCTTATTTCATCTGTATGAATATGAAATATGACACTGTGAGTGTTAAAAACACTCTAAAGCATAAGCTAGACAACACGAAAAATAATCTTGTGGTCATGAAACAAAGGAACAAGATCTTTCGCTGCATGTTTAGAAGCAGAGTCGCTGTCAAAATAGGTAAGTCTCGGTCTCTATACCACTTGCAATAAGTACAATTTACGAGACATTGCGGTCGCTTTTCAACGAAATACGGTAAATTTTCGGTGTAATCTAAAGCAAATCGCCACCGATTGACTATTGAGTCGAGTTGGCAAGCTCCGTTAGCGCAATGTGAAATCGAGGTAAGGTTCTACGCTGGATTTGAGAGAAAATAAATATCTACACGGGTATTATCCAATGGTCAGAGAATATACAGGTAAAGCAAAGTTCCTACCATCCAACCCAGGAGCTACACCATGCGGAATTCAGGGGAAAACCCGACCTGGACTTTTTGCATACAATCCCCTTACTCCCTTAGCCTTAAAAGTTGAAAGAAATAGATGTCAAGCAACTTCAACCTTGCGCCAAGGTCTGCCCATTAAACCACTCGCGCTCTGCACCTAATTGAAGCGCACTCGCCGTTGCTGTCACACTTTGCCGAAACAAAATAATTGCCGGGAACGACGAGAATTCGACGGAAAACTGGAGATTTTCCTTAAATCAGCAGTTATGCTTACATTTTTATCCGGATTTTAAAACTTTTTACCTTACTTCATGTTGGTAGTTGTTGGTACCTCTAAGTTGTTTTTTGCGTTCGTTGCGTCGAAATAATTTCGCACAATATGCATTTAATTAATTAAATGAATAATCACAACGAAGTCGTAGAATTATGAAGCATCGCTAATGTGATTTATAAAGGAACACACAACTTTCATGTGAATGAATGAATGAATGCATATCTTTATTTGCTCATAAATAGAGTCACACCGACGATCTTAAGTTAATTGTTATATGTTCGTCCTATTTAACTATTTTAAAAATAGCATGCAAACATTTATTATTATATTACATTTAATTAATCTACTAATATTTTTACATCAAATTATAATAATTATATCAAATTCCTATTCTGTTAATTACAAACATGTCAAATACAGCACATAATATTTTTATTGAAGATATTGTCATTTATTTGTAAGTAAATCCAGCAATATAAAGTTAAAATAATTTATTGTTCTAAATATAGCTATTCAAAAACTGAATGTGTGCAATTAAATACTATTATTGTAGTTGATTGTAACGCTAGTGCAGTATACTGCATGGCATGATCTAACTTCAGTGTCTCATAAGAATCTCATAACATAATACCGAATCTATCGGATACTTAAATCAAAATAGAAAACTATAATTAAATACCTAGTCGTTGAATAAATGATTTAAAGTCTACGCCGTTTACTTATCTTGCACAAATCATGAACATTTTACCTGCTCACAAGTTACATACCCACGGGATAGCTTGATTCATCAATAATAAAAAACCTTCCATGTATTCTACTTCGATGTTTATTGTAGGGCAGCGAGTAAAGCAGGACAAGGAAGTTTTCCTGGTTCCCTAGGGACAGGCGTCAACGGTGCGAAGCGCTGCTTGGGGAAAATATTGAAAATATATTGCGAAGCAGACGCCCAACTTTACTTTTCGGCTAATTTTCTCTTGTTGCTTTGTTACGTATCTTGGAAATGTACGTTATAAATCTTGAGTAGCCTTCGTGTTGGAGTTTCGTGATATTATGACTTAATTTAATAAGTTATTGCGAGGGTCCGAAACTAGGGAAACGTCATTGAAAAGAGGTGAGTTAAAGTTGTTTTATCACAGTACTTTTTTTTGTATGGCGTCCTTTTGTAACGCCTTTGAGCAGGCGAAAACAGACCCTCATCGTTTCTAGGTGCATCACAAAGTAGGGATTACAGTATTTTATAGCACAGATGTTCCCATATATTTTTGAAGTGCAAACTTCTTTAGCGGCGTTGAGCACTTTTGTGGGATGGGGGAAAAATGTGAAACTCGCGTCAGGACACGTGGGCTGATCGAAAAACCGTAAGACGGTTGGCGAAATTATATATATTATTATTATTATTATTATTATTGTATTCTATCACAAAAATGATAGTACTTTTATATTGATAATAAGAGCAATTCATTCAAAATTATTCCCTAACTATTCCAAAAAATCAAAAATGCACAACGTTGATATTCAAGTTTTCACTTCTGCCGGCACTCCCGGAGTGCAATTTTGTGTTTTTTTTAATACTTAGCATGGACTTACGGGGTCCTTCTTATGGGCGAAGACGAGAAGTCGTTTCCAGTATCAGTTTGTAAATTTCACACAAGTACAGGAAAACATAGCACACCTCACTTATAAAGGACGCCACTTTATTAGGTTCTCCCTTGTTTTGTCGAAAAACGTTTGATATTATTTCACTTTTACTAATCACTCTTAACATAATGGTTGTTTAACATAATTTTGTTTAACATAATTTTTATAACAGATAATATTTGTTTGATATAACAACGTTTGTGCTAACATTTAAAAGGCATAATCATCATTCGACCTAATAATCATTTCATCTTATTTTTGTTCTATCTAATCTTATTTTGTATAATTATCATTTTACATACTTTTATTTAGTATAATGATCAGTTCGCCTATGTTGTTTTTTTTTTGAATTATAAGTTTTTAACAGTATTATTTTAAAGACAGCATATAGGGCAACTTGAGTAAAATAAAGCTTTAATATTTTGCATTTTATCACAAAAAAGGAGCGCCACCGCGCACTAGAACTCCCCTCTGTTGGTGTCATCTAGGTTAGGTTAGGTTAGAACAGTGATCCGACAACGCGCGAAGGCGAGCGAGCGAAGCGAGCGTGCCGCGGCAGCGGCCGCCGAGCGCCAGAATTCCCCTTTGTTGATGTCATCCCCCTTTGTTATTATTTAAGTTCAGTTATAAAGTTTCGGTTAAATAAAAATTAGATTAAGCACTCATTAGGCCAAGCAAACATTATGTCATGTGATATTAGGCAAAGTGAAAATTCGATGAAATGAAATTATATTACATGAACAATTATGTCAATCAAAATTAGATAAAATAAATATTATAGGAATCGAATAATTATATCAAATGAAATTAGATGTTTTAAATATTTGTGAAGTGAAATTATATCAAACGTTGTTCGACAAAACAAGGGAGAACCACTTTATTAGTGAACATATTTTCACATTACTGCTATCAATGGCCTTTACATCTTGGCTATATCAACCAATGCAAGAACGGCACAGTCTCTCAACTCATGCTCGACAAGATAATTTTGCGACCGATGAAGTCACGACGCTTTGATGTCTTCTCTGTCTCTTGTACGCAAGTGTCGCGAACCAGGACTCATCACACAGCTTAGACCCTCCGCAACACGATTTTGCCACTCTGGACGTGTCTCCGCAAGCTTTTTCTAGTCAATATTTCTAATATAGGCCTAAATATACACACCTGAAGCAATCTGCATGGGTGCGAGAGCGTGGGGTGCATCGCTCTTGTTCGCGAACACGAGTAGCGGGATCCTTCGCCCGAACATGTCCGGGTGCGCCAGCATCAGCTCCAGCTCCTCGCGGGCCACCACTAGAACATGAGAGGGAGATATGTGAACAGGAATAGCTCCGAGAAGATGATAACATTGCTTCTTGAAATTGGTTAGTTTGGTAAGATCACCATGCTCAGCATACGAGGGTCAAACTGAAAGTTCTTAGAAAATCAAAAACTGATTACATTAGCCAGTTATTAGTTTTATTATATCTTTTCAAAATATTGTCCATTGACGTCAATACACCGCTGCATGCGATGGAACCACTGGGAAAAGCACTTTGCCCACTCGTCCTTAGGGGTCTCTTCAATGGCATCGCGATACGCAGCCACCGCTTCTTCAGCATTCATAAACCGCTTTCCTTTAAGTTTTTCTTTAATTTTTGGAAATAAATAAAAATCACAAGGCGCGAGGTCGGGGCTATACGGCGGGTGACCCAGTAATTCAACGTTTGATGTCGCCAAATAGTCGATCGTTCGCTTGGCGGTGTGCGACGAGGCGTTGTCGTGGTGAAGGAGGATCCTACTGCGAGGTCGTTTCTCTCGAACTTTTTCCAAGACAAGTGGCAAACAATTGGTAGTGTACCATTCTGCAGAAACTGTTTTTTGATCCTCTAACACAATTGTTGCGAAATGACCTATCCTTCCAAAGAACGAGGCCACCATTTTTTTTCCCGCACTTCGATCTCTCTTCACTTTAGTTGGCAACTCCTCGAATGGAAACACCCACTGAGCAGATTGTCTTTTGGTTTCAGGATCATAACAGTAAATCCAGCTTTCGTCACCTGTTAGTATGTCGAACACAGCATTTGAGTCACCTCCGTTAAATCTTTCAATCATTTTACGGCACCAATCCACACGATGGAGTTTTTGAGCCTTAGTCAAATTATGAGGTATCCACCGGGCGCAAAGCTTCCTGACCGCTAAATGTTCGTGGAGGATTTTGTGCACTTGACTCATACCGATGCCTAAGCTTGTCCGAATCTGCTGATAGGTCACTCTTTTGTCAGTCTCTATCATACGCCGCACAACACAGATGTTATTTTCAGTCGTCGCCGTAGAAGGCCGTCCCTCACGTACACCATCAGTGAGATTAGTGCGACCACGTTTAAACTCATTAAACCAGTTGTAAACAGTCGCACGAGATGGGGCTTCATCGTGAAAGGCCAATCGTAGTCTATCATAACTTTCTTGTTGACTTAAATGACATCGAAAGTCATAAAAAATCATTGCACGAAAATTTTCTCGTGTTAAATTCATGTTGACGTGACACAGACAATTTTCAGTTTGCCGCCAAATCGTAAAACAAATGACAAATGAATGAAATATATACTCAGTAATATTGGCAAAGAGTTTTATTTTCAAATTTTAGAATATTTTTTTTATTATTTTGTTTATAAGTGGCCAGTTCTAAGAACTTTCAGTTTGACCCTCGTAAGGTACCGCATTATACTCATCGTTCATGTTATCAAATAACCAACCGATGATACCACTTTAAGGGTTGGAACCGAGTATTGGCTGGACCATCAGTCTGTTTAGTGACTCTATGCTGAGCTGCTACATGGAGGGCCTCTACCTCATTTACGGGGTTTCACAAAATCAACTGCATTCCTTCTCGGTGGTGATTCTATTGCTAATATACAACAACTTTTTGTATGGGACCAACATCGAAATCCCAAGTTTTTTTTTACTTTTCCATACAAACTAGAAACAGCTGATCGGCACTCTAGTATGGGAAAGCGAATTTTTTTTAGGATTACGATGTTGGTCCCATACAAAAAGTTGTTGCATTAAAGGGTCAGATTGGCCCCTTGAAGGAATGCAGTTAATTTTGTTAGACCCTATATATATATATAACACTGACCCAGTCTCAAGTGGTCGGCGGAGTCGACGACGAAGATGACGGCGTGTGCGCGCCGGTAGTGCCGCTCCCACAACGCGCGGTGTCTCGGCGCGCCCGACACGTCCCACGCGCTGAATGATACTCCACCACCTGCGGAGAATTCAAGAATGTGACAGAAGAAAATTTAAAGAAATTCAATTGGATTTAAACGCATGTCACCTATGAAAAGCAACTATGTCAGACAAGGAATAGAACCCTGTATCTTATGCTATCCAGGCGCATGTCTATATTTCCTTCGGATGTTCAGAGAGCTATCTTGCAACATTGGTGACGTCACGCAACCTAGAGTTAAAGAAAGCACTTGCAAAATTCAGCAAGCTTGCCAATGTGTTGGGGGCCGAATGGTATATGCAAGCGCCTGGAAAGCTCAGGGTTCGATTGAACGTGATGCGTTTGTAATGGTAAATGCCTTACTAATGGTGAATAAAATGATTGTAAGCGGTGTATGGTAATTTGCCTACTATGGTTGCACTATGTTTAGTTATCTCTCACGGCTGTTGCCTATCCAACCGTTCCATTAGGGATCGAGGTCTGGGATCTAGACGCCTATTTTAGAATCTTAATCTGAAAGCTTTCTTGAAAAGTGCTCTTGTGTGTTGGCAACAGTTGGGACGGTGCCCTGTGCTCTCTGTTCAGGCGGTCGTAGAGCATTTAACAAAGTGCTCTTTCCACTGTTGTCGAGACCCAGCACCAACACTGTCACATCCGTCTGCCCGCGTCCCAGCCAGATTGATAGTTTGTCCAGTAAACCCATAGCTTGATGGTCTCAATCCCAAATTTGCCAAACCTACAATATTAATAATCTCTGAAATTATAAGTCGCTCATTCAATCATTTACCCCCAACTTCTCGACCGTTGGGGACTCATGTGATGGTTGATGGCAGCTCACTTTCCCATCACCGGATGTAATGTAATAATGAACGCTGCATTTTTGTCATTATTATTTAGTGTTCTTGTAACTGAATCCAAAATATCAAATACTAAAACATTTTTTACCGCAGTCAGGTTATCAAAGACAGGGGACAAGTCACGCAATGCACGGATCGTCGAGGACTACTGTTTTTTTTTTTTTAAACTTGCATCTTTAAAGTAACTATTTACTGTACCTATCGATCACTTGCAACTGATTAAATTAACTTCTGGTCATTTAAAGTAGCTTTTTATAGCTTAAGAAAATTCTTAATATTTGACTGAAGATTAACCGACCACCAATCATTGTAAATTTCTTAATTTAATGACGCTTTGGCTTATTTACTTACTTATCTAAAGCTCATATCTATTTCCTGCCTTATTCTATGAGCAAAATACCTACTACCTACCCTTTCAGATCAGATAGGTACATAAATGATTTTTTTAACAAATTCAATAATAGTGATAAAGATTCACTTTAGTTAGCAAAACAACACTCACCAGGTACAGATAGCTAACGTTGACAATTACTGAACTTCATCAAAGGACACCAAAATTAATCTGAAAATCTGTTGGGTGTTATCTTATCTCGGGTATTTTTCCACAATCAGAGGATGAGTCTAGAATAATGAAGTACGTTTATATTGGCAATAGAACAAGAAAACGCTCGGTTGCAAATCAGTATTGATGGACGCGGTTGCTTAGCAACCGGATTTCAAACACTAGTGTAGGGACTTGGCAACAGCGCTGCATGAAGAGAAAATCAGTATACCCAGCTTAATTCCAAATTAAAACTTAAGTTTAAATGTATTGTTATTAAATTCGTTACCGATTTATTTATATTTAGATAATTCATAAGAATTAATTAATTGAACTTGATATAATGTGTGATAATAAATCAAGCAAAGTTGAAATAGTTTAGTTTCAATGCAATGTTTTTCTTTTTAGGTTTTCAATCGTTCGGACAACAAAACGTCAAGCTAAACACTGTGGGTAATCTGATGTGCTGACGACTGTACCTACTTTGTAGTAGACTGTATGTAGATTGTGTAGTACCTTGATTTTATATTGGAGAAATAAAAATAACATTGAATTTTACATATATTTTGTAAATGAAACTGCAACATCATCTTACAATTTCCTCATTACCCGTTATAGGGGATACCTCCTATAGCAAACAACGATTTAAAACCTGGGCATCACCCTGGATACAGGTATCTCTAAAATAAAAAACAGGACACCAAGGACAAGATACATGCCCGTAACAAATTTCGCCGCTTTACTTCCACTAAATGGGGTGCATCACTAGATGCTTTACGAACTCTCGCTCTAGCCCTTTCGTTTTCCGTAGTCGAGTACGCGTGTCCAGTTTGGGGTCGATCTGCCCACGCAAAACTGGCGAATACGACCTTAAATAAACCTTCCGTAGGTAATATTACAGGCTGCCAGCACATTCGGCATTGCGAGCGAGAAGCAAAGCGCTATGGGATGACTGCACTGGGCCGCTAGCGCGGGGAACACTACCTCTTCTGTTGTTAGCTTATGATTTTTTCTTACTACGCTGCAACCTAGTTAGGGATTTGTTATTAAAAAGTCAAATCTTGGATGAGGAAAAAGGATGTCCGAGAATTAATTCTATTAAATAAAATGTCAGATTCATTAAAATATTGTTATGTATATGTAAATGGTTAACATCATATTACGACTTTATTATGTGTTAATATCACAGAAATAACCACATTCACTTAACTGCATAATAGCTGTACCTAAATTTGACAACTTTCCTTTAATTAATGTCTAATGAATTCAATTATAGTCCAATGTTTCAAACACGCGTGTTAACGTCATGATTCTCATTTTTCTCTGCCGCTCCCTCATTCTGTTTCCCATCTCCGGTCTTATCTAAAATCCTATAAATATGCTCCGGGCTCAATCCTCGCGTCTCAGGCACGGCGACCAGCGCAAAGATGGCGTACGCGCACGTGAGTAGCGCGGCGAGAAGTAGCGCGCTCGGCAGACCGCACTGCGCCGCTAGCGAAGGGAACACTACCACTTCTACTGCGTTGGCTATACATGCTGCTGCAGAAGCGAGCATAAGTGCTGCGCTGCGGAACTGTGGACAAATATTTATTATGATTTGGAATGTTTTAAAACTCACAATGGTATTTTTGTATTCTTATAAGATGAAATTTACTAACTAAATTAAAACTTTTGGGACTTGAACCTGCATCTTTCTAGCTAATCGGGGCAAAGCCGTTTAATATTTTAACTACCGTTCTGTCGGTCTGACCGTCATTGTCAGTTACATATACCTGTCTGTTTTGCATCAGTGGGTCTAGTAGTTATTAATTACAGAATAAATTCTACTTAGAAATTGATAACGCTTCGCTATTCAATGATTTGGAATGTTTTAACACTCACATCACACTGTTATTACCTCGCTTTTATTATTAGCTTGGGTTGTATCTATGTATGTATGTAATGGAATCTTTGAGCATTAATTTGACCGATTTCCAGAAATTTGATTAATGTGAAACTTTGCACACGTATCAAGGACCGATGACAATGCAATAATTTAATAACAGTTTCCCAATATCCTTATAAAGACCGCCAAGACCAAACTAAAAAGTGAAAAATAAATTATAGTTAAAAAAACTAAAAAAACCGGCCAAGTGCGAGTCGGACTCGCACACTGAGGGTTCCGTGCCAACTTTAACTGAATTAGGGTATCCATTTACTTTCACTTAGTAAAATACCACAATATTTTGTTGACTGCAAATATAACTTTGTTTTTCATAGTGTTTGTATGAAGTGCAAAGTTATGTTTGCGGTTGTTGAAAATGTGTTATAATATCTCAAAAACTACTCTTTCGATCTCGTCCGAACCAATTTTCGTTGAAAGTATTTGTTAAGATCTACATTATATATTTTTTTCAAGATTTAAACTTGCTTGGTTTAGAAGTTAGATGGGACGCCCATTTTACCACATTAGAAGCGTCTAGCTATGAAACGTTTGACTTTAAAAGAAAATGGTTTTAGAAACCTCTACGTTATTTTAAAAGACCTATCCATAGACACCCCACACGCATTGGTTTGACAAAAAATTTTTTTTGGTTCTTGTTTCATGTATGAGAGCCCCCCCTTGACTGTCATTATTTTTCATTTTTAGTATGAGAATCGGTAAGCGGTTAACAAGATACATCTTCCTACTAAATTTCAATTGTGTAATGCTCATACTTACAAAATAAATTGGGTGTGACATACGGACGGACAAACAGACAGACAGACAGACATTGACGAAACTATAAGGGTACCGTTTTTTGCCATTCGGCTACGGAACCCTAAAAACCATGCATTTAAAACTAATTGAAGTAAAAAAATAAAAATAAAACTACAGTAATCAATTGAAAAATCCATATTATTATACAAAAAGCGTCTGGGGCTTGATTTCGATTGTGGTAAACATTTTATTTAATAGGGGCATGGTTGTTTTCGAGTTCTTGGTATATTAATTGCATTGATTGAGAATACTTTTTTAATTAAGCTTGAAAAATTACAAATATTTATAAGATTTATTAGCTACATAAGTTGAAAGTATATTTGATTCAGCAGAAAATTGGAAAATTTAAATTGTCTACGCGAAATGACAAAAATTTTGCTTCAGACTTCGGCCGCAGACATCTTTAAGGACGGTCACTAATTGTTCCTGAATGACTAGCTACATCGGAGCGCTGTCATTGAACTAGACCCAACAATACGGTGATTAATCTACCCTTTCTAATAGTTTTTTAAATCTTTTCCTGGCTGTTTTTGCGTGACCTAGAAATTCCCTAATGTAAACCTTGATAGTATTAATTGCGTTGACCTATATGTAATACAGTCGTTAGTGGTTTACTTTAACTTATAAATAATTACTTCCTCCGTGTTATTTGGTTTAACAAGATTAAATACTATGTCTATTATGTATTAATGTACTTTGCAAAATTCTTTAGACTTTTAAAAAAAGTTTTCGGCATCTTTTGCTTTCAGCGTTTCCACTCTATCTATTTCATACTGTGTTTTGTTGTTTCCCTCTACTTTAATCATTTTATAACTGAATAATGTTTTCGGTACCGAATAATAAACAACGACCTCCATGGTGGAGTGGCTAACACGCTGGTTTCAAGCGTCGCCATCTCGTGAGGTGCCGGGTTCGATTTCCGGTCGGGTCAATGTAGATAACGATCTTTTCTATATGTTGTGGCACCACCGTTGTGTCTGATTTCCATAACACAAGTGCATTAGCTTCTTACTTTGGGATCAGAGCAATGTATGTGATTGGTGTCTAATATTAATTATTATTAAAAAAACTGTAACAGAATTCTCAGTGTGCTTGCCAAACAAAATTAAGTTAATCTATCATTCCAGTTACCTGATAATGGAACATATCAGCGAGTAACGCATATGGCGCGGGCTGCAGCCCCACGTTATCGGCCGCCACTGCGCCCGCCAGCGCGATGCCAGCCCACTGGCCCTCCCCGACCCACGCCGCCCCTGTGCTCAGAGCAAGGCACGCCCCTGTCGCGAACGCTGACGTGACGAGAAGCCGCTGAAAAGAAGAAAAGGTAGGTTTTTAAATTATTACTTTGGTGTCGATATTTCTTCGTCATTGATATAAATTAACTTGCCAGAGGAGGAGTCAGGTGGAGTCGCTTCAAAATAGTTACTTGGGATTATATTATATTTGACGACCTCCGTGGTGCAGTGGCTAAGCACGCTGGGTTTCAAAGCGTCGTCGCTCCGAGGTCCCGGGTTCGATTCCCGGTCGCGTTATTGTAGAAATTATAATTTTCTAAATTGTCTCGGGTTTGGGTGGCACCTGGTGGTATATGTATGGACAGTTCAGCCTGCACCAAACTGATGTACCTACCTGTTTATTTTGATTTGTATCATTTTTTAGGCAGCTAGTGGTGACTGAGTTTGTTCCGGCGTTTCTTCTCAGCACTTGCCAAATTGTCTTTGTTTTGTCTCGAAGCGCTAGTAGGGCCCAAAAGATAAGGAGACATGTTCTAGCCCCATACGGGCCAAAATTCATTGATATTACACTAATTATTGACGTTCATAAGTGGCATTTTGTGTCCTAAATTGAATAAAATATTTTTGATTTTGACCACCGTTGTGTCTGATTGCAATGTTTGCGATTGGTGTCCATTTTTTTATTTATTTATATCGTAGTAATTCTACTAGGTTCTACTATAGGAAATAGCGAATCTATCTCAAGACAATATTGGTAGTAATTTTTGTTTTAATTTTATTAATTTATTTCCGTATACGTTCTGTCTTACATTTTCCCAAGCTTTACTATTACAATGTACTGTCCAGTGACCATGTGTAACTACACTACAGTCAAACAATAATAAACAAAAAAAAAACATAATCAAGCTCAATTAGATTCAGGAATTTAGTCAACCTCAGATTTCCATACATTTCTAACACACAAAATAATCAGACTCACCCTTCTCCCGACTCTCTCCACCAAATACAAGGCAATAGTTGACGCAACCAGCTGCGCGGCACCCAAAACCACTGCTTGCCTCGCCGGCGTCAACAGCGCGTTCGTACGAACCACTACTGTTGCGTCCATCGCTGGTCCATAATCCAGCACATTTTCATTTGGACCATCAGTTCCATTGAACAAGCTGGTGATGAAACGCTCGGTAGCATTAGATACAGAGTGTATCTCTAACTGACTGGTGGTAGTTGAACCCTCGTCTCGCGCCAGGACGAAAGTGCGTTCAGCAAACTGCATGAGCGTGTAGACGCCACAGGCTTCTTGTCCGACTATAGCAATAAAGCTGATGATGAATGCGCGGCGGCGGCTTACGTTTCCCACTGTGGAGAGAAGAAGTATGTTAAAGGTTTTGAACAGAGCTGCAGTGGTTGCAATATTATTACACGAAACTCAAATACTTAATATTTTCTCAGTAGCTCGATTGAAAATAGAGTTGGCTGGGTTAGCCAAAGGTTGCGGGTTCGAGTCCCACCCGTGCACAATTTTTGGCAGGCTACCTCATCAAATGAGTTTTGACATAGTATCTACGTTGTGGTAAAATTAAATAAGTAATTTGCTGATGACTAGCTACCTACTTAATTATACCAAAAAATAATTCATTTAGATTTTTAAAATACAGGAGAAATAGTAACTTACACATATCCTTTAGAAGTGCGAAAGAGCTGATACCAGGGTTGTCTGGTGGAGGCAATGCGGCAAGCTCTTCAGTCAGCGAGGGGTGGTGGATGTCCACTCCACGCAGCCAGGCTAAAGAAGCCACTGCTTCCTGGGAAATACATAGGATGAGCAGACATTGGGTCGAATTTCTTTAATAAGTGGCACAGTCTGATGTTCTTCTCGAAAATTACAATGATGATTTAGAAAACAAACTACATTGTGTTTTGGAAAGTTATGCCAATCATACCTTGTCCCTTTTGTTCGCTGCCAAATACGCTGGTGATTCTGGCACTAGCAGGAACACAGCGCAGTGTAGAAGGGACATGCTCAGGCAGATCCACAGGACTGTTCTGAAACGGTAGAGAATAAAATAGAGAGATTGAAAAAAAATACTTTGACTTCGAAGCAGATTCTAACAATTAAGGCTGATAAGCTAAGTGGAAAGTGGCTATAAAATCAATGATGTAATGCCTGTAAATTATAAAAACTTTATCTTAATATCTCGACTAGATTTTACTTTAAGCACTTTTTGCATTTTCATTTCAATATTCCCGCTGTGTGTTTATTACTCTGCGCATTTAATTGAATTTTTCTACTCCGGGTGATAATCCTGACTCCATTAGCGAGCTACGAATGGTTATTGAAATTTTACGCCGCCATTTACAGCGCCAGCTCGTTGCCGGGTTAATATCGCTTCAGGATCATCGGGTATTTGGGTTAAGGATAATTAAGGATTGGAATGCAGCTGAAAAATTCAGGGTGCATGAATCTCAATTAACTTCGTGTCCGTTGGAACACGCATGAGTATGCTTCTTTACATTAAAGTTAAGTAAAATTGTATGTTCTGGACCCCTAAAAACCAATGTCAGAAGATCTCTATTAGTTGGTGTATGTGATGTGTGTTGGTTCAAGTAATGGTCGTTTGTAGTCTTTTTATTTAGCGTGTTTAAAACAGATGTAAGATGTTTTTACCCGACTACGGCGAAGCAAAAAGGAGGGTTATGAATTTATAGACTTTCAAACTAGTTAGGTGTTAGGTACATACTATACTAGATTTGCCCTGCATAATAATTATACCTAACACAAATTTACAGAAATCCAAAATAACTTAAAAATAAAAAGTTTATAAAACTAAAGCGTGTTCTAAGTCTGTAGTCGGGTTTTAGTTTTATAAACTTTCTTTTCGCTCTAAAAAATAATTTGAGAATATTTTCTTGTTTCGTATTTTTTAGAGCGTTGTTTAAGTAGTCGGGTTTTAGTTTTATTTTTTGGAGATCTTGATTAGATGGTGTTATTGTTCTTATGAATATGGGGTGTGAAGTTCATTATTGAGTGTAATTGACAACATTTCAAAATTTTCGTATGCACATATATTTTTTTCTGAAAGAACTTCAAAAATGAAGGTACCCTTATTTTTTCATTTTTATTTCTTTTCAGTATTTAGTCTAAGAATATTTTTAAAAGAGCTTAAGTACAAGAGGTTGGCTGTTTCGAGGTCATGTCTTTGCTATATTCGATAAAAAAAATATCTGACGTTTATAGAGATGTGGTTTGTATCAATTGTAGACTTAAGATGTCGATACAATGGCATATTTATTGAGTATATAATTTTACTTGATTATGAAACATTACCTAATTTAAGTTATGTTAAGTAACAAGTAACAAATTTACAAAGTTTTGTAAAATTACACTACCGTCACTCAATAATATTAATTAACGTTCCTATCCACGCAGAAAGAGCTAACTGTGTCTTGTGATCTTGCATTGAGTGGTCCAGCTTGGATCCTAGTTAGAACTGGATCCCATGCTGGTTGAATGTTCCAACCATCTTCTCTGTTGAAATTTGGATGTTTTCTTATTTTTATAGCTTCGCGTAGCATCGGTTCGTTCCACGTTTGCTATTTTATTATGAATGAAAAGTATGCTTTTTTATTTCGAACCCTTCTTATTTAATATTATTATGAAGTCTGAAAATTACTTCAATATTTTCTCATAACTACAAATATCAATCATATTTCGAATGAGGAATCATGATGATTATTTCGTATCTGAACTAAAAAATTGTTAGAATGAAAATGAAATGGTCTTGGTTTGAATAGATAGATAATAAGTTATTTTTTTATGTTTCATGTCTTAGTTTTTTTTTTTCTTGTTTATTTTTATATACCATAAAACGATACAATGAAGAGTGAGAATGAAATTTTTTTTTTTAAATATCCTTCAATTTACCACATCGTAATTTATCGATAATGTCCAATACAATACCGGTAATAACAACAACACTAAACGTCAAAGTGACAACTGACAGTAAGCTCAAATTTCAAAAGCATTTTTTTTCTGCATGAAATGTCAATGCAAAGGCGTAACCTGTGAAATGCCAACTTCCATGTTCTTTTCAGACTTTTTCATTTAACTTTAAAAATAAAGTGGAAAAAAATTGAAAAAACTTCAACGTGTTTAGAAATGCAAAATATTGAAATGGTTTTCGATTTTTTATACCTTTACAAAAATGAAATGTTGTTAATTGTTTTTATTTCATGGTGTAATGTGTTATGTTGCATATGATGTGATTTTTCAACATAATACAAATACAACATAATATCACTTCTGACCATGAAACAAAAACAAACACACACTCAATATTTAACCTCACACCCATATTCATAAAAACATAAACACCAGTCAATCAAGATCTCAAAAAAACATCGAACATCCTTTTTGAACACGTTAAAATCACCACAAACCACGATTACTTGAACCAACAAACACCACATACACTAACTATGAGAGATCTTACACTGGTTTTTAGGTAGTCCAGAATATACAATATTACTCTACTAATAAAGTCGCAAAAACGTCACGACAAAAGATTTCGGCTCCTCTGTCTGTGTTAAATTAGACTTGCCATGCTGTTTTCTCCTTGCGACATGCACTTATCTTGAAACACTATAAGAATGTATCCCTTGGAACCCTTTCCGGGAGATGCGACGTAGCTGCACAGCTCAAGATCAGGCCATATGATGATGACTAATCACAAACGAAGTTCAACTCTGTGCCTCATGATGTCTTCTTGACATAAATTGTTATCTTATATACATGGTAACAGAGAACTATTTACTAACCGGTGTGGCACCGCGAAGTCAGCAGCAAGGTACATAAGTAAGAATCCGATATTATGCGCTGGAATGAGTGCTGCCGCAGCTGCCCCACGCACTCGCTTCTCGCACATCTGAAATGAAAAGTAACCTTACATAGTTTGTTTAATATCCTAGTCTACTTACAATACCTATGAGACCGCCGCCCGTCGACCGACTAGAAAAGTTATACAGTCTGATTCCTGCAGCCCGCCATTTAATGTATATAAGCAAGATAATCTTAGCATTTTGAAGTGGAGGAAGGAGGTTATGAACGTGATTGTTATTATACCTCTCTGGCCACTAGTGGAGATATGGAGTATGCGCCGGCGCCGCCTAGCCCTGCGGCTACTCGCGCCACTACTACCCACCAGCCGCCTCCGGCCAACTTTAGCGACCAGCACACCTGTAAAAAATATCAAATTGAGTGGACAGGCTGTCACTAGTCAGGCATGACCCATCCTCGGCCGCATCTTCTAGTTTATTGTGCCTGTTTTGATCCTTATGGTTACATACGGTAGTTACGATGCTAAAATGCAACAATATTTATCAGAGACTGTTTGAAAGAGGGACGTACTTACACCATTTTTAATTTGACACCTAAGCCTTTTTTAGTGTCTACAATGTCGTACTCTGGCCCTTCTGAAACCGCTGCTCACATTTCTGCCAGCCTCTTTGCCATCAGCCGCTTTTGCCTTCCCCTGCCCTCTAATGAACAAGATTATCTAAATTCTAAACACACTTACCACAAAGCACAGTGAAGTGACTATCAGCGCGAACTTCCTCCCGTATGTCAGTGCTCGTGCACTCAGCGGCACCCCCACCAGTGAAGCCAGGAATGTGGTGGCGGCCGCTGCCACAACGCGCGCGCCATCTTCGTTCGCCGCCATTTTGCTTCCGTCTTCTCGCTCTCCGCTCACTAGCGAGACCCACCCCATTGCTAGTCCGAGGGATGTGGTTGGAATGTTAACTGGAATTGAAATTGAAAGTGATTTTTGTGCAGGGAATGATACTGAAAGCGTGTGGTTTCATGAACCACAGAAAAGTAAAACACCAGCTAAGTACGAGTCGGACTCGCGCACTGAGGGTTCCGTGCCAACTTTAACTGAATTAGGGAATCCACTTACTTCCACTTAGTAAAATACCACAATATTTTGTTGACAGCAAATATAACTTTGTTTTTCATAGTATTTGTATGAAGTACAAAGTTATGTTTGTGGTTGTTAAAAATGTGCTATATCTCAAAAACTTCTTGTTCGATCCGGTCCGAACTAATTTTTGTTTAAAGTGTTTGGTAAGATCTACATTATACAATTTTTCCAAAATTTGCACTAAGTTTAGAAGTTAGATGGGGGGGACGCCCATTTTACCACTTTGGAAGCGTCTAGCTATGAAACGATAGAGTTTAAAAGAAAATGGTTTTGGAAACCTCGATAGCATTTTAAAAGACCTATCCATAGATACCCCACACGCATAGGTTTGAAAAAAAAATTTTTTTGGTTTTAGTTTCATGTATGGGCGCCCCGCCCCCTCTTAAATGTCATTATTTTTTGTATGAGAATCGTAAAGCGGTTAACAGGATACATAATCTCCCTATCAATTCAAACAGTGTGATGCTTATAGTTACAAAATAAAATGGCTGTGAAATACGGACGGACAGACAGACAGACTTGACGAAACTATAAGTGTTCCGTTTTTTGGTATTCGGTTACGGAACCCTAAAAACACAAGTTTGCACATATCTGATACCCAATAACTACTTGAAGTCACGCTAACATTAAGTATCTTTCTCTCCTTCCTTTTTAAGCCCGTCTCTATAACGAACTAAGTAAGATCAGCCGCTAACGCTCACAAAAACTGTGAATTTTCCACATCTCGAATGAATAAACAAATAAGTTAACAGACACGCTTCAAGAAGTGAGTATGTAATAATATACTTGCTCAAACAGTGAAGTATCAGAAGGCGATCCTATTTCCTTACTGTCGGTCCTACAGGAAAGCGTCAGGAACCGGAATTTTACCACCAAATGACTACCAAGGAAGTATTCGTTATGTCTGGTTGACTGGGTACAGTTCCCAAGCATCATAATTTAATTAAATTTATACATAACACTGGCGTTCCCCCGTGACTTTGTCCGCGCGTGTTTATGTATAATTTTTTAAAGCCCTAAGCCTTCCTCGTTAAATAAGCTACCCATTTTTTTTCTAATCGGTCCATAGTTTCTGATATTAGCGCGTTCACAAATACAAACAAGCAAGCAAACAAACTCTTCAACTTTATAATATTAGAACATAGATAATACATATGTGTGTGTGTTTTTATAATATTAATTTTCAAATATCGCGACACAAACACAGTACAATTTATGCAGTTTTTTTGAAATGGTATTAATTCCAACACACACACGGACGAGTAAAAAAATTAAGGACTCCGCGTCACCTACTTAAAAAGTGAAGCACCCAAAGTAAGCCAGCATACGTGTAAATACGAACCTACACGCAAACACTGACGCAAAAGTAAGCCGATCGGCCGCCATTACCCTCTCTGCCATTGTCTGTGACCACAGATTAGTAAGGTCTGTGACAGTGCAAACCTTCGCGTATAAAAAAATGAAAATATGCCGGCGTGTGTCGTTAAACAGAGTAAAAATATTATATTTCTACAAAAAAAGTGCCAATGAATAACCTTCCACAGGGTAGCCAGTACCTATTACATTCATTTCTGTTCTTTTTTAAATACAAAAAATATTTATTTGGAACACAAAACCTCCACTCCACGTGATTTGCCAGTGATAGTAACAGTCAGTGTGGCCGGGAAATAAATAGGGAGTTTACCCGAAAAAACCGGTAAAGTGCGAGTCGGACTCACGCACTGAAAAACTACAAGTCGGATATCGTTCAAACCCATTTTCATTGAAAGTTTTTGTCAATTTATACATTACGTTTTTTTTTCTTCAAAATGTACACTCGCTATGTTAAAGGAGGATGGAGGGGACGCCCATTTTACCACTTTGGAAGCGTCTTTCTCCCAAACGGTAGACGTTTAGAGAAAATGGTTAAGGAACCTTAATATCATTTTAAAAGGCTTATGAGATTAGACAAAAAAAATGGTTTTAGTTTCATGTATGGGAAGCCGTAAAGCGGTTATCAGGATACATTTACCTACCAAGTTTCAACTGTGTTATGCTAATAGACCGACAGCCAGACTTAATGAAACCATAACGGTTTCGTTATTTGTCATTCGGCTACGGAACCCTAGGGTTTCGCTGTTGGTCCCATATAAAAAGCTGTGTTAAAGCAGTATTCTACTTCATAAACATATTTTTTTTATAATTAATTATATAATTTAATCAGTTCTTTTTTTTGTCATTTAAATAAATTGTAGTCTTTGTGTAACAGAAAATCAAGTAAATTATTGTATTCGTAATAATAATTAGAAGAGCAAGCAAACACTTTTTATTTAAATAAAAAATATTTAATGAAATCCTACCAAAAGAATTACAGGTATGTAATTTATCTAGCTATTCCGATATCAGGTTGGCGACTTACATTATTTAAATTTTAATTTTGGTTTACTTTAAATTTTACGCACATTGCTCACATGCACCAGTAAAATTTACACCTACACAATAAAAGGAGAAATATTTGTGTCAACTGGTATCCCCGTAACGCACGCACATACAGCATAAAAGTGGCTTCACTTGCTAATATCGCGGTGCGGAGTCCTTTCTTTTTTACTCGTCCGTGAACACACAGTAAAAGTTTCAAGTATATTTTGTTTGAAAATGATAAATCATACCAACATAAGTGGATCCGGTAGTTTCATTTCATTCATTATAGTACGCAGTAGGTATGCAAAAATATTGATTTATTTTCTTATTAACTAATAATGATGGCAGGTGAATCCCCATTCACCTGCAACACCTTGATCGATTTAATCAAGTCCTAGTTTGGCCAATTATTGATTACCAGTTTAATATGGGTAGGTATGTACCGTTAAATATATAATAACGTAATTTTATTTGAATCACTGTTAGGGTTCTTTAGCCGAATGGCAAAAAACGGAACCCTTGTAGTTTTGTCAAGTCTGTCTGTATGTGACACAGCCTCTTTATTCTAAAATTATTAGCATTACATAGTTAAAACTTTGTAGGTAGGGTAACTGAGGGACTTAAAACAAAAAAAATACATGGAAGCTTCTAAAACCATTTTTGCTAAAATTCAAACTATTTTAGGATAGCTTCCAAAGTGATTAAAAGGGCACAACGGTCCGCTAACTTTTGAACTAATCTAGAGTTGGAACGGAACCCTCAGATTGCGAGTCCGACTCGCACTTACCCGGTTTTTTATCGTAACAAATCAAATGCCGACTAAAATGTTGATGATTAAGTTGTTTACATTATAAAAATAGACCTTTTTCTTGTCTGTTGTTTATCAAAACGAACTTTTTAGGCTCGCTCCATGTCATACCTACAAGTTTTCCGAACGACCTTTGAACCCGGGTTTTTCTTGCGGTTTTAGAAGGAAAACTTTATATTTTATTGTTACAATGATGATAGGTATCTTGAGACACATTATAATTAACACAAACAGAACAATTAAACTTAAGATTAAGTCGTTTTGGTTAAAACTTTCATGATCTAAAATAAAACTGGCTAAAATTATTTGAGGATTTTCTATTCATAAAACCAATACTCCCTCCGCTGGCCCCAGCCAGACACCTGTACCAGGAAATGATAATGTTAACTACAGGATCGCCATAATTATAATGTCTCTTGTAACAGTGCCGCACAAACTTCTAAATAAAGTATATTGAAGAAAACACGCGTCAAACAACACACATCAAAAAAGTCTTATCTTTTCTTTTCTTTTTACTATATAAAAATAACTCGGGTTTTCCTTCCTGACGCTATAACTCCAGAACGGCTAGCATTCGTTGGAAAGGTCTCGGGCTCCGTGAGGTTTATAGAAAAGAAAATTCAAATATAAAGCAAAAAACAAAAAAAAACTTCTTTTAATCACCAAACGAAATGCTACATAAAACGAAGCCATCTGGTGGCGAAACGGAGTTCGCGGGGTTTGCTAGTCTTTCTACTAATAAAAATAAGTCGGGTTTTCCTTCCTGTGCCGGAAGTCTCGACATAGTTCCGTGTAAAACCACCAGGTGGCGCTCGAAAAATGCTGAGACAAAATTAGTGTTTTCGTGTACTTATTGATTGAGAAGAATTTTTGAATGATGCTTAAAAAACTACAAATATTTTTTAAGATTTATTAAAAATATAGCTACGTAAGTTAAAATGATATTTGATGAATTAGGAAATCATAAAATTGAAATTGTCGACGCGAAATGTCAAAAATGATGCATCAGACTTCGCCCGCTGACGCTATAACTCCAAAACGCACGAACCGTTTCTACAGTTTTGAATTCGTTGGAAAGGTCTCGGGCTCCGTGAGGTTTATAGCAAAGAAAATACAATATAAAACAAAAAAACAATTCTTCTTCTTTTAATCACCAAACGAAATGTTACAATAAACGAAGCCATCTGGTGGCGAAACAGAGTTCGCGGGGTTTGCTAGTTACTTTGAAAAATCTAACAGCCTTATCACAAATCACTTAAACAACGTTTTAAGCATTGTTTAACAAGTTTTCAAGAAAATCCCTACCACAAATCAGTTTTTACGCTGAAACACCGTTTTAAACAGAGTTTTAGTTAAACACCCGACATCTTTTTTGTAAATAAGATATTATACGTTATAATTATTGTAAAATTATAATATTATTACTTCAGAGTTTTCATATTTAAAGAAAGTACACATCAAATATGTTTTGGTGTTACATTTAGAAATCAAATCAGCTTTCCCTAGTGATCACATAGGTACAAGCTTTTCACTGCACCCGTTGACACCTTTCTGCATGATCTAAAGGTTTGACTGGTAGAGAATGCTTTTAGCATTAAGTCCACCTTTGTACAATAAATTCTTTAAATAAATAAATAAATCACAAACTTGTTTTAAGTGTGTATTAAAAATTACTTCGTAAGATTCGTAAATTTCTTATTGGAATTCAAAATAAGGAATATTCGAGAGTTGATTCGGTTCAAGGACTTGGTCTCACTCTTCGGTTAATAACTTTAGTGGCCCAACGGAAGTAAAAAAATGGCACGCGCAACTTTTTGTTGGAAAGCTATTACGTAGTTGTACTTTTTTATAATTATAAGAAGGCTAAAAATGTTCATTCATTTCCCACTTGCACATAATGATTTAACCTAGGATTACTAGGTCAGTTGTTTGATGTTGACAGAGACAGACTGAAGATTTAATCCAGGATTAGCGTAATCCTGGGTTAAATCATCATGTGCAAGTCCACCTTAATGAATTAATATTAAAGTAATAATTGACGACCGCCGTGGTCGAGTGGCTAACACGCTGGTTTCAAGCGTCGCCATCTCGTGAGGTTCCGGGTTCGATTCTCGGTTGGGTCAATGTAGAAAACGATCTTTTCTATATTGTCTCGGGTCTGGTTGTTATGGTACCACCGTTGTTTCCGATTTCCATAACACAAGTGCTTTAGCTACTTAGCTTAGGATCGGAGCAATGTGTGTGATGTTGTCAAATATTTATTCATTCATTTTAATTTTAATTATAATTAATTCGAGGATGTTAAGTTAACTATTATATGTTAAATAAATATGTATTTAACCCAATAACCTTGTGTTACATACACTAATCAATACTTAGATTGTTTTGTAGCAGCTTTGCCCAATTTTCGTTCATGACCCCATTTTCACCCCCATGAGATAATTTTCCAGGATCAACAATGCCTTATGCATCTGCAGGATCAAGTATATTTTATTCCTGTGTCTCAATTCATTAATATCGGTTCAATTATTTAAGCTTGCATCGCAACGTAATGTTTTATACCTAAAAGCCGTCCTCATCCTCAATAAATGAGCTATCCAACACATTTATTTTTTTTCACCTAAGATTAGCGCGCTCAAACAAACAAATTCTTCAGCTTTATAATATTAGTAAAGATAAATAGTTTAATTATATTATAGGCATGTCACCTTACTTTATTTTTATTACTATTGAGTATATCATCAACGCTAACAAATAGTTCAGTAAAAAAACTTTTAGGATTCCGAAAAAAAAAACGGAAAACAAGTTATTAACTAAGACAGCTTACATTTTTTCAGGTTAAATTAGAATGTATGCTTTCATAGGGGTTGAGGCACTTGATTGAGTTGAATTAATCATGATAATTTTTATTAAGTGTTACTTACTCAGGACAACCATCAGTAGCTGATGGCAAAGCCCGCGGACTCTCGAAACTTGAGGAACCACCGTCATCTTGACTTCTTTTCACTTAATCTTAATTATTGTAGTTTTTCTATTGAAATTGTTGTCCATCCCCTCTTTCACTATCATGAACTTAACACACAGATTATTTTAAGTTGGAACGACCAACGATTTTTCCATGTAAAAGATCACAGCCAATATTTCGAATCTAAAATACGCGGTAACTACTGTCCAAACTTTTACAACTTTTTTTTTAATCACCAGTTCTGTACTATATATTATTTGCCAAAATTAAGATACGGTATGATTTTCTTAAAAAGGTTTTAAAGCTTCGTCAAGACTTTTTTTTTGTAAATTGGTCAATATATTTTTTTAAATTGTTATTTGCAAAGAGGTTCGCTCATGTAATTGCACGTCGAACTTTACCGGCACACTGGGCATGCGCGTCCGGCGATCGACGTATAAACTGCGTGTGCGCATAATAATAGGTATAAAAGCGGGAAACGCGTGCTGAGCTTTGATTTGTAAACACGTCGAATAGAGTTAGTGGAAAAGTAAAGAACGGCATTTTTCTTTCTATAAAATGATTTTGCTTATAATAATTAGTCTCAAGGAATGACAAGTTAAACATGATTACTTATCAGCAGTTTTATTACATAGCACTCCGCTCCTTTGGATTTCGACACAGTCAGTTTGGAGATTTAAAAAGAATGGTCGCAAGAAAAGAGCAGGCTCTTTTACAAAATCTATACTAATAATTTAAATCTGAAGTGTTTGTTTGTTGGTTTAAACGCGCTAATCTCAGGAACTCTTGGATAGATTTGAAAAAATAATTTTGTGTCGCATGGATTATTTATCAAGGAAGGCTTTAGGCAATAAGTACATTACGCTGCGAAGGGAGGAGGGGCAGCAAACGCTAAACGCGCGGGCAAAGTCGCGAGGGACCGCTAGTAAAATATATAATCACTAATTGTTCCTCAGGTCTATCGGCTCGGAAAAGCTCTTTAACAAATTCGTTACACGCGCACGTTTATCACAAACAATGTTCCTTTATTTATTTACTGCACTACTAAATATCATAACAAAGGAAGGGTGGGAACCAGAATGGAATGAATCAATCCCTTCCGCCACCATATACAGTTTAGTATATTATTACATCGCTATATTCTTTAGGACAGATTTCATAATTGAGAGGATTCATTGTTCTTGTCATTGTCTTGATAATTAGCATCAATATATTGATTTCTGCAATTAATTTGATTTAATCAAGCCCCAGGCGGCATAATTAATGAATTATTATGAGTGTCTTTAAAACAATTGGACAATTGATGACCCGACTATTCTAAAATAAGGTCTATTTTGGATGGTAAAAAACTAAGTCCCTATATTACTTTATTGTACATTTTACTTACACTTTTAATTCATGACAGCAACCTTATAATTTTGATACATATGACCTGAAAATTGATTATGCCTGATTATGCCCTATTAATACTTGCATTTATTTGCGATGTCTGTAATGCAAGAATCACCATCATCAGCGTCGATAATTCATCGGAGTACCTAAAGTTGGTTCTTCTCAGTCGAGTCCCGTCGCGATAACAACTTTTTTTTGTAAACAACGATGAGGGATTAAACCTGGCAACTAAGTTGTCCCAGCCAGTCTATTGGACCTAATCTATTTGTCTCAGGTAATTCAGAATTTTCATAATTCCTCAGCACACGTTATTTTCGTAATTTTTATCCTGATCGTAGCTCGTTGTGTGCTTTTTGTTTACAAGTTTCGGTGAGTAAGGCCTACGTGACCTGGTGGCAAATATCGTGAAGTAGGGAAGATCACAGATCGTTTGTTCTTTAGCGGGATAAGCGGCTAGCGGCTTTCCTTATTATGACGTCAAAGAGCTGGTGAAGGAAGGAAACCTTTAAACTGGAGCATACGTTGGTTATAAAAATCATAAGTTTAGTGCATTGTTTTTGGTAAGATATAATTTTTTGGTAAGTTTTTTTTGGTAGATATAAATCTCCAACCAAATGGGTTGGAGATTTATATCGAAAACCATACCAGACATTCTTTTCCCGCGCTTCCTTCGAAATCTCCCATAGGTATCTGGAGTAAGATATTAACTTATTAAGGATACATTCATAGTCATATTTGTGATTTCGTATACCCGTTTACATTACAAATTTTATTACTCAATTAACCACCTACCTATGTTGGCTGCTTAGTTAAACTGTTTGATGATATCAATAATTACTAGTATAATGAAAATAACGAAAGATATCACGAGATTGATAATAAACGCAAAATATAAACTAGTTATTAATAAAATGCTCCATTTGAATCTTGATCCCGTACTGATATTTTCGTCACGATGAATTACAGCGCGTATGCCGCACGGTTATCGCGCGTAAATCGTAGACGTGGCTTGACTGCCAACCACTCTCATGTCATGACTACTTGAGGAAAACCGTTTCCTCTTGTACTTAAGTTTTCCAAAGGTGCATAATTTTGTAGACGCGGACGGAAATAGGGAATATAAAGTTAAGTGTCGTAATAAGATGAAGCGATCCCTTCCTGACATCATGTAATCGATGTATGAAATTTAAAGGAAAGTGTGAGTGTTAAAACCATTCTAAACCATTGAAAAGCGAAGCGTTAAATCAATTCCAAAGTTGAAAGTTTTCTGTAATGAATAACTAGTTGTTGTTGTTGTTGTTGCAAAACAGTTGGGTGGACGGCGCTGACGTCACGCGTAATGACGTATCCATAAGAGACCAGAAATTTCGCGCGATCGGATCCGACCCGAATGCATGGTAGAGATTGGAAAGAGCTTTGAGCCGGTTTGCAGGTGTGTTGCGGGTTCAAGTCCCACACGTGCGAATTTGGTATCTTACTTTATCTTATAAGAAAGTTAAAGTAATTATTTTTAAACGTTTCCATAAGCCCGAGTAATTCAATTTTTACCCGACTACGGTGAAGTCCTTCCGAAATAGAGGTATATTATGCTTAGTAAGTAAGACTTACTACGGTCCTTAGTACTAAGTATAAACATTAACAAAGAGTCTTCTTAACCTACAGTCGTAATTAATAAAGATATGAAGTATTACACTCCGCCCAAATGCCAAGGGCAGTTCGGAAGGAAATGTCAATGAAATTAAGTCGGAACAATAACACACCAATTTTTTTTGTGGTCTTGAACTTGGTCCTTGACTTTCTTGAGAGTGCAATGAACTATACTTAAGTGTAATTGACGTATACCTACTTAGGTTAGTAGGCGTACTTGATTGTTTACTTTGAAATTGCCAACTAACTCAAGCGGATCATTTTATAGACTGCTGCTGTCCGTTAAGGTTGACATCATGCACCGACTTCAAACTTAAATTGTTTATCCTATACAGGGTGGCCAAATCAGTGACGTCCAAAAAATTTTTTTGGAAGTTTTACATCCAGGGCTATCCAAATATGCCTATTTATGTCAGCCAAATTTTCGTAGATTTCGAGATATTAATTATGGTTACTATTAATGATTGGTTTTATGTCGTTATTAGGGTTCCGTAGCCGAATGGCAAAAAACGGAACCCTTATAGTTTCGATAAGTCTGTCTGTCTGCCCGTATGTCACAGCCATTTTATTCTGTAACTATAAGCATCACACTGTTAAAATTTGGTAAGAATATGTATCCTTTTAACCGCCTTACGATTCTCATACAAAAAATAAAAAATACTGACATTTAAGGAGGGGCTCCTATACATATAACTAAAACAAAAAAATAAATAATCAAACCTCTACGTGTGGGGTGTCAATAGATAGGTCTTTTAGGTTAGGTCTTTTACACGCATAGGTTTGACATAAAAAACGGTTTTAGTTTCATGTATGGGAATTCATCCCATTTTCATTATTATATTTCATATACATTATTTTTTGTATAAGAATCGTAAATAATATATAGTAAAGTTAACCGTAACAGGATACATCTTTCCACCAAATTTCAACAGTGTGATGCTTATAGTTACAGAATAAATTGGCTGTGACATACGGACGGACAGACAGACAGACAGACAGACCGCCAGACAGACAGACAGACCACCAGACAGACAGACAGACTTGACGAAACTATAAGGGTTCCGTTTTTTGCCATTCGGCTACGGAACCCTAAAAAGACAACCTAAAAACCGTCCAAGTGCGAGTCGGACTCGCACACGAAGGGTTTTTTAACTTATATGTATGTAAGCACTTCTCTTGCCCTAAGAATGTCCTGTAAATCATTTCAAAAGCCCTATTCAACGAAGCCCCACACTATGGGTTTGGCAAGAGAAAAGAAAACATGCCCACGTTACTTGTATGAGTGGTAGCCCAAAAAAATGTTTTTTTCTTAATTTTACTTTACCACTTTGTCTCGGAGATGAGAATACATATCCATGTCAAATCACAGCTTTCTAGCACCTCAGGTCTCTCGCTAAACTACGGACAAACGGACAGACGGAAACATGGCAAAACTATGAGGGTTGAAGGGGTTGGATCTACGGAACCGTAGGTGTACATACCATTTAAATCTGAAAGCAGAGTGAAAATGCAGGATGTTTCACTTTCGGCACCAGCATTTTCGCCACCAATGATCTTTTTACGGCATCTGCAGTCAAGTAGTAGGTAGTTTTCAATTTCAAATCAATTATTTGCAAAAAATATGGTAAGTACATTATAAGATTTTAGTTAGTTTTGGGTCCTTTCAGTTCTTTCAGGGGTAAGAAAAAGGTAGTTATCTGATAAAATTAATAAAGACAAACGGTAGGTATTTCGACCGCCTAAAGGTGAACGCACATTTATCCGCGCTGAACAAGCCGAAAGAATCGAAGTCAAGCAGGCCTCGCACACATGTATATCCGATTCGGTCGAATCAACCGCGTCGAAGAAATCACGAGATAGCGCTATGAGTGACATCTAAAGGTGGGAGTGAGTATGAATATTTTATCCGGCGATTCTACCGATTCGGCCGAATCGACCGAATCGGACGAATCGACCTCGTTGACGAAATCATCAGATAGCGCTATGAGCGACATTTAAGGAGGGACTTCGTATGAAGATTTTATCCGACGAGTCGTCCGAATCGTAGCCACGCCGAATCTGGTGACGTTATCGGAATTCTTATATGATTTCTGGGGTTAAATCTGGGGTTCTTCCAGATTCGGACGATTCGATGCGGATAAGTGTGCGAGGTTTCATTAGATTTCTTATAATAATTCTAAAATTCGTTTCGTCCTGCGCGTTCGAATGTTCGGCTCCGATAAGTCTGCATTCAGCTTTAATTGTACATTTCCTTTAAATAGGTTTCTTTGTTTATTAATTACACTATCATCACAGGTAGACTTAACCTAATTAAATACATAGTGTAAAACTAATCTATAGCTAATCTTAAACTAAACTAATCGTAGCCTTTTTAGGGTTCCGTAGCCGAATGGCAAAAAACGGAACCCTTATAGTTTCGTCAAGTCTGTCTGTCTGTCCGTCCGTATGTCACAGCCATTATATTCTGTAACTATAAGCATCACACTGTTGAAATTTGGTAGGAGTATGTATCCTGTTAATCGCTTTACGATTCTCATACAAAAAACTTAAAAAATATGATATTTAAGGGGGACCTCCCATACATGAAACTAAAACCAAAAAATTTTTTTTTAGTCAAACCTATACGTGTAGGGTGTCTATAGATAGGTCTTTTAAAATGACACCGATGTTTCTAAAACCATTTTCTTTTAAAGTCTAACGTTTCATAGCTAGACGCTTCCTAAGTGGTAAATTGGGCGTCCCCCCCATCTAACTTCTAAACTAAGCAAGTGTAAATTTTGAAAAAAAATACATAAATTAGAACTTAACAAATACTTTCAACAAAAATTGGTTTGGACGGGATCGAACTAGAAGTTTTTGAGATATAGCACATTTTCAACAACCGCAAACATAACTTTGTACTTCATACAAATACTATGAAAACCAGAGTTATATTTGCTGTCAACAAAATATTGTGGATTTTACTAAGTGGAAGTAAGTGGATTCCCAAATTCAGTTAAAGTTGGCACGGAACCCTCAATAATACAGTTCTTGCGAACTCACACAGAGAACACGAAGATAAGTCAATTTGTGTGAGCGGCGCCCTGTCATAGTTATCTTATCTCATACTAGCGGTTCCCCGCGAATTCGTCCGCGCGTTTTGAGTTTGCTCCCTCCCCTCCCGTCGCAGCGTCATGTTTTATATCCTAAAGCCTTTCTCGATAAATAAGCTATCCAACACAGAAATATTTTTTCAAATCGGTCCAGCAGTTCCTGAGATAAGCGCGTTCAAACAAACAAACTCTTCAGCTTTATAATATACTAGCGGTCCCCCGCGACTTCGTCCGCGCGTTTTGAGTTTGCCCCCTCCCCTCCCGTCGCAGCGTGATGTTTTATACCCTAAAGCCTTACTCGATAAATAAGCTATCCAAAACAGAAATATTTTTTCAAATCGGTCCAGCAGTTCCTGAGAGAAGCGCGTTCAAACAAACAAACTCTTCAGCTTTATAATATTATAGCGGTCCCCCGCGACTTCGTCCGCGCGTTTTGAGTTTGCTCCCTCCCCTCCCGTCGCAGCGTCATGTTTTATATCCTCAAGCCTTTCTCGATAAAAAAGCTATCCAACACAGATATATTTTTTCAAATCGGTCAAGCAGTTCCTGAGATAAGCGCTTTCAAACAAACAAACTCTTCAGCTTTATAATAGATTAGCGCAAGCGCACGTTGTACTTAAGCTGCGAACATTATTTTGGTGCGGCGTTATGTTAAAACTGTGATAGCTCCTAAGATATTTATTGAAATCAAATGATATAAAGGGCAACTTTGTTCTAAATGAAATGCTCGTGATGATGAATGTATTTATTTTGATAAGAATAAATACCTTTGTGTTTAATACACCTCTAAAAATAATGCATTATTTTTTTACCAATTTATTAACATAAAAAAGGTTGTAGTAAGTCAACCATAAAAGATAGACTTATGCTGTCGCGAACTTTATTATAGAACTCTTAATGCTGAACAATCCTGTCATACATGGTTTTTGTGTAACTTAAGCGGTTTCCGCAGCGTATGCAGTGGAAGCTCTCAAAAGGAATATCTTTCTCCCGTTTTCGCAACATTTTTCATTGCTGCTGTGGTCTTATGAGTCGTATCTTTATGTTATATAGCCTAAAGCCCTCCTCGATAAATGGACTATCCAACGTAAAAAAAATTTTTCAAATCGGGTCAGTAGTTTTTGAGATTAGCGCGTTCAAACAAACAAACAAACAAACAAACAAAAAAACTCTTCAGCTTTATAATATTAGTATAGACTAGCGGTCCCCCGCGACTTCGTCCGCGCGTTTTGAGTTTGCTACCTCCCCTACCGTCGCAGCGTCATGTTTTATATCCTAAAGCCTTTCTCGATAAATAAGCTAACCAACACAGAAATATTTTTTCAAATCGGTCAAGCAGTTCCTGAGATAAGCGCGTTTAGCTTTATAATATACTAGCGGTCCCCCGCGACTTCATCCGCGCGTTTTAAGTTTGCTCCCTCCCCTCCCGTCGCAGCGTGATGTTTTATACCCTAAAGCCTTTCTCGATAAATAAGCTATCCAACACAGAAATATTTTTTCAAATCAGTCCAGCAGTTCCTGAGATAAGCGCGTTCAAACAAACAAACTCTTCAGCTTTATAATATTATAGCGGTCCCCCGCGACTTCGTCCGCGCGTTTTGAGTTTGCTCCCACCCCTCCCGTCGCAGCGTGATGTTTTATATCCTAAACCCTTTTTCAATAAATAAGCCATCTAACACAGGAATATTTTTTCAAATCGGTTCAGCAGTTCCTGAGATGAGCGCGTTCAAACCAACAAACTCTTCAGCTTTATAATATAATTAGCAAAAGCGCACGTTGTACTTGAGCTGCGAACATTATTTTGGTGCGGAGTTATGTTAAAACTGTGATAGCTCCTAAGATATTTATTGACATCAAATGATATAAAGGGCAACTTTGTTCTAAATGAAATGTTCGTGATGATGAATGTATTTATTTTGATAAAAATAAATAACTGTGTGTTTGATACACCTCTAAAAATGATGCATTATTTTTTTACAAATTTATTAACATAAAAAAAGGTTGTTGTAAGTCAACCATAAAAGATAGACTTATGCTGTCACGGACTTTATTATAGAACTCTTAATGCTGAACAATCTTGTCATACATGGTTTTTGTGAAACTTTAGCGGTTTCCGCAGCGTACGCAGCGGAAGCTCTCAAAAGGAATATCTTTCTCCCGTTTTCGCAACATTTTTCATTGCTGGCTGTGGTCTTGTGAGTCGTATCTTTATGTTATATTGCTTAAAGCCTTCCTCGATAAATGGACTATCTAACATAAAAAGAATTTTTCAAATCCGGCCAGTAGTTTCTGAGATTAGCGCGTTCAAACAAACAAACAAACAAACAAACAAACAAACAAACTCTTCAGCTTTATAATATTAGTATAGATTAGCGCAAGCGCACGTTGTACTTAAGCTGCGAACATTATTTTGGTGCGGAGTTATGTTAAAAATGTGATAGCTCCTAAGATATTTATTGAAATCAAATTATATAAAGGGCAACTTGGTTCTAAATGAAATGCTCGTGATGATGAATGTATTTATTTTGATAAACATAAATACCTGTGTGTATAATACACCTCTAAAAATAATGCATTATTTTTTTACAAATTTATTAACATAAAAAAGGTTGTAGTAAGTCAACCATAAAAGATAGACATATGCTGTCGCGGACTTTATTATAGAACTCTTAATGCTGAACAATCCTGTCATACATGATTTTTGTGTAACTTAAGCAGTTTCCGCAGCGTATGCAGCGGAAGCTCTCAAAAGGAATATTTTTCTCCCGTTTTCGCAACATTTTTCATTTCTGCTGTGGTCTTATGAGTCGTATCTTTATGTTATATAGCCTAAAGCCTTCCTCAATAAATGGACTATCCAACGTAAAAATATTTTTTCAAATCGGGCCAGTAGTTTTTGAGATTAGCGCGTTCAAACAAACAAACAAACAAACAAACAAACTCTTCAGCTTTATAATATTAGTATAGATCATAGATCGGAGCTCAAAATTTATTTGGTGTGATGTGCTTAGACTATTGATGTACAGTGATCAGCACATCAGGTCACCCACTTTTGTTGCAAACTAGCCTTTATTGCAACTGCATAAGATGCCGCAGTGTTTACCTTGACGTGCTGTGCTTACGTGCGGGAAAGCACGTAAGCTTGAGATCATGTACCGACTCTAAATGAATTTTCATTAAATGGAAGTAAGTGGATTCCCTAATCCAGTTAATGTTGTCACGGAACCCTCAGTCCGCGAGTCCGACTCGCACTTGGCCCGTTTTTTTTGTCAGAAATACGAAAAAACAAGTCACGTGACTTAAATCTAACATGGCGGACATCCATGATGGCGGATTGGCTATTTGAAATGCACCCCCATAATATGGGTATTAAATGTCTATGGTACGGGTCTGCTGAATTAGATACGAATAAATAAAAAAGCGTGTTTTTTAAACTTATAATATAATTAAAGGCGTTTCTATCAAAATCTTTCAATTATTTTTCGTTTCATAATACTACCCATATCTCACAAACTGCGATTTCGATGAAACTTACACTGTACCTTACGTTGAAACATATCTGACTGAACTAAAAAAAAAAACATCCTGCTATGGCTCCTCCTTTGTGGACAAACAAGCATACATTTACGAAATTTATCACACGTCCTTGGGAGCCTTATTAGATCAACATACTCAAATATTATCAAATTATAACGATATCACATACATACATACACATGAATTTATTACCTCCTTTTTTTGAAGTCGGTCAAAATAAGGTAAATGGTGATTTGCGTCGAATTGTAAGCTGCAAGATAGCTGGAGTGTTTTCCGAACAGAAGGCAGATTCACGAATTTTCCTCAACGGTAGAGTTATAGACCATTCATTTATTTTGCTCGATACTGCACTGATTATAGAGTATTCTGATCACGCTTGTAATGGTATGGTAATCATTTACTTTAGGGGTATTCCACCTACCAAAGTTGTCTCATATTAATTTCCTCCTCAAATTGAGTTTTATCTGTATTATAGGTAAGTTTTTTACCCTTAACGATGAACCTACCCTAATTAATGAGACCGTGCGATTAAATTAAGGTTTTTCAATTTTTACAGGAGTAGATATTTAGATCATAAACTTTGAATAAACCCTTGCATATTAATATGTATACACATATACTAGCGGTCCCCCGCGGCATTGCGAATTTCCCGTTAAATTTTTCAACGCAAAACACGTAGCTATTTTCATGGTACGGACTTATTCTCTGTCACCTTTCCACTTGCACGACTAAACTCCCTTGCACACACCACACAAAAACGAGCGTCACTCCAAGCAAAAGACGATGGATGCATGGTGCAAGCGATATTGGTTCTTGAGATGGTTAGGCGGGGTGACTTTGGTACCTCCGCGCAGATTTCAATTCAGTGACCATAGCGGCTAGCAAAGCGCGCGTCGTACATACCTTCTTGAGCTATGAGCATTATTTAGGAATTATTATTATTTAAATCAGATCACTCGTATAGAGATAAGCGCGCTCAAAGAAACAAACTCTTCAGCTTTATACTATACCTATCAAAATGAAGTATCTAATTGTCAACGTGTTATCAACTTAAGATTATCTCGGTCCCAGTTTATATTGACATAAGGATCCCATCAAGAGGGTTGCCAATGGGGCTGACTATGGATAGTTTAATTGATCCCACCAAAAACATCCTGTTAAAAAATAAACTCTTGACCATTGAAAGGAAAGGAATCCATTTTAGACAAACAATTTTCTTTTTGGATTCGATGCTCTGATAGTTAATGCTTGATGGTTATTTGCCTAAAATGGATTCCTTTTCTTTCAATGGTCAAGAGTTTATTTCAGACTTTAACGTGCATTTTGGTTTTGAAGTTGGTTTTTACTTTTTTTTAAAGTTAATTTTATTTCTTCATGTTTAGAGATTACAAGAGAGTGGGGGAGGAAGTAGCACCTTATGATTCTATTCTTTAAGAAGCTACAAACTACCTATCATAAGTTCCGTCATTATAAACACTTAACTCCTAAGCGTTGAGGAGTTCCACCATCAGCTCAGCCCCACAAGATAAAATATAAATATAAATAACCTTTTCAACACACTTGCTCATAACGACGTCTTTATTCCACCAATTTTTGGCTCATAATCATAGATATTAAACACGCGTGCTTTTTTATTATATTATTGCACTAGTGCCTTTAGTTTATTAACCCGACCAATTTAGGTTTGTACCCTAGTACCAAGTCGTAAGTAAGAAGAAGAAGCGATATAATTTAGTCGGGGTTATACAATACTTTTATTTTAGCAACAAACAGTATTTATGCGAAAAATAACAGTATCTACATATTTATTTCAATAAATGGTAAATCCAGATTTATTACTAAAAAATAGCTCAAACTCGTTTAACATTTTCTGTGATTTGTGTTTTAAACACGAATTATTACATTTTTAATCTTGGCTTTTGGCCAATCTAGTTCGCGCCTAAGCCTTTTGCGCGAGCATCGGTATCGCGGCAAGAAAAAAAAACAATGCGCCATTTTTCGTAAATAATAATTGTCGGCTGTGACGAAGTTTGCATTATTTAAGAAGTTTAATATTAATGAAAATGCCAAGTGAAGAAAATGAAGAAAACCTATTATTTACTCCGCCGGACATACGTAACGAGGCAAAGAACGCGTGCGAAAGTCTTTGCCATCAAAATCGAGTGAAATGTTTTTTTACTACATGTTTTAATAATTAAAAACTTAGTAAATAAAGAGTCTTGTTTTTTCCGCGCAAGTGTGTTGAAAAACGTCGTATGATACGCGTGTGCTTGTGACCATTATATACGCGGCTTTCTTATGGCGCACTCGCTTTCGCTCGTGCGCACACAATATCGCCTTGTATATAATGGTCAACTTAGCACACTTGTATCATAATGTACTATTGGACATTCCTACACATCGCCATCTAGTCCCAAGGTAAGCTACTCAAGCTTGTGTTATGGGTACCAGACAACGGATATAATACTTAAATACTTTTTTTTGTTTGTAAATACATACATGATATACATAGAAAACACCCAGACCAATACAAACAGACATGTTCATGCACACAAATGTTTGTATTGTGCGGGGATCGAACCCGCACCCGCTGCGTAGTAGGCGATTTCTCCACCACTACACCAGACGGGTCGTCAAAAAATGTTGTCAAAAGATGTTGTCTATCAGACGTAACAACACGTCAAAATTAAGATTCTAGTAAAAAAACACTGTACGTGCCTTTAAAATTTGAGGGTTTCCCTCGATTACACCAAGATCTCATCATCAGATCCCAAATTGGCAACAATGGGACCAACTAGGAGGTAGACCTAGAGGGTAGACGACAAAAAAATTCGAGTCAGTCGACAAACGACTGAGATATGAGGTAACATAGATAAGAAAAAGAAACATACAGTCGACTTGATAACCTCCTCCTTTTTTGAAGTCTGTTAAAAACTAGCCAAGTCTCGATATAGCTGCTTGTTTATCTCTAAAACGTAATGAAATCTAAAAAAAGTTGTGCCAAGTCTAAGGTTTCCTACTGCGATTCCTTTATTATTATAGTAATTGCTGTGTACTTGGGTTTTGGTGGACTTTGGCTAGTTTTTAGGGTTCCGTAGCCGAATGGCAAAAAATGGAACCCTTATAGTTTCGTCAAGTCTGTCTGACTGTCTGTTTGTCCGTCCGTATGTGACAGCTACTTTATTCTGTAACTATAAGCATCACACTGATGAAATTTGGTAGGAAGATGTATCCTGTTAACTGCTTTACAAATCTTATACAAAAATTAAAATAAATAATATTTAAGGGGGCTCTCATACAGTCATCGTCAGATATTATGTAGGAGACAATGTGACCAAATACTTCTGAACAGTCAAAATATTATTAACTTCCATAAAGATGAAATAAGAAACCAATAATTTGCGCACAGGAGGGACTTGAACCAGCAACCTTTTGGCAGACCGGGCCAAACGCTCTTACCAATTGAGCTACCGTGCTGTCAGTCCGACCCTACGAAATTTGTGGTTTCTTATGAAAACGTCAATTGCGTGACGCTTAGCGCCATCTAGCCGTCTGTTTATGAAACAGATGGCCCAAGCAGTTACTTTTTACAGAATAAATTCAACTTGGAAATTGATGTCGCTTCGCTATCTAATGCTTTAGAATGTTTTTAACACTCACAATCATAATCATAATCATAAATTTATTGTCAATACTGTGTATAAAAGGTGGTAACAATAATTTATAAGTTCCAACAGTTATCCATTACGGATGTACAATATTATAATATAAAATTTAAAATAAAAAATTAAAAGATGTCAAGCAATAATATTATGTCAAAAATTATTAAAATATTCATCTAGGTTATAAAAACATTTGTGCATCAACCATTCTTTCAATTTTCGTTTAAATTGCGGGTTTTCTAGTGCTTTTATATAGTTAGGCAAATGGTTAAACACTCGAGTTCCTGTAATCAAGGTACTCTTGTTATAAATATAACTTGAAGATTTCAAAGTACAAATGTCATAAGCATGTTGAGATCTAAGATTCTTTTTAATTTTACTTTTTTCACAGAAATGATTTTTATTATTCTTTACAAATACACATGTTTCAAGTATATAGATACTCGTCAAAGTCAGAAATTTATAATCTTTAAATACATTTCTTAAAGTTTCATATTTGTCAATGTGGTACATCACGCGAAGGCATTTCTTTTGAAGTAAGAATGTCGATTGAACATTGACAGAGTTGCCCCAGAATATTACACCATATGTCAATAGAGGATATATGTACCCATAGTATGCGTTCTTAGTTACATTTTCTGAGGAAACACTGCTTAAAATTGACAAGGCATAACAACCAGTTAATATTTTTTTATTTATCATCTCGATATGTGCCTTCCAGTTCATATGAGTATCTATATTTAAACCTAAGAATTTTATGTCTGGCACTTTTTCTATAAATTTATTGTCAATTTTAATACATAATTCTAGTGGATCATTTTTATAATTTCTAAATTCTAATAACTTGGTTTTCTCTAGATTAACAGTCAAATTTATAGCTTTTAACCAGTTAATTACAATTTTTAGTGTATCATGAATTTCACATACAAGTTCGTCATTTTTTGCTCGATCTTTTGACATAAACAATGTAGCATCATCAGCAAACATGACACATGAATGATTTATAATCAGTGGAAGTTCATTGATGTAGATTAAAAATAATAAAGGCCCCAGTACACTGCCCTGTGGTACGCCAATGGATACTTTATCGTAATTGGATTGCACTGTTATTACACTTTTCGTTTTTTTGTCATATGTATCCAATATCGTTGACTGCATTCTATTTGTCAAATATGATTCCATTAGTTTTAGGGCAATACCACGTAGTCCTACATGTTCAAGTTTCTGTAGAAGTACATTGTGTATCACACAGTCAAAAGCTTTAGATAAGTCCAAAAAAAGGCCGATGCAACTTTTTTTGTCATTTAGATCAGTCCAGACTTGTTTGAGAATTTTGAATATTGCTAATGTCGTATTTTTCCCTTTCCGGAATCCAAATTGATTTGAGTTTAATATTTCATATTTATCAAGAAAAGATGTCATTCGATTCGCTATGAGCTTTTCAAAAATTTTGGAAAAATTTGACAACAAAGTAATCGGTCTGTAATTTCCTATATCGTTTTTGGCACCTTTTTTATGTAATGGTTTTATTAGTCCTTTTTTTAAGTCGTCAGGAAATATTCCGGTCTCTAAAGTCAGATTTATAATATATATTAGCGGTTCAGCTATATAATCTATACATGACTTTATCACGGCCATAGGAATTCCATCATAGCCTGTGCTTTTTTTATTATTTAGGTCCTTTATAACTTTTTTAAATTCTGTAATACTTACCGGGTACATGAAAATACTGTTTGGGTTTGATTGGGTAATAGGTTTATATTGTAAGTCACTTTTAGTCACTAATGGAATATTTAAATTTGTAAAGTAATTATTAATGGTTTCAGCTCATATTTTGTCACAGTGTCATATTTTGTATTCATAAAGATAAAATAAGAAACCAAATGTTTGCCATCTGTTTCATAAACATAGTTTAGTGTTAGTTTTAGTTATATAAGTGATATAAAATGAAAAAAAAAAACAATAAAGAATAGTCTGTACGGCGTCGAGCCAAGGACGTTAAACTTGCATTAAAAAAATTGACTTGACTTTGACGTTTTCCGTTTTGTGGCAATTTTGTTGTCTAATGTCTTCTTCATAGCCTTTTTTCCAATTTTATCATTAGTTTTCAGATAACGATCGCCTTGAATGCTTATCCACGCTTTGTCTTAATCTTTGATTATCGCACATAGTCTACTAATCTATAAATTTTCCTCTGATGGTGTGAAAACTTAACGATGTTGTCCCGTTTCGTGGTGTCTCAAGTGAAGCACAATTCGTACTTCCTGGTGGGTCTCGTGATCGGATTATGGGTTGCCCTGGCCACTGTACCCCTGGAGGAAGAGGTGGTAGCGTGTGCGGAAGCCAGCACGGGTGCCTTGAGCGATGAATTCGAGCCTCAGAGAGAGGAGCGCCCGCTAGGCCCCGCGGGGCAAGCGGCGGGCAGGAGCGTACAACGACCTAGATATTATAGCACTGAATTGGGTATTCGAGGTACGTTAACAGTTGTATGGTTTATTTTAGGTTATTTGACTTATTGTTTTGTTCATTTTTGTATGACACCCATTTAAAAACGGGATAAACTCTTTCAAAGCGATTGTTATGTTTATCTGCCTAAGTATTGCTTGATCTTTTCAAAGAAAATGTTTTGAAAATTATTTAGGTTAACTCTCTAACGGACAGTGACCGCCTATAGGCGGGATAACAATAAAATTTCTATTGTGTTTGGAGTACTGTCCGTGAAAGTGTTAAAAGCTCTTGTTTCACAATTTCTGAATAAGTCCACTACTCCTTATGAAATAATATTTCAATTATTTCTGGGTTTAATGCTTGTTTGGCAATTGTGAAACAGACCTCATGCATAATAAGATCAATTGTCATTTTTCTGTTTGCAGAAATAACTTTGTATAAAACTGTATATTATACATAATTTACCATGAAAATATCAATCAAAGCCACATTTATAACTAAAGATTGTATTCCTTTTAAATATTTTTGCTTAAATATGTTGTTGGGTTACTTCAAAGACTATCTTTTTGCTTACAGCTCCTCTACTTGCTGGTGTATTAAGCTCAGAAGATGCCCTGGACTCCAGAGTGGCTGCTCTCAACAAAACATCAGCTCGTCTCCAACCTGCATTCCGTGTCTTTATTGCTGCTTCAGCCTTGCAAGCCTCCCCCGGCAGAGCCAATGTTGTTGGCTTTACTGATACTAGAGAAATGCTTAAACCATTCCATGCATTGAAATATCTAGCTGATAACTACCTTGAGGAGTACAATTTCTTCTTCCTGGTGTCAGATACTTCATATGTGAATGCCAGAAGGCTGTCAGAGCTTGTGTCAAAGCTGAGCATCAGTCAGGATGTCTACATGGGTACAGTTGCTGAAGATGACAGCCACTATTGTACACTTGGTAAGAATCATCTTTGACTTATTGCTTTATGTTTGTGTTTTTAATAACTCACTTAATTTATTTTTAATTATGGTTACTAAACATGGAAAGTATCTTAGAATTTGGTATTAAAGCCAGGTTTTGTAATTGATAGTTAACTAGAAAAAAAAAAACTAAACCAAATGTCAGAATGGCTGTTTTATTGACAATTGGTTAAGGTATTTTTTTCTTCAAAACATACACAATCTATACTAATATTATAAAGCTGAAGAGTTTGTTTGTTTGTTTGAACGCGCTAATCTCAAAAACTACTGGCCCGATTTGAAATTTTTTTTTACGTTGGATAGTCCATTTATCGAGGAAGGCTTTAGGCTATATAACATAAAAATACGACTCATAAGACCACAGCAGAAATGAAAAATGTTGCGAAAACGGGAGAAAGATATTCCTTTTGAGAGCTTCCGCTGCATACGCTGCGGAAACCGCTTAAGTTACACAAAAATCATGTATGACAGGATTGTTCAGCATTAAGAGTTCTATAATAAAGTCCGCGACAGCATATGTCTATCTTTTATGGTTTACTTACTACAACCTTTTTTATGTTAATAAATTTGTAAAAAATAATGCATTATTTTTAGAGGTGTGTTATACTCACCTGTGTTTATTCTTATCAAAATAAATACATTCATCATCACGAGAATTTCATTTAGAACCAAGTTGCCCTTTATATCATTTGATTTCAATAAATATCTTAGGAGCTATCACAGTTTTAACATAACTCCGCACCAAAATAATGTTCGCAGCTTAAGTACAACGTGCGCTTGCGCTAATCTATACTAATATTATAAAGCTGAAGAGTTTGTTTGTTTGAACGCGCTTATCTCAGGAACTGCTGGACCGATTTGAAAAAATATTTCTGTGTTGGATAGCTTATTTATCGAGAAAGGCTTTAGGATATAAAAAATGACGCTGCGACGGGAGGGGAGGGAGCAAACTCAAAACGCGCGGACGAAGTCGCGGGGGACCGCTAGTAAGAAATATAAAATTGTTGGTAATGACATATTCAACTATAAGTAGAGGTAACTTTTGAAACCGAGCCTTGGTGTCGCCTTGTATTGTACAGCATGACTACAAAGAAAAAATTTATATAATAAACACCTAGAGAGAAACTGGGGTAAAGTTATCTAAGACAAAAAAAACTAAATAAAAATCGGTTCATGTGTTTGGGTGCTACTATACACAAATACACACATTAAACTTATACCACCCCGTTTATTTTTCTTTTTTTGTCGGGGGTAAACAAGAACTGGTCACAATAAACCGAGGGTGAGGGTTCCGACCGAACAGCTGTTGACCTTCATGAAAGCAGAATTTTGGCTGAAGGGTGTTTTGTATCGTTGGTTTCGCGGACGGTTACTGCACACCAAGATGCGCAACACTACGCCGGCAAAATAGTGTTTCATTTGCTTTTTATTTTTTAATATAATTATATGTATGTTAGTCTTTATGGTATCTATTGTATGGGCCTTTGTTGCCTGCAATAAATTATAAAATAAAATAAAAAATATAATCTCCTGTCTCTCATTGCAGAGGGTGGCATACTGCTGTCGAACTCGGTGCTCCGCGCGGTGCACGGCGAGCTGGACTGGTGCGTCCGCAACTCGTACTCGCCGCACCACCACGAGAACATCGGCCGCTGCGTGCTGCACGCTGCCCATCAGCACTGCACGCCTGCCTTACAGGTATCCTTGAGGTTCCAGTGTACTGCCCTGTAGCATACCCTGACCGAGCTAGGAACGTGTCAGGCATCAGGCGTGTCGTGCTAAAAATACCTGCACGAAGACGATATCGTGTCTTCAGTCAGTTATCTGACTACTATCATCTCCATAAAAAGCCAAGTCTCAAAAAAGATAAAGCTCAAAGAAATTGTTTTTTTTTTTTAAATTATATTTTAATGCTACTAACGTAACCGTAAGAAGTACTAACAATTTATATGAAATTTTATTCTGAAATAAAATATTTGAATTAATTTGAAAAACTCGTATGTTTTTCAAGCCAACCACTGTGCCCCAAGTTATTGATGTGGTTTACAATGAAACATTGTAATCTTTTCAGTTGCAACTTATAAATATGTTACCGTTTTGCTAGCACAAACTGTAGAAAAGTACATTTTAACTATAATAATACATTAATGTCTGTTACTACGCGCAGCAGTGCATACGTTGTTGCGCTACATTTTGTAATAAATGCATTTGACATTTCACATTTTTTCTTATAATTGAGTAAATTGGACAGCAATCGGTTGCCTTGCATTTTATTTTCGTGCCCCTACATTTATTTTATTTAATTATATAAATAAGGCTTACTTAGAGTTAACATACACAAAAAAGTTCAATTACATTTCTAATACTTAGGCTATGTGTAGTAACTACTTACAAGTAAACACAGCATGCAATATAATAATAAATCTATATATAAAAGAAGATCGACAAAGAAAAGCGGGAAATTACATTATGGCACTCTGCTCGCTCGAGACTATGACGAACTTATAATACAATTTATGAGCATTTTTCGGAAGCTGTAGAAGGAGTCAAAATTTACATTGATAATGTTGCTATATTTATTAAGAAATTTGCAGAGTCTGGGCAACGGGAAGTTAGATCCAAGAACGGTTTTTCGAGGCTTCAGTGGCAGTACAAAGTGACGAGGATATCTAGAAGGAGCATTAAAACTGAAAGAGTTCAGTAATACTCATATATTGGATACTCACCCTTATATCTACACTAGCGGTCCCCCGCGACTTCGTCCGTTCGATTCGAGTTTGCCCCCTCCCCTCCCGTCGCAGCGTGATGTTTTATACCCTAAAGCCTTTCTCGATAAATAAGCTATCCAAAACAGAAATATTTTTCAAATCGGTCCAGCAGTTCCTGAGAGAAGCGCGTTCAAACAAACAAACTCTTCAGCTTTATAATATTATTAGCGCAAGCGCACGTCGTACTTTAGCTGCGAACATTATTTTGGTGCAGAGTTATGTTAAAATTGTGATAGCTCCTAAGATATTTATTGGATTTAAATGATATAAAGGGCAACTTTGTTCTAAATGAAATGCTCGTGATGATGAATGTATTTATTTTGATAAGAATACATACCTGTGTGTATAATACACCTCTAAAAATAATGCATTATTTTTTTACAAATTTATTAACATAAAATAGGTTGTCGTAAGTCAACCATAAAAGATAGATATATGCTGTCGCGGACTTTATTATAGAAGTCTTAATGCTGAACAATCCTGTCATACATGATTTTTGTGTAACTTAAGCGGTTTTCGCAGCGTACGCAGCGGAAGCTCTCAAAAGGAATATCTTTCTCCCGTTTTCGCAACATTTTTCATTGCTGCTGTGGTCTTATGAGTCGTATCTTTATGTTACATAGCCTAAAGCCTTCCTCAATAAATGGACTATCCAACGTAAAAATATTTTTTAAAATGGGGCCAGTAGTTTCTGAGATAAGCACGTTCAAACAAACAAACAAACAAACAAACAAACTCTTCAGCTTTATAATATTAGTATAGATTTGCATTGTCATTTAATTACAAAAACAACTAATGTATTATTGTTTACCTCCCTGCAGGGTGAAGAGTACTCATCAATTCGTGTGGAAAGCGAAACTGAGCTACCCGCGAAGCTAGCGGACGCGGTCTGCGCGCATCCCGTCAGCGACCCGGCACACCTCTACCGGCTGCACGCTTACGTTTCGCGGGTAAGACACAAAATAAATTTATTACCAATCTAGCGAACCCAGCTAACTTTGTTTCGCCCTAGGCCCGTCCAGCCCAGCCCCGTAATTTTAAAAGTTAAGCGGTCCTAGCAAAGATTGTTTCACCCTGACCCCGTCCCGCCCCAGCCCCGGCCCCGTCCCGCCCCAGCCCCGTCCCGCCCCGGCCCCGTACAGCCCCGGCCCCGGCCCCGTCCCAGCCCCGGCCCCGTCCTGCCCCAGCCCCGGCCCGCCCCGCCCCGGCCCCGTCCCGCCCCAGCCCCGGCCCAGTCGAACGGGATTTAAAAAATCCTATGTCCTTCTCTTGGTTCTAAGCTAACTTCTTCGATTTTCAATTTCAGTTTCAATACTTTTATTTATAGTTTTGTTAAGTAACCTGCTTTTTGCGTATTTTAGTTATCACTTTCTTTATGCGTTTAGTGTATACCAGATGTACCCTTACCATCACAATAATTAGGAATTCAGTGTTTTTAACCGACTTCAAAATAGTAGGAGGTTCTCAATTAGTGAAATCGAGCGGAACCCTTAAATTTTACCAGCGCATATTATAGCATTTTAAGACAAGTATCTTAATTTTGACAAATATTTACGTACGAGACCCATCATCTTGTAGTTCCGAGCTGGTGGTGGAACTCCTTAATGATTAGGAGTTCATTGATATTGATAGCAGCAATTGTGTGAGGTGACTGTGCAACTTATTAAGGATCTGATGCATCAGGTACAGGCTTATTTTATCAGTACTTTTTTGAGATTTTTATCCATACCGTGCCTCAACTAACCAGGGTAATGATTGCTAGCTGTAGGTATTAAGAAGACATTAATTATTTTAAAATCAGTCTAATAAATAAATAAATAATAAATTGGTTATTAAAATTCATTGGTCCTGAGCTACATCATTTTTTTTGTTTAATCCTATTACATTCTCTCCGGGTGCCTTCGGGTTCTACCTTGGCGGACGACCCCGGCCTGCCAATTCCGCTCCAGGGTCTCCGATTTCTCTCCGGCCCGATAGTTAGGGAGGCGAGGTAGCTAAATGGCGTAATTCAACGGCGCCGTCGAGACCTATCAAAATCGAAAGATAAAATAATTTCGAAAAGAAAAGCTCGTATGGTAAAAACCATTTTAGCGGTGGGTTTGGCGTGTACGGTTTTTCAAAAATGTAAAAAAAAAACAGTTACTTGGGCATTCTCGAGCGCGTCAGATATTCATACTACGTATGCCCCAAGTGCCTCTGATAACAACGGTATACTAATCTGCCGGTTTGCGTGGTGGGGGTAGGCATATAAATTAGTCAAAAATGCGAAAAAAAAATATTACTCGAGCGCGTCAGATTTTTGGAAGGGGTGTTAAGTAGGCCCCAAGGAAGCTCCCTTAAAAAAAACTGACGATTTTGGCGTGACCATAAGTTATGATGAATTTTTGAAAATGCAAAAAAAAATAGTTATTTTGAAATACTCGAGCGCGTCAGATTTTCATAGGGGAGGTTCATCTCGGTATCCTGAAAGCATATTTTCTTAATCTGACAAAAATGTTGGTGGGTTCTCTTAATCTGACCGGAAAGGTTTTTTGGTTTCTTGTTTTTTCCTTTCTTCTTTCTTTTTAATTATTCTTCACTTCGTTTTGCTGACGGTACGTCCAAAAAACAATTTGAGGATCAACAGGCTATTGAATAATATACATACATGAAACTGTACATGTTAATAATACTTTTGTATACAGATACGCGTAACCTTTTCCAAGTCGACGAAAATTGTCGAGAAGCTTTAGAAAAAAAAATTTTTTTTGAGATTAAAGTAACATAATTTAATCATCGTTATTTCATATCATTTTTTTAACACCCTCAGTTTTCAAGATATACTCAACAAACCGGGAGTTTGAGTTTTTATGAAGCTTCAAGTCAAAAAGTTTTAACTTTAGACAAAAATGTCAAGAGACCTTTTTTGTGTAAAATGAAATTACCTTTTTGTTTATTTAAACTTTTTTTTTGTAAAATGTATCGTTCGCGACTTATATGCCGCAACCCGTTTTTCGGAAGACGAAATGGCTCCTCCATACTCCTGGTCATGCGGAAACCGGCAGATTTTGTATTTTTAGTACGTTTTAGATTATATTCTTCAAAATAAAAATCAAAAAAATCGCGCTCGAGAATGCCGGATTAACGTTTTTTTTTTACAAGTTCGCGACCCTATAACTCGGCGGCGTCAAGGACTTATCGTCAGATTAGTTAAATTTAGTCTTAAAACACTAAAATCAACCCCCAATATCTTAATCTGACGCGCTCGAGTATTACAGACTATCGTTTTTTTTTTACTAATCTGATCGTCTATCCTAGGCGCGCGTCACTACATATAGAGCTAAATACTTTACAAGGTTGTTCTATTAGGTCCAAGGTATCTCTCATATCTTAAACTGCCACGCTCGAGTATTACCGAAAATTCCCCCATTCGCCTCCCTAACTACGAGGCATTAACCTTACTTTTCTTTATAATTCCGGTGCTGCATCCAGCAGTGGCTGGCGCCCACACCTTCTTATATATTTAATTTCATCTTACTATAAGTTAAAAGTGTGATTGTTCCCTAAAGGAAACCTTTCTAGTTTTCTACTTATCGGCTCTGGTCTCACCGCAAATTCTACCCACAACTCCCATTGTGTTCTGCCGTTGGGTAGACCGGCTTTTTTTCTAATATTGTTCAGTGTAACTGTGTAACTAATTCTTAAAAATGTGATTTAAATTTAAATTAAATTAATTTGCAATGAAATTTGTTATAAAAAGATTTTTTTACTTAACAGTGGCATTTATTGAACGAATATAGACACCTTACATAATTTCAGTCCAATCACCATCAACGCCTGGTGGAATACTGAAAAAGGGCATTGTACTTGTAGTAGATCAGCAATAAGTTGCACAGTCATCTCAAACAATTGCTGCTGTCAATACAATTAACAAGCATTTAGGAATTCCACCATCAGTTCGGAACTACGAAATAATGAGTCTCAGACGTAAATATCTGTTAAAATTAGTATATGTACTAGTCTTAAAACGCTATAATACTTTGCCCATCTCAAGCATCGACTATCAGAGGACCGATTCTAAAAAAAAATAATCGACTAAAATAGATTCCTTTCTTTTATAAGATCAAGAGTTTATTTGAGACGTTTTAGTGCATTTTTGTTTTAAAGTTTTTACTTTTTTTTAAAGTTATTTTTGAATAATGTAAATTATGAATATTAAGGTAGTTAATATAATTAGTATTAATATGTTGAAGTATGGTAATCGCTTAATAAGCAAATAACTTAGTGTTAGCGCAAATCGATCGCGCGCACGTAACGTTTGGCCGAGTAAGCATTTCTATTCTAAGCAAAATTATATATTTCATTGGGCACTCAATAAACCAACACGGTACCGATAACATGCGTTTCACTTAAATTACCTTCATCGTCGAAATCAAGAAAACAACACTCTTCAATGCAAAGTGAGATCTATTTTTTTAAATTATTATTTCGTCTAGCCGATTGGTTTCCTTATGCGTGCATCAGGTGTACCTGGAGCGCGACGCGGCGGAGGTGTCTCGTCTGCGCGCGCTGCTGGTGCGCACGGCGGCGCGGCACCCGCGCGGCTTCCGCAACGGCACGTGGCCCGCCGGCCTCAGGGCCGACCCCGGCCTCGCCCCGCCCCCGCCAGACTCCAGGTCAGAATACATGTCGGTTTTGCCCACTCTAGGTTGTAATAAGTCTACATTGTTACTTTCACCACAGTTGTTCAAAAATTCGGGACAATGATTGAAAAAAAACTGTTGCGTTTTCATATATATTTTGTAAACTTAGGAACTGGTTGTTGAATTTTTCTATTTTATTTTGATAGCCCAATTATTCTGGTCAAACAAAAAAACCGACCAAGTACGAGTCGGACTCACGCACTGAGGGTTCCGTGCCAATTTTAATTGAATTAAAGAATCCACTCACTTCCACTTAGCTGTGACATACGGACGGACAGACAGACAGACTTGACGAAACTATAAGGGTTCCGTTTTTTGCCATTCAGCTACGGAACCCTAAAAATGTGTTAAAAATATCCTCATTTGTAAAATTGGCATGAATCAAAACTAATCGCTAATGGAAATTTTATGAAAAATCACAGCTATCTTAATAGCTTCATTTACAAGGTTATCTATTATATTAAGATTAGCGAAATAATATGCTTTGTAATCTTTCGTATTTGTGAAAATGCACTATGTCATTGACGCCCAGCAAATGGCTGTTGGTTGATACATCTAAATTATGTGCGTAGACTGCTGATGTATGTAAGCTTGACATCATGCACCGACTCCCAAAGAATGTTGTTTCTCCTAAATAGAAGACTAAATACGTTATTTAAAGCTTTTTAGTCAGTTTTTGAAGTAGTTATAACATTAGAATAAACATTGTAGCGTTGTGGTGTTCTCGCCAGGTTCGACCATCTGCGCTGGACGTTGTTCAACGAGTCGCACGCGTACATGCCGGACGACCATCGCACCGTCGCGCCCATCACCGGCGCGTACAAGGAGGCTCTTGAGGTAACAACACCTATCATTTGCATCAGAAAACAACGCATTGAAGTATTTTTACACTATACCGTGCCATACCATGACCGTGCTACGATGTATCTGTTGTAAATTCTATAAACATTTAGCGCCACCTATCGGTCATTTGTTACATCTGCATGTTAGCTATTCGCGCGCCATCTATGATCATGGTAGCTAATCATAACCAAGGCGCATAGATGGCGCTATTAGTATACCTAGTCTTGCCATAAATATTGTCACAAAGATTTTTTTTATAATGTAAATACATAATATTTATTACTTTTACAGTGTATTAGTTTTATAGATAAATATAAAACAATTTAAAATATAAAAAGCTTATTCGAAGTGGTCTCCATTGGCTGCAATACAGTCCTTTAAACGTTGAGGCCAGTTATCAATAGAAGCACGCAATCTTTCCATGGGAAAATTCTTCACTGCCAATCGTATGGATTGTTTTAGGTACTCCAAATTATCATGGCGTTTAGAGCAAGACGTACTCTCTAAAACTGACCATAATCATAATCTAGCGGATTAAGATCGGGACTAGACGACGGCCAGTCTTCAGCTCTAATGAAGTCCGAAACTTTCGCTTCTAACCAAGACTGCGTGGCCTGAGCTTTATGATCCGGCGCCGAGTCTTGTTGGATAGACCATGCTTAGTTATTAAACATAGTGTTGTTAAGGTGCTTAACTACCATCTCAAGAATGGTATCTTGATACACTTGTGCCGATGTTTTGATACCTTTTTCACAAAAATATGGCTCAGTCACTCCTTCATAGCTAACACCCTACCAAACCATCACTGAAGTCGGGTAATGCCCACGTTGCACTCTGCCGACTAATTGGGAAGCTTCCTTAGTAGCTTGAGCATAAATACGGTTATTTTGTTTGTTAATATGTTGCCCAATTGTAAAGATTTTCTCATCTGTAAACAAAATTTTTCTGTGACCTCCCATTGCGCATCGCTTCAGTAGTTTTGTCGATTTTACCACTCTATTCTTTTTAAATTATCAGTTAAAAAATGACCAGTGCTTCTCTTATAGGCTGCAAGTCCTAAGTCATCTTTGGACTAGCCTTGTTCGAGTCTAGATTGCTCAGTACCATTCGAACCTCTTTAATGCGATCCTTGATCTCGGACATCGTGGAACCACAACGAGGTACAGTAGGAGGTTGCTTGGAACCAGAGTCCAGACGCGAATTACTGGCAAAAAGAGCAGCAAAAAGATTTGCCTTCTCTACAGCTGTATGGGCCAGCATTCCATCAGGTTTCTGCATAGGTGGTAGAGAGGGACGGCAGAAATTCGAATCGACGGTCTTAGACACGGACCAAAACTGCTTACTGCCCGGAAGGTGTGACGATAGTTTAGACCCAATGCGTCTGACATGGTATATCGAACCTTTCGCTGGGTTTTCTTGGCGAACTTCGCGGCAGAATTAAAGGCTCGCTTCTTCGCACGGACCTCCCGTGCGCCAGCCTTACGGTCGCGGACGTTAACCCATGCTTGATATGCAGTCGGTTTATTGACCTCAGCTTGGGCACATTCTGCGTTGAACCATGGTCGGGTTTTGAAACCGAGCGGGATGTCGAAGAATGGTATAAAATATTCCATTCCCTGCCGTATCACGTCCGTGACCGCATCCGCACTGCACGAGGGGTCACCCGAAGAGAAGCACACTTCTTTCCATGGATATGACGCAAAAAAGTGACGCATCTCGTCCCAGTCTACTGACTCGTATTTCCAGACTCTCCTCGTGCCTTTTGGACTACTATCTGGAGGAGAGCATAGAGACACGGACTTGATCACACAGTGGTCAGACGTTCCTAATGGGGCTGAGACTGATACCGAATGACTCTCTGGATCGGTTGTCAGAAGGAGGTCCAGGTAATTAGCTGTATGGCTTGCAACATCTGGTACCCAAGTCGCTTCTTTGACCAGCTGAGTTAGGTCAAGAGATACCGCAAATCTACGCGCTTCCAACCCAGCGTGATCGGTTTTCAGGTATGGGACCAACCAATCTTTATAATGGGCATTAAAGTCCCCCCAGAAAAACTAGTTTTGCAGAAGGGAACCTCTGTTGCGCTAGGTCAGTCGTTTCAGTAAGGAAGTCAAAGAGCCGAGTCGTCTCCTGATCACCACTGTGCGATCGGTAAACACCATAAAGAGACACATAACACATAAAGAGACTTCTCCATGCCATTATCCGCCAAAATCCAGATGATGGAAAACCCCTTATTTTCAAAGCATCGGAGACGGCGGCAATATATGTCATCGCGGACGTACACACAGACCCCTGCTTGCTTCCACTGACCTGTCCAAAAAATACGATTTCCTGAGGTCTTCAAAATAGGCCTCTGTGGCGGCGATGACCTCATCATTCGATCCAAATCTTTTGCCGGCCAGTGACTTTATCAGATTTAGGAACAAGAAGAAGTCACAGGGAGCCAAATCTGGAGAATACGGTGGATGGGACAGCAAGTCGTAGCGCAATTCGACCAATTTGGCCATGACGACGGCGGAGGTGTGAGCCGGCGCGATGTCGTGGTGGAACAGCATTTTTTTCTTTGCCAAATGGGGCCTTTTTTTTAATTCGGAGTCGAATCTGCCCAATAAGTCAGAATAGTAGAGCCCCGTGATTGTTTACCCTTCGTAAGGTAATCGATGTTGTACGGGACACCTTTAAATGATAGATGATATTTGATAGAAAAGGTTTTATTGCTATTGATAACTTAAATTACTACTGATATTGCTAATGATTTGATAATGAGAACGCGTCCGCCGTGTATCGGTGATTAACGTGAACTGATGGGAAAGGAAAATGAGTGACGCGCGTTCATTTGGCCTAATTACAAATTATGCTACATAAACAAAAATGTACGGTTGTTCCGTACATGCTGCCGGGCGGCAGATGACGGGTGATGGAGATTGATAGATAAAAATGATATGTTTTTGTTAGTCAGTGACAGAATGATATGGCTTAATGCTAACAAGGTGATTCCATTGTTTCTTAAAATTATGTTAGTGGTTGATGTCACTTAAACGCACACTTGTAAATAATGGAGAAGTGGCTTTATTTTTCACTTGCACAATTTCACTTTGCACTATTGCTTTAGAATTGTCAGCCATACTATCACTGGCACTCGCACTAACACTAGCACTGGCGATGTCATGTAGAGACGTCGCTTGAAGAGATAGCCGTGGCGCCGGTCGCGGCTGCGCCTCCGCGGGCGCGCGCGGCGCACGGGCGAGGCGGCGCGCGCGCACCCGCCTCCACAGGAACGCCGCTCCTGCTGCTCCGCATGCTGCTACCAAAATGTAGATGACGACATAGTGGTGTAGGTCGTGATGAGATATTCCATCTAAATCGGATGTTACGTCTTCGCGCTTCAGTTGCTCTATTTGACGTCCTATTTCCTTCAGGGATTCTAGGCGTTCATTTTGCTCGGTCTGATTTGCATTAACTTTGCCTATAGGTACAGTTATATTGATAATGTTATTGATAGGGGGAATATCTATGGCGATTAAATCTGGTTGCATATGCATTGTGTTGATTTGAGGATTGTGTGAATAAATCATGAATGAATCTCCTTTGAGCACACAGTTGCTGCCGATTGATATTACACCGGCCTTGCTTACGCTCTCAGTTTCGACTTGGCTGCCGCACATGAATCTGAGAATGCATTGATTGCAGCAGAAAAACATGTAGGTATTTATAGTATTCAGTGCATTCCATGAATTCCTGCAACTGGTTGTTATAGTTTTGCATCTCCCTGATGAATCATCTGTGATACAAAGGTTTTGATCGTTCTGCATATGATAAATAGGCCCTCTAAGTTGGCATAGTTTTGTAGCGAGATCTGAGTGGAAACATGTTTGTACATCAGACTCGGTCATTGGTAGGTATGAATCTCTTTGAATATTAATTGCTATGTAGTCGGAAATTGGTATAATGCTTATCATGTCCTTGTTGACTAATTGAGGAACAGGCGTAACTCTGTAGATGTCATAACTCTCTCTAGTCAGCAATGGGACCTTGACTTCAAATAAAAGATACTGTGTTGTTACCTTTACTTTGACCCTCAGCAAATGATATAGTTTTGATATACCACCGTGAATGTCGTCAATCGGCAAAGATAACTCTTTTGCTAAATGTCCAGAAATTATGCTTAACTCATCTTTCAGTTGATCAGGTGATAAAAGGTGAATATCAAATTTTCCATGATAAACGTCAGTAACAGTATCGAGTAACGTGTTTTGAATTCTTTTCAGGTTAGCTAAAATGTTATTAGCAATAATCGATGATAAAATAAACTCATTGATAGCTTTTAGCCTCTCTACCTCCTCTTTCATGATAAATATCTGTTGTTGTAGCTTGCTTAAATGTTGTTGAAAAAGTGTGTGTTGTTGATCAATTGATGTTTCTAATCTTTTAAGAAAGTTGTATTGGGCTTCTACTATTGATGTCTGATTTTTCCATAAATTCACAAGGTGTTGTTCATTATGTTTGATGAGGTCAATGTCCTTTTGATATTGTACTGCGAAATCATCGTCCAATACGCCGAACAGTGTGTGGGCGACGGATCCTATTCCATTGATAAGCCCGCGACGTACTCGCATTCCAGCCGCCGCAGATTGCTGACCAAGGAGCAGCTGATCGTAGTAGTGTAACTCGGTACTGCCGTGACGTAATTGTAAAAGGATTACGTCACATTGTTGTCGTTCATGCAACTTTGAACATATGTTTTCAAGGTGAGTGATATATTTATTGAATAACGCTGAGCCCTGCCAGTACGGATTTATATCGTAATAAATGATCATTTTCCATTCATCTCTGATAAGTCGCATGCTTGATGTCTTATCGAAGTAAAGACTTTGAGTGTTTTTGAAAGGCGTAACATTGTATGCTCCTTGAACTATTTGCATAAATGTTGTGCATAATATCAATGAAAACATAATAAGATGACTGAGTTTCATTACAGGTGCCCTTAACTTACTGCGCTTGCGATTTTCTTTTACAGATGATGTTTTTTGGTTGTTTTTGGGACTTGAAGTTTGATGTTCTGCTTCAGAGTTGACTGGCAATATTGATAATTTTGTGATAGGTCTCTTGATAACTCCGTTCTTTGTTTTGACGCTAACGACTCTAACTAAACCCTCTTTGCCGGGGTGTAGGTCGATGACTCGTCCTAATGCCCACTTTCCTGCAGGTAGGTTGGCATCATGAATGATTACGATGTCTTCTAATTTGATGTTGCTTTTTGATTGCTGCCATTTGCTTCTGGCTGATAATTGAGAAAGATATTCCAATCTCCAACGTTTCCATACGTCTTGAAATATCTTTTGAGTTAAAAACCAGCGTGTTCTTTCGTCTCTTTCCGTCTCTATGATGCTGAGTACCGGACCACTTGCTAGAAAATGTGATGGAGTGAGATAATTGATATCGTCGGGATCTTCAGTAATAGCGCAGAGTGGGCGAGAGTTCAAGCAGGCTTCCAGCTGACTTAGTAGTGTAGAAAACTCTTCAAATGTGAGTTTTTGTTCGCCGATGACCCTGCGAAGATGGTATTTGAGACTTTTCACTGCTGCCTCCCATAGCCCCCCTGCACTAGCCCATAATGGCGCGTTGAAATGCCAGGTAATGTTCATCTCACTGATATCTGATAAAAACTCTGTGCTGATAATGGATTTCAACTCAATGATTTCCTGTTGAATTATTCGATTGGCTCCCACGAAATTCGTGCCATTGTCACTGTAGATGTGACCAGGTGTACCACGTCTCGCTGCCATTCTTTTCAATGCTGCTAAGAATGCTGCGGAGGTCAAGTCTGACACCAATTCAAGGTGTACAGCCTTTGTGACCATGCAAACAAACACTGCTATGTACCCTTTGAAGGTTTTGATGCCTCTTCCTTTGCTTGACTTCACGTCCACGTAGCCAGTGTAGTCGACACCAGTATGATAAAATGGTCGTGATGGATTTGACCTTGCTTCGGGAAGCTCTCCCATTAACTGGTGATGTTTCGTCGGATTATGTCTCCTACAGCTTACGCAGCGGCGTAAATGCTTTTTAACAGCGCGGTTACCACCTATGATCCAAAACTGCTGTCGTAGCCATGATAAGGTAACACGTGCTCCCCCGTGATACGTCATTGTGTGAGCGTGATCGATGAGTAGGGTTGTCAACCTGCTATCGTGCGGTATGATGACAGGGTGCATCATATCTTTGCTGATCATAGCGTTACTTAATCGTCCTCCTACACGCAACAGTTGATCTGAGTCGATGTAAGGATTTAGTGACAGTAATTTGCTTTTTGAAGGTAAGTTATTATGTTTTTCTAAATGCTGTATATCTTCTGCGAACTCTTGATGTTGAATATGCTTGATAATCGTAAGTTTTGCTTGTTGTAGTTCGTCCGCTGTTAAATAGTTTTGCTTTGCTTTTTGCTTCATACGTAATATGTATGCAACTATTCGAGTGACGCGCATGAAATTGCTGTGTTTGTTTAATAATTGTGAAATAATGCTATCGTCACTCGAGTAGGTTGTGACGTTTGCTTGCTTTGTCTTTTTTAGCTCTTCATCGGTGACGTAAACAGGTTTGTCGTCATCGTTTTTGTCATCGAACTCTGATAGCCACGTTGGTCCCTGCCACCAAAGTGAATGATGTTGTAGCTGCTCTGTGGTGATACCGCGGCTAGCACAGTCAGCTGGATTTTCTTGAGACTTTACGTAGCGCCAACATTCAGCTGGTAAAACTTCTGTAACTTGAATCACCCTGTTAGCTACGAAAGCCTTCCAGCGACTCGGTTCACCATTTAACCAACCCAACACGGCTGTTGAGTCGCTCCATCCAAATACTTTGATATTCAAATCTGCTAAACATGATTTCACTTTATGCATAAGTTTTGATAAGAGATGGGTTGCACACAGCTCCAATCGAGGCAAGCTAGTGTTTTTCTTTGTTGGTACTAACCTTGATTTCGCAGCGACTAGTACCACTGTGTTGCTTTGCGTGCCGTTTTGATTGATTTTTCTGATTTTGCAGTAAATTACACATGCGTAGGCGTTGAGTGATGCATCACAAAATCCATGAAGTTGAATGATGTCGTCTTTGCTACTTTTTAACCATCTTGGGATTCGAATATGTGTAATTTGCTGTATATCTTGTCTTATTTTTAACCACTCATCTATGATATCGGTAGGAAGTTCATCGTCCCATCCTACATTGTGCGACCAAATGCTTTGAAAAAGTAATTTAAGTTTAGTGGTAATGGGTGTAAGCCATCCCAGTGGGTCGAAAAGTTTTGATATGTCTGATAGTAAACTGCGTTTTGTGGGTGTTGACTGTGATATATTGATTTTAATATCATAGCTGAATTCGTCTGATTGAGGATGCCATTGTAAACCTAAAGTTTTGGTTGACTCCTTGAAGTCGTATGATTGATCAAATGAGTTTGCTGTGTTGACTCCTTGTAATAAAGCAGGTGTATTTGCTGACCACTTCCGAAGGTTAAATCCTCCCAATTTTAGTAAATCTATTAAGTCTGATTGTAACTGCTTTGCCGAGGGAAGATCATGGCTGCCGCTAATCAAATCATCCATGTAAAATTGCTCTTGTAGAGTCCTGGCAGCTGGACTTGAAAGAAACTTGTGACCTTCATCTTCTGCTAGTTGTTTCAAAACCATCATCGCAAGGAAAGGAGCTGCCTTTGTCCCGTACGTGACAGTTGCCAATTGATATTCTTGATAGTTATCTTGTTGTGACTCTCTCCAGATGATCTTTTGATATTTTTGATCGTCATCATGAAGAAGAATCTGGCGAAACATTTTCTCGATGTCGGCCGTGTATGCAAACTCGTATTGTCGCCATTTTATGATTAATGATAATAAATCCTGCTGCAAATTTGGACCTCGCGACATAACGTCGTTTAAACTTTGGCCAGATGATGTTTTTGATGATGCGTTAAAAACGACGCGAAGTTTTGTTGTCAAAGACTCCGCGCGTAAAACGCAGTGATGCGGTAAAAAGACACCTAATGTCGGCTGCGGACTGGGTGACGTCAGCCGCATGTGACCTAATTCAATGTACTCATTGATAAATGATTTATATTCTTGTTCAATATCTGATCGTTTTGTAAATCGTTTTTCTAATTGTTTGAACTGTGCTATTGCTTTTGATTTTGATTCTCCCAATCGATCGTCTGCGTCTGATAATAGTGGTAGTCTTACAATATATTTTCCGTCAGTCTGTCTTTGTGTTGTATTTTTGAAGTATTCTAAGCATCGAGCATCATCCTGGGTCATACTCGATTCCTCGGGGATGTCTTCGATCTCCCAGAAGCGTTGAATGCTTTCTATGTTATTTAGAATAACATTACATTGATAGGATTTTACATTGCCACATAAAATCCACCCGAGGCGGGTTTGCTGTGCCACGGGTTGTGATTGATCTGATGATATGATGCCACCTAAAATGATGGATGAATAGACGTCGGCTCCAAGCAGTAAGTCTACCGGGCGACTGATATGAAAATCGGGATCGGCAAGTTGAATGTTTTCAAGATGCGTCCAATCCGGTTTGCTAAATGTATGATTCGGCAGATTTTTTGTTAAACTATTCATGATAAACACCTCTGTGTTGAATTGATAGTCGCTGTAAGTTGATGCACACGTGATGTTGATGACACCCTTACAGTTGTTTTCTTTGGCTCCTACTCCAAAAATGACACCTTTGCATCTTTGTCGAGGTAGTTTTAACATCTGAGCTGCTTTTTCGGTGATAAGTGAAGTTTGCGAACCCTGATCTATGAGCGCTCGCAGGTTGATGAAAGTGCCGTCGGCTGATAGTACTCTGACTGATGCTGTTGCTAAGAGAGTTTCAGTGATATCATTTAGGGACACATTAGATACATTTTTCCGGTCAGCGCCCATGTTTGATTGCCTAACATATGCCTCGTGCACTAGCGTATTATGCTTGCCTTGGCATTCGCGGCATCGTTTGTCTGATATGCAATTTTTGCCATTGTGATCGTAAAGACAATTTACACATAATTTAAGTTTCGTAATTGTGTTCCGTCTTTCGGCTGGTTGTAATTTGAGAAACGAATTACAGTGAAAAATTCCGTGGTGTTCATTTTTGCATAGTGGGCATCCGGTTTGTATGTTTTTTGTACCTAAATGTGTCGTTTGATTTTGATTGCTCGTAAATGATTTAAAATAATTAGTAGGTTTTTTGTAGCTTGATGTTTCAGGTTGAGGTGATTTTAAAGTTGAATCTTGTTTACGGCGAGATGACTCCAATGATGTAAATTTATTTTCTAGGAAATTAAGAAAATCTGCTATTGTAGGCAAGTCTCTCGGGTTTTTGAGTGACTCTATGTAATCTTTGTGAGTCTCTGAATCAAGTTTTTGCGACAAAATGTGTACTATAAGTGGATCCCACGAGCTTATATCTACGCCCAGGTTTTTAATGGCGTTTAAGCTTTCGTTGGTACAGTCATAAATCTTTTTGATATGAGTTGGCGATTGTTGTTGAGCTACAGGTAAATTGAGTAGGATGTTGATTTGAGAACTGAATATTAATTTGCTATTATTGTACCGATGATTAAGTAGATCCCAACAAACTTGATAGTTATCGGAACTGATATGGAGATGCTGTATAATTTTCTCGGGTTCACCTTTTAATTTGCTTTTTAAAAATTGCATTTTTTGTGCGCTTGATAATGATCTATTGTTGTGAATGGCTTCACAGTACAAGTCTTTGAAAGAAAGCCATTGATGATAATTTCCAGTAAATGTTGGAATATCCATCTGTGGAGTTGATTTTTCTCGATGGCATGCTGACCACATTTTGCTGTTGATTTGCTTTTTGATGTCATTGTATTTCTGCTCGTAGGTACAAAAAGTTTCATCATACTCTACGTTTTCTTCATACAGTGCACTATCAATTTCCCAATGAAGGTCATCGATAGCGGACCATCGTGAGTTTAATGATCGTAGAATGTCTTCATATTCCCACTTCTCGACTACCGCGTTAAGATCTATGCTGGCGATGGTGCGAGAAAAGGCCTTGAAGTTGCTCCTTTGTTTTCGTAACATCTCATCTAACTTGCTATTGCTACCACTTGATATTTTTTGAGGAGGGTGTGAGCTACCTGTTACTGGTGGTAGATCAAAGAGTTTGTGGTCCTGAGAAGGGCCCGGTGTACGTCTACCAGTGTCCTCAGGAAGCGTCGACCTTGGATTTACTGTGTCTACTACTCTTTGTACTGCAAGAGGAGTTGCTGGTCTGATAAGAGGTCTGTCCTCATTTTGAGGTGGTGGACAATATGCTGATATAAATGCTCGCGCGTCCTTATAGAACGTCGATGTTTTTTCATACCAATTTTCCGAGAAATAGTTATGAGATTGATCTTCACACGTAAGCAACTGCTCATGATTCGATTGGAACTCCTGCCAGTACGCATCTAAAGTTTCCAATCGTTTTTTGATGTACGGTGCCGTCTTGCGATCGGCCCCGTCCTTTTTGAAATTGATAAGGAGCTGGTTGATAGCGCCCATGATTTGGTTCTGGGTTGCAAGTAGATCCTTCATGATGATGATAATGCTTTGCCTGATTAATGAAATGGAAAGATCTTACTTGTGTGCTGCTGTTGTATCTGCTTAGGGTAGGAACAAGCTAGCTGGCCTATTCCTGTGTAGTACTGATGCTGCCCGCTGATAATGAAGGCTGCTGTTGATGTTGCTGATGATAACTTCGAAAATGCACTGTTTCCAAAGACCACTTACACGATCACTATAGTCAGTTTTACGCGCAAATGATCCCGCCTTTTCGAAGGCTCGAAGGACCATAAAGATATACGGGACACCTTTAAATGATAGATGATATTTGATAGAAAAGGTTTTATTGCTATTGATAACTTAAATTACTACTGATATTGCTAATGATTTGATAATGAGAACGCGTCCGCCGTGTATCGGTGATTAACGTGAACTGATGGGAAAGGAAAATGAGTGACGCGCGTTCATTTGGCCTAATTACAAATTATGCTACATAAACAAAAATGTACGGTTGTTCCGTACAGATGTAGATCACACCTTGCGAGTCCCTAAAAACACTGGCTATTACCTTTCCGGCCGATTGAACAGTCTTCGCCTTCCTTGGAGCACGTTCGCCGGGTAAAGTCCACTGTTACGACTGTTCTTTGGTCTCTGGTGTGTACCAGTGAACCCATGTTTCATCGACGGTCACAAAACGACGCAAAAATTGCTGGATTGCGTTAAAACAGTGACAAACATGTCGCCGATGTGGTCTCACGGTTGCACTTGTTGTCTGGTGTGAGCAAAAGCGGCACCCATCGCGCCGAACTTTTTCTCACTCAGTTCTTCGTGCAGAATATGATGCACTGTCCCTTCTGCGATGCCTACAATCTCAACTATCTCGTGAATCTTCAATCGCCGGTCTGTCAACACGAGATCGTGGATTTTTTTTACGTTAACCTCTGTAGTAGCCGTTTTTGGTGGCTGGGCGTGGCTCATCAAAAACCGACGTGCGGCCACGAGCAAACTCGTCAAACCAATTTTTGACGATCGCCATCGAAGGAGAAGAGTCGCCGTACACAGCATCCAACCGCTCTTTGATTTCGCTGCGCGTTTTCCCTTCCAAAAACAAGAATCTTATCACTGAACGATATTGTTCTTTTTCCGTTTTTTGTCAAACCGACCGACACGCTCGCTTCCAAAGGCTGTCAAAACAAAACAAATGAAGGGAAAAGACTACATAGTAGAGAGAAACTACATATTAGACTTCAAAAAGTATTTACTGCACGATAGTAAAACTCTTTTTCATTTCTTCTGTTCGGAAAATTGAACTTTCATGTGAAGATAGACGGGTGGAAAATAGCTTTTCCAGTGGAAAGTAATTTGGTTTTAATTGCTACGATCAGACATGGAGCTAAAGGTAATTGAGTCATATTATATTATTAAAATAAACAAGCTTTTAACATTTTTAAGATTAGCTAAACATTAAAAGCGTGTTTATTATGGTCACTGATTTGAAAAATGTACAATTGGTCTAATTTTTTACAATTTTAAATCTACAAATATATTTCGGTTTCCCGCAATACATAGTGTCACTTTTTTTTTCATTTTAAACTGTCACATTTTGTTTGTCTTTGACGATATTTATTTAGTTTGGTCGATTATTGCATAGATTATTAAGCAGGCGGAGGCGACTTGCCGCCATTTTTGTTGTTCATTAATCTTCTTACTCACTCGTACCTTTAGCTGTCATTCATAGCGCTATCTCATGAGGCAAAATTGAACCTGGAATTTGACACAATCTGTGGTAGTTTTGGTGACAAGTAACCTTGTTTTCGCAAGGTTGAGTTCTTTTCCTATTATTATTGACTGTGAGCAAAATATTGATCGATATTTTTAACAATGATTTGAATTATTTGATATCGTCCGCGTTTTATGTAGTACTCTGTTGTCTTCCGTGCCTTTTGTTGTCCTTCTAATCTCGTGTTATATGTATAACGACAGTAAACAAACTGATATTAGATGTAAAAACTTGAGATTTCATCTCTCGCCAAACAACATAATATCTTAATAAATTTATTTATTTTTCCTCACAGTCGAAATGAAAAATAGTATGTATAACTCGGGTGAAAGCACCCATTTCATTCTCGAATTATTAGCGCTTTCACTCCGTTCGAGCGCCAAGAACTTCTCGAGGGAATTGGGTCACTGTCTCCCCTTGTATAACAATCTTCTAATGTTTTCACAATAAAACTCAAAATCTGAAAATTTCAGTGTCTGTCAAAAGTGACGTGACAATGATGGCCTAAAGCCTAAAGCAGCTAAAGCCATAGTGGCCAGTTCAATTATTAAAAAGGTTTATAAACTCTTTTTACATTTATTCTGCAGCTGGTAGTCCGCACGGCGCGCGCGTGGTGCCTCGCGCGCTGGCCCGCGGCCTCCGCCGCGCGGCTGGTGGAGGGCGCCTGGCGCTGGGAGCCGCCGCACGCGCTGCGCTACAGGCTGCTGCTCGACACGCAGCACCCCGTGCCGGTGAGGTTACCTTACTAACACTAGACGAATAGAGAGTGGGCTGTTGTAGGTTTAAGACCAATTTCACACTGCCACTTTTAGTATCGACTGACGCAATGAACATATTTAATTTAGCATCAAAGCAGTCGCGCATTAGCATCGAAGCAGTCGCGCGTTTCGCAGACCAATTTTCTTGTAGTGTTTTTTGTGTCGTTGTTTATGTTATCCGGAGTGTTCTTAACTATTTTTTATGAAAATCTGTTCATGCGTTTGAGAATCATCAGCTCTTTTTACCTGAGTGCGAACGAAAAAGGGTTATGTTTTTCGAGCGTATGTATGCACATATAGGTATCTATTTCTTAGGCACGCCTTACAGCCCAAACAGCTGATCGGATTTTAACATATGAGGAATAATTAAATTTGTAATAATAGAAGGAGTGACATAGTCTATTTTTTTTTTGAAAATTGTGACTAATAATGAAGAAAAGGGGGGAGTAATGTATTTTTTTCATATCATAACAATATGGATATCAAATGAAAGCTAGCTACGAGGACATTACAAAATATATACTTATATAAAATATTATATTTGTATAATATAACACAAATTTTTAAAAGGCTCGATTTGTCGTCTCGCAGTTGCAATTGACTGCAATTGCAACTGCGAGACGACAAATATGGACAAATGGATGATTTTGACCCCTTACACACTGGTGTAAGGGGTCAAAATCATCCATTCCACAAGTCCTATCGTCTTCCACAGAGTCTGCGCAGCGTGGAAGTGGTCCGTGCGTTGGGCGCCGCGCGGCTCGTGGCGGCGCCCTACGTCACGGAGTCCGCGCGGCTCACGCTGCTGCTGGCCGTGGACGGCGCCAGGGGGATCGACGAGCTCAAGCTGTTCCTCAAGAGATACGAGGCCGTCTGCCTCGTTCAGGACAAGAACACTGCTCTTATTGTGGTGAGTGATGGTGATCTTAGGTCTTCACAGGTACCTTGCGACGTCTTCAAAGTTCTGTCACTACTGCTGGCTGTGGGTGGGGCCAAAGAAATTAATGTGTTAAAGCTGTTCTAGACGAGATACGAGGCTATCTGCCTCGTTCAGGACAAGAACACTGCTCTTATTGTGGTGAGTGATGGTGATCTTAGGTCTTCAAAGGTACCTTGCGACGTTTTCAAAGTTCTGTCACTACTGCTGGCTGTGGGTGGGGCCAAAGAAATTAATGTGTTAAAGCTGTTCCAGACGAGATACCGAGGCTATCTGCCTCGTTCAGGACAAGAACACTGCTCTTATCGTGGTATGTGGTGGTAGTCCTAGGTCTTCAAGGGCACCTTGCACCGCCCTACGTCACCGAATCTGTCACTACTGCTGGCTGTGGGAGGGGCCAAAGGAATGAATGACTTGAAGCTGTTCCTGTCGCATTACGTCTATCAGAGTCATGTTGTTTTTATTTAAAAGGTGGCTAAGTTACCTCTAATTTCAGTTTGGCACATTCATTTTGTATATATTTAAAAGAAAGTCGTGTTAGTTACATTATTTTTAACTTAAAAACGGCTTTACTGATATATTTGAAAATTGGTGGGAAGGTAGCTTATATTTAGGAAAAAGACATAGTATACTTTTTATCCCGTTCGACGGGGCCGGGTCGAAAAAAGGTCGCTGGGACCGCTTAGCTTTTAAAATTACGGGGCTCGGCGGGACGGGGCCAGGTTGTAACGGAGCCGGGGGCGAAACAAAAGCTCACTGGGTCCGCTAGTAATTGTATAAAATTCAACTTGGTAATGTATTCCCGCAAAGTTAACACCTGGACCGACGACTGTTTTACTCCCTAGCGCCGACGTCACTTTTTTTATTAAAAAAAACTGTGAAAGCACTCCGGGAGTGCCGGCAGAAGTGAAAACTTGAATATCAACGTTGTGCATTTTTGATTTTTTGGAATAGTTATTATCAATATAAAAGTACTATCATTTTTGTGATAGAATACAATAATAATAATAATACAATAATAATAATAATAGTAATAATAAAAATAATAATAATACAATAATAATAATAATAATAATAGTAATAATAATAATATAATATTTTTATAGAATACAAAATTTATTTATTGCGCTATCGTACACAAACATTACAATTTATATTATATAAAATTACATTAAAAAGTTTACCTCTCAGAAAAATCAACTTACATCTAATGCTTTAGAATGTTTTTAACACTCACAGTGTCATATTTTATATTCATAAAGATGAAATAAGAAACCAAAAAATTGCGCACGGGCGGGACTTGAACCAGCAACCTTTTGGCAAACCGGGCCAAACGCTCTTACCAATTGAGCTACCGTGCTGTTAGTCCGACCCTGCGAAATTTGTGGTTTCTTATGAAAACGTCAATCGCGTGACGCTTAGCGCCATCTAGCCGTCTGTTTATGAAACAGATGGCCCAAGCAGTTATTCTTTACAGAATAAATTCAACTTGGAAATTGATGTCGCTTCGCTATCTAATGCTTTAGAATGTTTTTAACACTCACAGTGTCATACTTTATATTCATAAAGATGAAATAAGAAACCAAAAAATTTGCGCACGGGCGGGACTTGAACCAGCAACCTTTTGGCAGACCGGGCCAAACGCTCTTACCAATTGAGCTACCGTGCTGTTAGTCCGACCCTGCGAAATTTTGCTTGGGCCATCAGTTTCATAAACAGACGGCTAGATGGCACTAAGCGTCACGCAGGGTTGGAAAAAAAACAGTTTTTTTTAAATTTTATAAAACAAACAGTTCAAATTGTTTTAAACAAGTGTTTGTTTTGTTTTTTTTTTGTTTTTTTTTGTCCTTTTTAGTTTAGGGCATTATTTTAAATTAATTCGAATTCGACCTATAATGTTTCATTTCCAGACTAGATCTTTTGACTTTTCAAATTTTCTATAGTAAAATAAATATTGACAAAAAACGATCAATGGATAAACATTTATTTTATGTTGTGCGTATCTCTAATCACTACTAAACGATTTACATTCACCCTGAATGTTTCCTAGCAGGAATATACCGGCGGGGAAATACCTATAAACTATAAATTCTATTCTATGAATAGGGGCACCCCCAATATTTATTAATTAGTGATGGGCCGAATGTGGTTTGAACCGAATACGAATTTCGGCCGAACATTCGGTAAAAATCAAAAATGCCGAAGTTCGGTTTTTATTCTGCACTTATATGGTAACAACTAACAAACAACAATAAAATATACCTATAAGTAATTAATATATTGAATTTTCAAAAAGTTTATTTGATTCAAACAAATCATAAGACTTCCTAATTTAATAAGAACTTATTGAATTTGATTTTTTAATTCTAAAACTTAAGATTGAAATGTCGAAAAAGGAAACTGATAATGACAGTTAGTTACTTGATTAATAAATAAATTACCATGATTTTAAATTATGTAAAAGGCTTATTTATTTAATCAGGTATGAGTGAGTATGACAGATTTGATTTTTTTTATGTTTTATTAATCTTAAAATCAAAATTGTGCAACTATTTCACTCTTTTCTTATACCGAATGTTCGGCATTTCAACCGAATTTCGGAAGAATGCCGAAGTTAGGCCCATCCCTATTATTTATATTTAAATGAGGGGAATAAAATAACCACTATTCCGTTCGACAGCCATCCATTAGGGACTTTCCTAACGGGACTTTACCGGCGGGGAATTACTTAATATGAATTCTATAAATACGAGTGCCTTTCTTTCTCACATTTCATTTCATTATTAATTCTGCGACTGATAACACCTCATAAAAATGTCAACTCCAGGACGCAAAAAGCATGCAATTTGGGAACAATTCACATCGATCCCCCAAGAAAATACCACACTGAAGACCAATAGGGTGCGTTGCAGAAAATGTAAGAAAGAACTAGTTGGACTTGTGAAAAGAATGGAGGCACACTTCCAGCAATGTAGCACCACCACCGGTTCTAACACTGACGCAAATCTTGACGCGGACAGGGACGTGGAGGAGGAGTTGTTGAGTGATGCTGGTTCTTCCCGATCTTCAGATAATTCTTCTGCTACACCCACATCTTCTGTTACTACTCTTCAATCTAAAAATGCCAGTACCAGCAGCAGCGCGAGCGTGAACATTTCAATGAAAAGATTTATTATTGCTACAAGTCAAGAAGATAAGAAGAAAATTGATTTACAATTATCTCGTTGTAACGTTGTATATTTTTGTCTAAGTTCGCGTGAAACGAAAAGCTAAATGGATGTAGGACTTCAGTCCATATTTTGGCATAGATAAGATGGATGGTGACACTGACATGTGTCAAGTGTGACAGCTGCTTTTTTTTCCGGTGCCGCACTGTTGGTCGTGCGTCGGAGTGGAACGTGTCTTAATATGTAATTAATTAAAGAAATGTGATTACGGGGCACGCCCCAAATTATTTTGTAGTTTGATAGTTATTCCTGACGCCGCCAACATGTCAATTTGGATGAAATTTGTCGCAGTCACTCCCGGCTAGTGTGGACAAAGGGTGTTTAAAAGGTACTAATATTCGAATGAAATAAAGAAATCCGGGTATAGCATTTGGCAACAAAAGTTTATTCAAATTTGCTATTTCACAATTACCTTTTAACACCTTCAAAAAAAAATCAAATACAAAACTTAATAGCTGAGAATACAGTAGAGACTAGGTTAGGTTCTAATTTAGTTATCAGTATCTATACTATTACAAATCTTAATGTTCCAAATTTCTAATTAAATAAAGATAAACCACCAATTTAAGTGTTTAATTACCTAAATAAATTCCAAAATTTATCCTCAAAGGGATTCCTAAATTATGCCTAAATTAATAGCTAAATTATCCCACTTTTCCTAAGTTAAAGTAAATACAAGAAAACCAACCTTGGATTTCAACGGAGGTTACTATTTCAAATCTTTGTTGTATCAAACTACAAACAATTCTGCAACATTACCCCAAAATTTCACCGATACCGATCCATCCTCAAAACAGCAGACAAGAAGCAAATCAATCCATAAGGAAGTTCTGACTTCAAAAATTAATCCAAATGAGGTCTAAGTAAGGTCTTAGTAAGGTCTAAGTAAGGTCACTGAAAAGAATTTACAAAAGGTTAGTTCAACGCACAAACCAAAGTAAAAGTTAAAAAACACTAACTTTTCATAATAAATATTTACCTGAGGTTACAACATGATCACCAAATTGTGACTGTTCAACTTACAGACACATATCAAAAGCGAAACCTAGAAATAAAAGAAAGTTCTAGTTAACAACCCATTTTTTTTTTCTAAGTGAGGGTGGTTATACTTTTCATCACCCTATTTATGAAATCTATAATAAACCAATTTAATACCTGCAAAAGCTGGCTCGCCATATAATTTCTGAATTAATTACTAAACATTTATGCTAATTTTTCTATTTGAGACCTGAAATGATAAAAATTACAACTCTCAATACAATATGCCCAGATGTAGGTAGGCTACATTTTCTTTACAAGGATTTCCAAAGGAGTTTCCCCGAAATACTTACCATTTTCCAGTCATTTATATCAAATCATTTTTGAAATTAATTCATCCAAATTGACATGTTGGCGGCGTCTGAAACGATAAAAGAACCATGTGCTCAGACTCTAAGAAACGTCTCGCAACAAACAAAAATCAACGCAAACCTTTCTGCAGATACTTACCAGGAATAACTATCAAACTACAAAATAATTTGGGGCGTGCCCCGTAATCACATTTCTTTAATTAATTACATATTAAGACACGTTCCACTCCGACGCACGACCAACAGTGCGGCACCGGAAAAAAAAGCAGCTGTCACACTTGACACATGTCAGTGTCACCATCCATCTTATCTATGCCAAAATATGGACTGAAGTCCTACATCCATTTAGCTTTTCGTTTCACGCGAACTTAGACAAAAATATACAACGTTACAATACCCCCCTCCCAAAGAAAAGAGGTTCACTACAGTGAACCGAAAGCTGTCCCCAGCTTCCGTAACTGTAAAAATATGTACTGTTACCAAATGCCAAAATAAAATCAAAATAATTTCCTTCCACTATCCAACAAGTTCAAACTAACCTAAGAAGACATTCTATTTACTATATCACTAGTTGATATTATTTGAAGGATCCAAAAGTATAAACCAAAAAACTACATCTAAGAGGCCTCAAAATAAAACTCCTAACCATAAATAAGTACAAAGCTTCGAAGCTCAAAAAAATAAAAATAAACCCGCAATCCATACAGCCATTTCATGCATAATGACTATATAATATCCTTATATTTTCTTACCGTGAAAGAAAACACAGTAACAAACATCCTCAACCTTTTTTATTATTATAATTTACTCATAATCATTAAGTAAATTATGTTAAAATCCTGAAAAAAAAAACATCGCCAAACCAATCTGGAATGACCTAAAGCTAGACAACAATTCAAAGTCATAAGTTACAAGAGACTCTCCTTAAAGGTTTCAGCTAAAACAAATCCCCAACCAAAGTTATATCATTCATCCACAAACAAACCATTCTATCAACCTCGCCATTCATACTTCATCATACAAAACAAACAGTTTTATTTCCAAATTCAAATAAAACTGAACTCTTTCACTTTTGTGTTTAGAATTTTCATCAATTTAAACACAACTAAAGAAACTCAAGTCGAACCAGAACTTATGCTTTAATATCCTTAATATGCCACGAACCGAGTGAATGACCATCCATCGTCTCCAACTCGTAAACCAATGGTGACAAAACTTTAGTGATCCTGCACTTAATAAACTTTGGCGCCAACTTGGCCATTTTAAAGTTTTGGGCATCACTTTGAGTGTAGTTGGTCTTCCAAACTACATCACCAACCGAAAATTTCGCATTTCTGCGCCTCAAATTATAATAAGTGGCATTTCTAGCATGAGCATTTAGCATGTGTGCACGAACCTTCCCAAAAATGTCCTTAAGACAACCGAACTCACCGGCATACTCCTCCCTAGGCATATTCACTGAATACTCCGCCTCGGTATCCCTGTAGAATGATCCGTTGATGACTGGTTCCTTAGCATGTACTAGGAAGAATGGAGAAAACCCAGTTGATTCGTTGACAGCACTATTGATTGCGAATTGTATCTTGTGCAGGTGTCTGTCCCACGAACGATGGTTTTCCTGAACGAAAGAAGCTACCGCAGTCATCACGGTTTTGTTGTACCTTTCCACAAGGTTTACCTGGGGCGTGTATCTGGGTGTGTAATGATGTTTCGGAATGTTGTAACGAACCAGTACCTCCCTAAATTCTGATCCCGTAAATTGTGTCCCGTTATCCACAATCACGGTTTCAGGAACTCCATGGGTTAATATAACATGATTTTCAAATTTTTTTGCAACATTCGCACTAGTAGCCCGCCTAAGTGGAAATAACAAAGTGAATTTACTAAAACAACACGTCACAACTAACAAAAAGGTAAACCCTGATTGTGACCTGGGTAGAGGACCAACTAAATCAACGGAAACCACTTGGAATGGTCTCTGACAAACCTTAGGATTACCCATCAACCCCAGAGTTCGCTTGGTGGAGTGTTTATAAGCAGCGCAAGTATCACAGTTCTTAATGAATCTTTGCACGTCAGCAAACATTCCGGGCCAAAAATATCTCAAACAAAGTTTTCTGTGCGTTTTAAATACCCCTAAATGTGCTGCTGTCGGTACTGAATGATTCTCGCGGATAATTGTTTCTCTGCGATCCTTACGAACGACTTCCTTCCAATCAAACTCTGACGTCAAACTGTACTTACCTTTACTGTACCTGTACAGTATACCATCCTTAATTTGGTAATTTGAGACATTGGTCGGGTTATCCTGACAATTTTTAAACAAACGGTCATACCAAGGATCATCGACCTTTTGTGACGTTTCTACATCATTTATGACACTAACAGGCAAAAGTCTAGATAGTGCATCAGGGACTACGTTATCCGTACCTCTCCTATGCTCTATCTCAAAATTGAACTGGGATAAGCGACAACCCCAACGAGCTAATCTTCCCGACGGGTTTTCAAGTTTAAGAAACCATTTTAATGAGGAATGGTCAGTAACAACCTTGAATTTCCTAGAACCCAAATATGCCTGAAATTTTTCAACTGCAAAAATAACCGCAAGAGCTTCCCGCTCGGTTGCACCATAGTTTTGCTCAGCTTTGTTCAATGACCGGCTAACGTAAGCAATAGGATGTTCACGGCCATCAATTTCTTGAGCGAGCATACCACCCAAACCGTACGCAGAAGCATCGCAGTGTACCGTGAAAGGTTTACTGAAATCAGGCACAGCCAAAATAGGTGCCGTAACTAAAGCATCCTTCAGCTTATTGAAGGCTTCTTCGGCTTCATCAGACCATTTAAACGGAGGTGAATTTTTGCCCTTCGAAGTCAACCTGTTTAAAGGCTATTGTTGAAAAGTTCCGAATGAATCTGCGATACCATGAGCACATTCCTAAAAATACTTTAACATCATGAGCTGAAGTTGGTGTTCTAAATTCCATTATAGATGCTACTTTACCAGGATCAGTTCTTAAACCATGCTCATCAATAACATATCCCAGATATTTAAGAGATTCTCTAAAAAATTTGCATTTTTCCCTGTTAATTGTCAAGTTAGCCATTTTAAGTTTTTCCAAAACTCGATTTAACAACAAAAGATGACAAGAAAACGAATTTGAACAAATAATTATATCATCTATGTAACAAAATACTTTACCGCCCTCTATATCACTACAAAAGTTCTGATTGAACAGCATGTCCATCAGTCTTTGCTGTCTAGAAGGAGCTCCACAAAGACCAAAGGCCATAACTTTAAATTTAAAAGAACCTCGACCCGGAACTGTAAATGTTGTCTTTTCCTGTGACGCAGCATTCATCTAAACTTGTGGGTTAATTCCTAACCAGTTAGTAACACAGGCAAAATAAACCTAAGCTAAATAATATGGTGGTTAATTAGCATTCCAAAAAAATTCTAACAACAAAGTGCTCAAAATTGTACTAATAACTAATTCTAAAGTTGGGCGCCATTTGTCACAGTCACTCCCGGCTAGTGTGGACAAAGGGTGTTTAAAAGGTACTAATATTCGAATGAAATAAAGAAATCCGGGTATAGCATTTGGCAACAAAAGTTTATTCAAATTTGCTATTTCACAATTACCTTTTAACACCTTCAAAAAAAAATCAAATACAAAACTTAATAGCTGAGAATACAGTAGAGACTAGGTTAGGTTCTAATTTAGTTATCAGTATCTATACTATTACAAATCTTAATGTTCCAAATTTCTAATTAAATAAAGATAAACCACCAATTTAAGTGTTTAATTACCTAAATAAAATCCAAAATTTATCCTCAAAGGGATTCCTAAATTATGCCTAAATTAATAGCTAAATTATCCCACTTTTCCTAAGTTAAAGTAAATACAAGAAAACCAACCTTGGATTTCAACGGAGGTTACTATTTCAAATCTTTGTTGCATCAAACTACAAACAATTCTGCAACATTACCCCAAAATTTCACCGATACCGATCCATCCTCAAAACAGCAGACAAGAAGCAAATCAATCCATAAGGAAGTTCTGACTTCAAAAATTAATCCAAATGAGGTCTAAGTAAGGTCTTAGTAAGGTCTAAGTAAGGTCACTGAAAAGAATTTACAAAAGGTTAGTTCAACGCACAAACCAAAGTAAAAGTTAAAAAACACTAACTTTTCATAATAAATATTTACCTGAGGTTACAACATGATCACCAAATTGTGACTGTTCAACTTACAGACACATATCAAAAGCGAAACCTAGAAATAAAAGAAAGTTCTAGTTAACAACCCATTTTTTTTTCTAAGTGAGGGTGGTTATACTTTTCATCACCCTATTTATGAAATCTATAATAAACCAATTTAATACCTGCAAAAGCTGGCTCGCCATATAATTTCTGAATTAATTACTAAACATTTATGCTAATTTTTCTATTTGAGACCTGAAATGATAAAAATTACAACTCTCAATACAATATGCCCAGATGTAGGTAGGCTACATTTTCTTTACAAGGATTTCCAAAGGAGTTTCCCCGAAATACTTACCATTTTCCAGTCATTTATATCAAATCATTTTTGAAATTAATTCATCCAAATTGACATGTTGGCGGCGTCTGAAACGATAAAAGAACCATGTGCTCAGACTCTAAGAAACGTCTCGCAACAAACAAAAATCAACGCAAACCTTTCTGCAGATACTTACCAGGAATAACTATCAAACTACAAAATAATTTGGGGCGTGCCCCGTAATCACATTTCTTTAATTAATTACATATTAAGACACGTTCCACTCCGACGCACGACCAACAGTGCGGCACCGGAAAAAAAAGCAGCTGTCACACTTGACACATGTCAGTGTCACCATCCATCTTATCTATGCCAAAATATGGACTGAAGTCCTACATCCATTTAGCTTTTCGTTTCACGCGAACTTAGACAAAAATATACAACGTTACATCGTTATATGTTTGCTACTAACACGCCTTTTAACCACGTAGAACACCCAGAGTTACTGAAATTAATGGAAATTTTACGCCCAGGATATAAACCTCCAAACCGCAAACAAATTGCTAGCAAGCTACTCGACGAAGTCTACAACTCGACTCAAGAAGCCGTAAAAAATGAATTGAAAAACAAAGTTGTTAATCTGGCAATTGATGGGTGGAGTAATGTCAGGCAGGACTCGATAGTTTGTGTCTGTGTTACCGATGTGTTGACAGACTCAACTCATTTAATTGATACAATAGACACAGGAGCCGAAAGCCATACAGCTGACTACTTGGTTAAAGTTACTACTGCGGCAATAAAACAATGTGAAACTTACAAATGTACGGTGCGAAGTGTAGTGACAGACAACGCAGCAAATATGAGCCGTATGAGACGAGATTTAGCCCAACAGGAAGAACTAGCTTCTCACGAGGATATACTTACATACGGCTGTTCATCACACATATTAAACCTTCTAGCAAAGGATTTGAATGCAGAAGATATTACTGATAAAGTTAAGTCGATAATGCGGTACTTCAAATACACTCACTTTGCATCTGCCAAATATAAAGAAGCTGGTGGAAAAGCAATTGTTATACCACAACAGGTACGGTGGAACACAATGGCTGACTGCTTAAAAGTGTTATTAGAAAATTGGCATATAATGTCAGATATATCCTTCTAACTGCGGCCATCTTGCATTCCCGAGTGACGTCGACTGAGTTACGCCTACCCCCCGTAATGGCCCCTGACGACTCCGGTTACTAAAAGCAGCGATAAGCGAACATCACTTGCCATGTGAGCGTGTGATTTATAAGTCGAGTTCCTCGAAACACAAGCTATCTCGTTGTATTATAGCGTAAACACATGCGTATTTGTAATACGCACTTTGTTTTGCTCAAGTGGGTATTTGTACTTGAGTTCCGCCATTTTTATTTTGAACCCTAATATGTAGTAAATAAGGTTCATTTCTACTGGGCGGCCCGAACGCTCCGTCACAAACGGCTGAATTCTAAGAAAAAATCTATGCCTGCCGGTCTGCTGTTGCCATATTTGCCTTCCTTGTTTATCATACAGTGTTTTGTTTCATTCTTACACGCTTTCGTTCACAGGTGACGTCATTTAGACCGACTTTGCCGTTAACTGGCGGAGCAGACATATTATGTCTGGCCCGCAGTCAACGTTTTTTTTTTTTTTTTAATATCAGACATAATATGTCTGCTGCGCAGTCAGAAGGATATGCTTAAATCATTCAACTGCTATAGATCTGTCAATTTCATTGAAAGTAAATGACATGGCGCTGAAGCAACAAGTCCAGGCTCTCTACAAAAAACTGGAAAACATCGCAGTTACACTTGACATCTCCCAAAAGACATCCTGCTGTATTGGCGAAGTGACTGAAGCATGGATAGAGCTTAAAAATATGTTTGAGGGAGAGAATGTACGACTGCGTGAGACCGAGTATTCATTGGATGATTTAAGGAAGTTCAAAGCTCGTTATAAAATGGCAATGTCTCCAGCTCATTTTGCAGCAAACTTACTACATCCTAAGTACAGGGGTGAAAAACTCACGAGTGAAGATATTTCTGAGGCTTTATTATTTATAGAAGCTTATCACAAAGAGGCGATGCCCTATGTTGTTAAATACAGGGCAATGACAGATCCCTTTCATAACTTTCTATTTGAAGATCATGTAGTAAATCAGGTCGGACCTCTCGAATGGTGGCAGTCATTAAAAAAACAAATTAATGGTCAAACAATGAACTTAGTGGCTCAGCTTCACACTGCTGTAGCTTCAAGTGCTGGAATTGAAAGACTGTTTTCAACATTTGGATTTATTCATTCTGACGTACGAAATAAACTGGGTACAGAGAAAGCTGCAAAACTTGTTACAGTTTTTAAATACCTTAATAAGGAAAAGAAGAAATAATTGTTATCTTGATCTTGTCATATTGTCTTACTCTCCTGACTGACAAACAATTTTGATTTTATAATGTTTATTAAATATAGGTAATTTTGTTTGTTATAATTTTGTTTTTGATTGATTTTAAATTGAAATTTTTAATATTCTATACTATCTAATACATGTTTCAAAAATACGTGTTATCTTATCCCATTTTACCCATATAAATCCTGGTACTTGGTAGGTACTTAGATCTTTGTTTGACTGAATAAATAACTTATCAAAAAAATATTACTTTCATTTTATATCATTCATTCGCAATGAAAAGTAGTTTTAAAGCTTGTTTTTTTCTCATCGTTTTATACAATGTTTAAAACTTGTTTTAATCTGTGTTTTTAAACGTGTGATAAAAAACACGGTTTAAAATCAAACTGTTTTAAACATTGTTTTAAACATGTGTTTTAAAACCATTTGTTTTAATCATGCCAACCCTGGCTTCACGCGATTGACGTTTTCATAAGAGACCACAAAGTGCGCAAATTTTTGGTTTCTTATTTCATCTTTATGAATATCAACTTACATCCATAATTTCGCCAACCGTCTTACGGTTTTTCGATCAGCCCACGTGTCCTGACGCGAGTTTCAAATTTTTCCCCCATCCCACAAAAGTGCTCAACGCCGCTAAAGAAGTTTTCACTTCAAAAATTACTTCTGTCAGTTACCGCTATAGGCGCTGTGCAATCTATATACGAGGGTCAAACTGAAAGTTCTTAGAAAATCAAAAACTGATTACATTAGCCAGTTATTAGTTTTATTATATCTTTTCAAAATATTGTCCATTGACGTCAATACACCGCTGCATGCGATGGAACCACTGGGAAAAGCACTTTGCCCACTCGTCCTTAGGGGTCTCTTCAATGGCATCGCGATACGCAGCCACCGCTTCTTCAGCATTCATAAACCGCTTTCCTTTAAGTTTTTCTTTAATTTTTGGAAATAAATAAAAATCACAAGGCGCGAGGTCGGGGCTATACGGCGGGTGACCCAGTAATTCAACGTTTGATGTCGCCAAATAGTCGATCGTTCGCTTGGCGGTGTGCGACGAGGCGTTGTCGTGGTGAAGGAGGATCCTACTGCGAGGTCGTTTCTCTCGAACTTTTTCCAAGACAAGTGGCAAACAATTGGTAGTGTACCATTCTGCAGAAACTGTTTTTTGATCCTCTAACACAATTGTTGCGAAATGACCTATCCTTCCAAAGAACGAGGCCACCATTTTTTTTCCCGCACTTCGATCTCTCTTCACTTTAGTTGGCAACTCCTCGAAAGGAAACACCCACTGAGCAGATTGTCTTTTGGTTTCAGGATCATAACTGTAAATCCAGCTTTCGTCACCTGTTAGTATGTCGAACACAGCATTTGAGTCACCTCCGATAAATCTTTCAATCATTTTACGGCACCAATCCACACGATGGAGTTTTTGAGCCTTAGTCAAATTATGAGGTATCCACCGGGCGCAAAGCTTCCTGACCGCTAAATGTTCGTGGAGGATTTTGTGCACTTGACTCATACCGATGCCTAAGCTTGTCCGAATCTGCTGATAGGTCACTCTTTTGTCAGTCTCTATTATACGCCGCACAACACAGATGTTATTTTCAGTCGTCGCCGTAGAAGGCCGTCCCTCACGTACATCATCAGTGAGATTAGTGCGACCACGTTTAAACTCATTAAACCAGTTGTAAACAGTCGCACGAGATGGGGCTTCATCGTGAAAGGCCAATCGTAGTCTATCATAACTTTCTTGTTGACTTAAATGACATCGAAAGTCATAAAAAATCATTGCACGAAAATTTTCTCGTGTTAAATTCATGTCGACGTGACACAGACAATTTTCAATTTGCCGCCAAATCGTAAAACAAATGACAAATGAATGAAATATATACTCAGTAATATTGGCAAAGAGTTCTATTTTCAAATTTTAGAATATTTTTTTATTATATTGTTTATAAGTGGCCAGTTCTAAGAACTTTCAGTTTGACCCTCGTATATATAATTCTTCTGTAAGTGTGTATGTCACTGAACTTCTCTCAAACGACTGGACCGATTTTGATGTAATTTTTTGTATGTGTTCAAGGGGATCTGGGAATGGTTTAGATTTACATATATTTTTTTAATTTTCAAATTAAAGACGTGTAGACAGGACAACGTCTGTCGGGTCCGCTAGTTTTCCATACGTTTTTTTACTTTGTCGCTAGCGAGTAAAACCGTAGTAAACTCATGGTTGTGTTGTGCTCAGTCGGTGTTAAATCAAGCCAATTTAGTAAAAGTGTATTTGGTAATGCTTCTCGGATTTACAACAAAATACCGAAAACAATCAGAGACTTTAATGACATTAATTTATTTTCAACACACTTGCTCAAAATGACGTTTTTATTCCACCGATTTTTGGCACATAATCATAGATATTAAACACGCGTGCTTTTTCATTATATTATTGCACTAGTGCCTTTTGTTTATTAACCCAACCAATTTACATTTGTACCCTAGTACCAAGTAGTAAGTACGAAGATGAAGCGATATAATTTAGTCTGGTTATAACTTTTATTTTAGGAACAAAATGTACATATATTCGAAAAATTACAGTATGTATATATTTATTTCAAGAAATGGTAAATACAGATTTGTTACTAAAAATAACTCAAATTCATTTAACATTTTCTGTAATTTGTGTTTTAAACACGAATTGTTACATTTTTAATCTTGGCTGTTGGCCGATCTAGTTCGCGCCTTAGCCTTGCGCGCGCATCTGTTTCGCGGCAAGAAAAAAAGCAACGCGCCATTTTTCCACAGATTAGTAAGTGCATTTTTCGTAAATAATTGTGCGGCTATGGTGTGATGAAGTTTTGATTAATGGCAAGTGTGTTGAAAAACGTCGTATGAAACACGTGTGCCGTGACCTATTATATACGCGGCTTCTTATGGCGCACTCGCTTTCGCTCGTGCGCACACAATATCGCCTTGTATATAATGGTCAACTTAGCACACTTGTATCATAATGTACTATTAAATCTAAATTGCATGAATATTTTAATTAAAAATGTTTCTATACTATTAATGATTTTGTGACGGAGAGAGCTTCTGACTGACATAATTATTTTTTTATTTACCTTTGTAATCGATTGAATTTACCTTAATTATTATTGTATTAACTGTATTTAACATGTGCCCTACTATCATTGTACGCCCTAGCTAGAGGCAGGACACGGCCAGTACTTCTACGATTGTTCTACGTTTTTAACCTGTGATCCACAATAATAGTACATTATGATACAAGTATGCTAAGTTGACCATTATATACAAGGCGATATTGTGTGCGCAGGAGCGAAAGCGAGTGCGCCATAAGAAAGCCGCGTATATTATGGTCACAGACACACGTGTTTCATACGACGTTTTTCAACACACTTGCGAGGACAAAACAAAACTCCAATTATTTTTTCTTGCCGCAATACCGATGCGCGCGCAAGGCTAAGGCGCGAACTAGATTTTCCATCAGCCAAGATTAAAAATGTAGTAGGTCGTATTTAAAACACAAATTACAGAAAATTTTAAATGAATTTAAGTTATAAAGCTGGATTTACCATTAATTGAAATAAATATGTAGATACTGTTTTTTCGCATAAATACTGTTTGTTGCTAAGATAAAAGTTATAAACCGACTAAATTATATCGCTTTTTCTTCTTACTTACGACTTGGTACTAGGGTACAAATGTAAATTGGTTGAGTTAGTAAACTAAAGGCACTAGTGCTATATACTGAAAAAGCACGCGTGTTTAATATCTAGGATTATGAGCCAAAAGTCGGAATAAAAACGTCGTTTTGAGCAAGTGTGTTGAAAAAGTACATTATGATACAAGTGTGCTAAGTTGACCATTACATACAAGGCGATATTGTGTGCGCACGAGCGAAAGCGAGTGCGCCATAAGAAAGCCGCGTATATTATGGTCACAGGCACACGTGTTTCACACGACGTTTTTCAACACACTTGCGAGGAAAAAACAAGACTCTTCATTTACTAAGTTTTTAATTATTAAAACAGTAAAAATACATTTCACTCGATTTTGATGGTAAAGACTTTCGCACGCGTTTTTCGCTCGTTAAGTATGTCCGGCGGAGTTAATAATAGGTTTTTCTTCATTTTCTTCACTTGAAGTAGACAGTTTCATTAATATTAAACTTCATAATTAATCCAAACTTCGTCACAGCCGACAGTTATTATTTACGGAAAATGGCGCGTTGTTTTTTTTTCTTGCCGCGATACCGATGCGCGCGCAAGGCTTAGGCGCGAACTAGATCGGCCAAAAGCCAAGATTAAAAATGTAATAATTCGTGTTTAAAACACAAATCACAGAAAATGTTAAATGAATTTGAGCAATTTTTAGTAATAAATCTGGATTTACCATTTATTGAAATAAATATGTAGATACTGTTATTTTTCGCATAAATACTGTTTGTTGCTAAACTAAAAGTATTGTATAACCCGACTAAATTATATCGCTTCTTCTTCTTACTTACGACTTGGTACTAGGGTACAAATATAAATTGGTCGGGTTAATAAACTAAAAGCACTAGTGCAATAATATAATGAAAAAGCACGCGTGTTTAATATCTATGATTATGAGCCAAAAAACGGTGGAATAATAACGTCGTTTTGAGCAAGTGTGTTGAAAAGATTTTTATCTACTCTCATATCGTTAAATTCAAAATACAAAACTCAAAACGAGTTTATATAGACGTACTTTATAAATAGTATATCGAAATGAAATTAAAAAATTTAATTATGACACTATTTCTCTAACAAAATAAGGTTATAATAAAAAATTTTTTCATTACGATACAGATTACAGATCATAGATACATCTATTTAATTTTTTATCTGTGGCTGCGCGCGCTTTGGCGCATGCGCGGTGATAACGGGAATGTTGGCTTCATAGTACGTTTGTGTTTCGGTAGATAATTATTAGTGTTTATTAAAATGTCTGATAGTAAAAGTGCAGAAAATTTGACGCCGCCCGACATTTTAGAGACTGCGACAGCAGGTCTGTCTTAATCTACTACCAGTAAAGTCAAGAAAATTATACGATAAATGTTATCAAGACATTTTAGCATGGAAATCTTTATCTTTTATTTGATATGTTCGTGTTCAATGAGAGTAGATAAAGTAGTGTATGAAACTGCACATAACTAGGTATTATACACTCGTGTGATACTTTTAAAAAACTCGCTTCGCTCGTTTTTTAAACTCACACCCGTGTATAATATCTCTCATTATGTTCCAGTTTCATAATAGTACATTATGATACAAGTGTGCTAAGTTGACCATTATATACAAGGCGATATTGTGTGCGCACGAGCGAAAGCGAGTGCGCCATAAGAAAGCCGCGTATATAATGGTCACAGGCACACGTGTTTCATACGACGTTTTTCAACACACTTGCGAGGAAAAAACAAGACTCTTCATTTACTAAGTTTTTAATTATTAAAACAGTAAAAATACATTTCACTCGATTTTGATGGCAGACTTTCGCACGCATTTTTCGCCTTGTTACGTATGTCCGGCGGAGTTATTAATAGGTTTTCTTCATTTTATTCACTTGAAGTAGACATTTTCATTAATATTAAACTTTATAATTAATCCAAACTTCGTCACAGCCGACAATTATTATTTACGAAAAATGGCGCGTTGTTTTTTTTTCTTGCCGCGATACCGATGCGCGCGCAAGGCTTTGGCGCGAACTAGATCGGCCTGTAAAAGCCAAGATTAAAAATGTAATAATTCGTGTTTAAAACACAAATCACAGAAAATGTTAAACGAATTTGAGCTATTTTTTAGGATTAAATCTGGATTTACCATTTATTGAAATAAATATGTAGATACTGTTATTTTTCGCATAAATCCTCTTTGTTGCTAAAATAAAAGTATTGTATAACCCGACTAAATTAAATCGCTTCTTCTTCTTACTTACGACTTGGTACTAGGGTACAAATGTAAATTGGTCGGGTTAATAAACTAAAAGCACTAGTGCAATAATATAATGAAAAAGCACGCGTGTTTAATATCTATGATTATGAGCCAAAAATCGGTGGAATAAAAACGTCATTTTGAGCAAGTGTGTTGAAAACTACTATTATGTATTACTAGCGGACCCAGCGAACTTTGTTTCGCCCCCAGCCCCATCCCGCCCCAGCCCCATCCCGCCCCAGCCCCGTCTCGCCCCAGCCCCGTCCCGCCGAGTCCCGTAATTTTAAAAGTTAAGCATTCCCAGCGAATTTTGTTTCATCCTTAAATTACTAAAATGGCTATTAAAAAATAAGGGTTGATCGTAGAAGGTTAAAAATTGAGAATTGTATGTATTTTTGTATGTTGTATCATAAAAAAATAGAAATTAAAAATTTTGTCTAAAAAATAAAATAAAAAATTTAGGGCTGGACCCCTAACATTTATGGGGTTGAAAAATAGATGTTGGCCAATTCTCATAGATACCGGATAAGCACAAAAAAAATCATCAAAATCGGTCTAGCCGTTTCGGAGGAGTATGGTAACGAAAACTGTGACACGAGAATTTTATATATTAAATAAAGAAAATTAAGATGAACGATAAGGTTCGTTGCGACAGGTGGTGGTCCGCTCCCCGGGCGAGGACGAGTGGTCGCTGGACGCGGCGCGCGCGGCGGCCGGCGCGCTGGCGGCCCGGCGCGGCGCCGCGCTCGACGTGCTCGACGCGGTCGTGCCGCCGCCGCGGTACATGCCCGACCCCGCCTGGGCGGAGCGACTGCAGAGGGTAGGTGGACACTCGCTAAGCTCTTTGCTTGTACGCGCACTACACTACGCGAATTGGACCTTTGCTTTTCAACAAAAAGACATTAGAAAACAGTAGGTAAAGTAAAAGAAGGCAGATTTCGTACTTTTGCTCATATAATTAAACAAGAAACTATTTTCTTAGTTACCAGACTTTACATACATTGTTATATTAATAATCACAACAACAAAAATCATATTAAAATTGTTTTCGCACAATACAATTTTGTAAGCTGTTGTTTGTGTGACTTTAACACAATATGCAAATACAATAGGCCGAGCTTGCATTCATAAACTGGGATAATTAAGAGACGAAAAGATTCTGCCATCTAGTGTCATTGCGTTTAATTAAATATTGGTTATCAAAAAAAAACATAGTGTTATTAGGTGGCGCTGAACGCTAGTTGAAAAACAGTTAAAATTAGGAATGAAACAGAAAACATGGACATTAATGTGAAAACAGCAAATCTACTGTTAAGGCAGTAGGGTTGATAACACTGTTTGACTTTGACTTTGAAAGTGACATACTTAAAAAAAGTATAAAAAATATATAGCATACTTCTTACCAGGAACAGTAAAAAGATGTCGCAGTCACTCCCGGCTAGTGTGGACAAAGGGTGTTTAAAAGGTACTAATATTCGAATGAAATAAAGAAATCCGGGTATAGCATTTGGCAACAAAAGTTTATTCAAATTTGCTATTACACATCTACCTTTTAACACCTTTAAACAAATCAAATTCAAAACTTAATAGCTCAGAATACAGTAGAGACTAGGTTAGGTTCTAATTTAGTTATCAATATCTATACTATTACAAATCTTAATGTTCACAAATTTCTAATTAAATAAAGATAAACCACCAATTTAAGTGTTTAATTACCTAAATAAATTCCAAAATTTATCCTCAAAGGGATTCCTAAATTATGCCTAAATTAATAGCTAAATTATCCCACTTTTCACTAAAGTTAAAGTAATACAAGGAAAACCAACCTTTGATTTCAACGGAGGTTACTATTTCAAATCTTTGTTGCATCAAACTACAAACAATTCTGCAACATTACCCCAAAATTTCACCGATACCGATCCATCCTCAAAACAGCAGACAAGAAGCAAATCAATCCATAAGGAAGTTCTGACTTCAAAAATTAATCCAAATGAGGTCTAAGTAAGGTCTTAGTAAGGTCTAAGTAAGGTCACTGAAAAGAATTTACAAAAGGTTAGTTCAACGCACAAACCAAAGTAAAAGTTAAAAAACACTAATTTTTCATAATAAATATTTACCTGAGGTTACAACATGATCACCAAATTGTGACTGTTCAACTTACAGACACATATCAAAAGCGAAACCTAGAAATAAAAGAAAGTTCTAGTTAACAACCAATTTTTTTTTCTAAGTGAGGGTGGTTATACTTTTCATCACCCTATTTATGAAATCTATAATAAACCAATTTAATACCTGCAAAAGCTGGCTCGCCATATAATTTCTGAATTAATTACTAAACATTTATGCTAATTTTTCTATTTGAGACCTGAAATGATAAAAATTACAACTCTCAATACAATATGCCCAGATGTAGGTAGGCTACATTTTCTTTACAAGGATTTCCAAAGGAGTTTCCCCGAAATACTTACCATTTTCCAGTCATTTATATCAAATCATTTTTGAAATTAATTCATCCAAATTGACATGTTGGCGGCGTCTGAAACGATAAAAGAACCATGTGCTCAGACTCTAAGAAGCGTCTCGCAACAAACAAAAATCAACGCAAACCTTTCTGCAGATACTTACCAGGAATAACTATCAAACTACAAAATAATTTGGGGCGTGCCCCGTAATCACATTTCTTTAATTAATTATATATTAAGACACGTTCCACTCCGACGCACGACCAACAGTGCGGCACCGGAAAAAAAGCAGCTGTCACACTTGACACATGTCAGTGTCACCATCCATCTTATCTATGCCAAAATATGGACTGAAGTCCTACATCCATTTAGCTTTTCGTTTCACGCGAACTTAGACAAAAATATACAACGTTACAATACCCCCCTCCCAAAGAAAAGAGGTTCACTACAGTGAACCGAAAGCTGTCCCCAGCTTCCGTAACTGTAAAAATATGTACTGTTACCAAATGCCAAAATAAAATCAAAATAATTTCCTTCCACTATCCAACAAGTTCAAACTAACCTAAGAAGACATTCTATTTACTATATCACTAGTTGATATTATTTGAAGGATCCAAAAGTATAAACCAAAAAACTACATCTAAGAGGCCTCAAAATAAAACTCCTAACCATAAATAAGAACAAAGCTTCGAAGCTCAAAAAAAATAAAAATAAACCCGCAATCCATACAGCCATTTCATGCATAATGACTATATAATATGCTTATATTTTCTTACCGTGAAAGAAAACACAGTAACAAACATCCTCAACCTTTTTTATTATTATAATTTACTCATAATCATTAAGTAAATTATGTTAAAATCCTGAAAAAAAAACATCGCCAAACCAATCTGGAATGACCTAAAGCTAGACAACAATTCAAAGTCATAAGTTACAAGAGACTCTCCTTAAAGGTTTCAGCTAAAACAAATCCCCAACCAAAGTTATATCATTCATCCACAAACAAACCATTCTATCAACCTCGCCATTCATACTTCATCATACAAAACAAACAGTTTTATTTCCAAATTCAAATAAAACTGAACTCTTTCACTTTTGTGTTTTGAATTTTCATCAATTTAAACACAACTAAAGAAACTCTAGTCGAACCAGAACTTATGCTTTAATATCCTTAATATGCCACGAACCGAGTGAATGACCATCCATCGTCTCCAACTCGTAAACCAATGGTGACAAAACTTTAGTGATCCTGCACTTAATAAACTTTGGCGCCAACTTGGCCATTTTAAAGTTTTGGGCATCACTTTGAGTGTAGTTGGTCTTCCAAACTACATCACCAACCGAAAATTTCGCATTTCTGCGCCTCAAATTATAATAAGTGGCATTTCTAGCATGAGCATTTAGCATGTGTGCACGAACCTTTCCAAAAATGTCCTTAAGACAACCGAACTCACCGGCATACTCCTCCCTAGGCATATTCACTGAATACTCCGCCTCGGCATCCCTGTAGAATGATCCGTTGATGACTGGTTCCCTAGCATGTACTAGGAAGAATGGAGAAAACCCAGTCGATTCGTTGACAGCACTATTGATTGCGAATTGTATCTTGTGCAGGTGTCTGTCCCACGAACGATGGTTTTCCTGAACGAAAGAAGCTACCGCAGTCATCACGGTTTTGTTGTACCTTTCCACAAGGTTTACCTGGGGCGTGTATCTGGGTGTGTAATGATGTTTCGGAATGTTGTAACGAACTAGTAACTCCCTAAATTCTGATCCCGTAAATTGTGTCCCGTTATCCACAATCACGGTTTCAGGAACTCCATGGGTTAATATAACATGATTTTCAAAATTTTTTGCAACATTCGCACTAGTAGCCCGCCTAAGTGGAAATAACAAAGTGAATTTACTAAAACAACACGTCACAACTAACAAAAAGGTAAACCCTGATTGTGACCTGGGTAGAGGACCAACTAAATCAACGGAAACCACTTGGAATGGTCTCTGACAAACCTTAGGATTACCCATCAACCCCAGAGTTCGCCTGGTGGAGTGTTTATAAGCAGCGCAAGTATCACAGTTCTTAATGAATCTTTGCACGTCAGCAAACATTCCGGGCCAAAAATATCTCAAACAAAGTTTTCTGTGCGTTTTAAATACCCCTAAATGTGCTGCTGTCGGTACTGAATGATTCTCGCGGATAATTGCTTCTCTGCGATCCTTACGAACGACTTCCTTCCAATCAAACTCTGACGTCAAACTGTACTTACCTTTACTGTACCTGTACAGTATACCATCCTTAATTTGGTAATTTGGGACATTGGTCGGGTTATCCTGACAATTTTTAAACAAACGGTCATACCAAGGATCATCGACCTTTTGTGACGTTTCTACATCATTTATGACACTAACAGGCAAAAGTCTAGATAGTGCATCAGGGACTACGTTATCCGTACCTCTCCTATGCTCTATCTCAAAATTGAACTGGGATAAGCGACAACCCCAACGAGCTAATCTTCCCGACGGGTTTTCAAGTTTAAGAAACCATTTTAATGAGGAATGGTCAGTAACAACCTTGAATTTCCTAGAACCCAAATATGCCTGAAATTTTTCAACTGCAAAAATAACCGCAAGAGCTTCCCGCTCGGTTGCACCATAGTTTTGCTCAGCTTTGTTCAATGACCGGCTAACGTAAGCAATAGGATGTTCACGGCCATCAATTTCTTGAGCGAGCATACCACCCAAACCGTACGCAGAAGCATCGCAGTGTACCGTGAAAGGTTTACTGAAATCAGGCACAGCCAAAATAGGTGCCGTAACTAAAGCATCCTTCAGCTTATTGAAGGCTTCTTCGGCTTCATCAGACCATTTAAACGGAGGTGAATTTTTGCCCTTCGAAGTCAACCTGTTTAAAGGCGCGGCTATTGTTGAAAAGTTCCGAATGAATCTGCGATACCATGAGCACATTCCTAAAAATACTTTAACATCATGAGCTGAAGTTGGTGTTCTAAATTCCATTATAGATGCTACTTTACCAGGATCAGTTCTTAAACCATGCTCATCAATAACATATCCCAGATATTTAAGAGATTCTCTAAAAAATTTGCATTTTTCCCTGTTAATTGTCAAGTTAGCCATTTTAAGTTTTTCCAAAACTCGATTTAACAACAAAAGATGACAAGAAAACGAATTTGAACAAATAATTATATCATCTATGTAACAAAATACTTTACCGCCCTCTATATCACTACAAAAGTTCTGATTGAACAGCATGTCCATCAGTCTTTGCTGTCTAGAAGGAGCTCCACAAAGACCAAAGGCCATAACTTTAAATTTAAAAGAACCTCGACCCGGAACTGTAAATGTTGTCTTTTCCTGTGACGCAGCATTTAAAGGGATTTGCCAAAAACTAGAAGATAAATCAATAGAGGACAGAAACCTGGCTTCCTTTAAGCTGTCTAAGATTTGAGGAATATATGGAATGCCATAAGAATCACTTTTAGTGACAGCATTTAACTTACGACTGTCCAAACAAAATCTCCATTCATCGTTTGGCTTTGGGACCAAAAGTACTGGATTGTTCCATGGACTTTCACTTGGAGCTACCACATCAAGGCTCAACATCCTGTCTAACTCCTTGCCTAAGGCTTCCTTTTTCTCTGGAGACAAAGGATATTGTCTGGCCTTAATAGGTGCAGCATCACCGGTGTCAATCACATGTTCAATCAGTGTTGTCCTACCTAAACCTGCCTTTTCAGTTGAAATTTCCTCAAACTTGTCAATCACAGTAGCTGCAAGCTCACGTTGTTCTGGAGTCAAATTGCCATAAGGTGTTATACAGTGAAACTGATCTGAATTTGTCAAAATGTTATACGAAAAAATATGTTCCGGGGATCTTCTATAATCAATACGTTCAAAAATTTCAGGGGCCAAGTTAAATCGTTTCCAAAAGTCACAACCTAATATCACATCAGAAACTACTGACGGAATAACATAAAACTGAATAACATGAGTTTGATTGTTGAACGTCACTGGCAAATAAAAACGTCCAATTGTTTCCAACTTACAACCATTCGCAACACTACACGACATATTTTGTTCATGCACGAACGTAAAACCCAAATTTTCAAAGTGTGTATGCGAATTATTTCCTAAAATTGAAACACAAGCACCAGAGTCCAACAAACCAATCGTTTCCAAATCCTGAATCTTAAATTTTAGATACGGCCGAACATCATCCTTATTTGTTGCAAACCGGACTGTAGCAATTGAGCTAAAACTGTAGTACTTCCTAACTGAATCTAAGCATTTATTATTTTCTACAATGTTATTGTTACAGTCCAAGCTGCCTAGTTTTTTGGATCTTTAGCCTGTTCGCCTATTTTATTTAAGCAATTTCTAGCAAAATGACCATCTTTACCACACTTGAAGCATGACAATGGTTTAAAATTTCCATTTGTGTAGGTTTTGCACAATTTAAAATTGTGGTTAGGTTTACCACATTTAAAACAAAGTTTTTTACTCTTGGTAGTACCGGAAACACTCGAAACATTGCTGTCACTACTTTCCACATTATTTACTTTCAAATCGTGTTTGACACTTTGCTTCGAAACACTAGCTACCGAAGAAAATTGTGACTGCTTTTTCGGTTTATACAAAAACTCAGACGTAAGTACCGAAAACTTTTGTTTTTCCGGTTCAGAAAAATCCAAACAACGCTGACGCGTAACCTCAATGACCTTGCATCTACGCAACAACTCATCTACCGAAGTAACCTCAACAAAAGCCAACTGCTGTGAATAGAATGGTCTAATATTACGAAGTAAAATCTCTAATTTTTCTGTTTCAGGAAGCTGTTTTCTCAACCTGTCAAACATACACTTCATTATAGAAAAGTAAATATGAAGCGGTTCATCCGTTCCCTGTGTGCGAAGACGAATCTCACCTAAGAGCTTGTAATCGTAATCCACAACACTAAAATCCTCCAACAATAAAGATTTAAGTTCACTCCACGATGACACATTTGAACGCACTGCCCTATACCAAATCAGTGCCTGGTCTACAAAAAGTCGTGCTGCAGAATTTAAAAGTTTCTGGTCAGAAACCCCGTCAGCTCTTTGCAAGTCTTCAACCCGATCAAGGAAAGATCTCGGATCTGAAACACCATTGAACCGAACGTTCCACTTCGAAACACATTTGTCACCAACTTGACTGCCATCTGTAACAGCCAATTTTTCTACCTGAAGATCCCTGACTTCAACGTCTTCCTCCTCTATGTTGCTAGAAGTTGTTTGTTCCAACATGGCAAGTAAAGTTTTTAATGAACCGAAACAAAAACTTACCTTTTGTTTTATTGAAACATCCTCCACTGCAACCCTCTTCAACCTGTAATGTAAGTGGCAAGCTAATGTTTTTGATCTATTTAGTGAAGAACCAGAAGGTGACCTACTCTGTTTAATGATATTTTCTTGTAAATCTTTAAGTTTTTGTTCAATGACTACTAACTCCTCTTTTGGATCCAAATCAGTTTCTGATATTTGATCCGAAGGATTATCATTCAGCAAATTTCTCAATTGTTTTCTAAGAGCATCAACTGTACTTTCTGGTGTCTCCTCTCTAATTTTGACTTCATATACCAATTCATCTTTATTTAAATGTGACGGAATAACTTCCTTACAAGCCATTATTAAATTTCAATTTTTTTCAACTAATTTGCAATGCAAACTTATATAAATTACACTGTTATATATCACTGTTAAATCAAATTATTTACTATTTCTTTTGGTGGTTTATATTTTTACAAGTTGTGGCCTAGGCAAATGTTTTCTTTTTACAACAAAGTTATAATGGTTAAAAAAGGTGTGAAAATATCACAATCAAAACAAATACAAAATATACCTCAATACATATACAGGTTTAGAGAATTTCATTAATGCTAGGTAAAAGCAAACAAAAGGTTTTGGGATTTCACAAAATAAGGTTTACACCATAACAATAACTTTTATTTGGTTAGTAAATACAAATTGTTTGATGCAACACTAAACTTGTGGGATAATTCCTAACCAGTTAGTAACACAGGCAAAATAAACCTAAGCTAAATAATATGGTGGTTCATTAGCATTCCAAAAAAATTCTAACAACAAAGTGCTCAAAATTGCACTAATAACTAATTCTAAAGTTGGGCGCCATTTGTCGCAGTCACTCCCGGCTAGTGTGGACAAAGGGTGTTTAAAAGGTACTAATATTCGAATGAAATAAAGAAATCCGGGTATAGCATTTGGCAACAAAAGTTTATTCAAATTTGCTATTACACATCTACCTTTTAACACCTTTAAACAAATCAAATTCAAAACTTAATAGCTCAGAATACAGTAGAGACTAGGTTAGGTTCTAATTTAGTTATCAATATCTATACTATTACAAATCTTAATGTTCACAAATTTCTAATTAAATAAAGATAAACCACCAATTTAAGTGTTTAATTACCTAAATAAATTCCAAAATTTATCCTCAAAGGGATTCCTAAATTATGCCTAAATTAATAGCTAAATTATCCCACTTTTCACTAAAGTTAAAGTAATACAAGGAAAACCAACCTTTGATTTCAACGGAGGTTACTATTTCAAATCTTTGTTGCATCAAACTACAAACAATTCTGCAACATTACCCCAAAATTTCACCGATACCGATCCATCCTCAAAACAGCAGACAAGAAGCAAATCAATCCATAAGGAAGTTCTGACTTCAAAAATTAATCCAAATGAGGTCTAAGTAAGGTCTTAGTAAGGTCTAAGTAAGGTCACTGAAAAGAATTTACAAAAGGTTAGTTCAACGCACAAACCAAAGTAAAAGTTAAAAAACACTAATTTTTCATAATAAATATTTACCTGAGGTTACAACATGATCACCAAATTGTGACTGTTCAACTTACAGACACATATCAAAAGCGAAACCTAGAAATAAAAGAAAGTTCTAGTTAACAACCAATTTTTTTTTCTAAGTGAGGGTGGTTATACTTTTCATCACCCTATTTATGAAATCTATAATAAACCAATTTAATACCTGCAAAAGCTGGCTCGCCATATAATTTCTGAATTAATTACTAAACATTTATGCTAATTTTTCTATTTGAGACCTGAAATGATAAAAATTACAACTCTCAATACAATATGCCCAGATGTAGGTAGGCTACATTTTCTTTACAAGGATTTCCAAAGGAGTTTCCCCGAAATACTTACCATTTTCCAGTCATTTATATCAAATCATTTTTGAAATTAATTCATCCAAATTGACATGTTGGCGGCGTCTGAAACGATAAAAGAACCATGTGCTCAGACTCTAAGAAGCGTCTCGCAACAAACAAAAATCAACGCAAACCTTTCTGCAGATACTTACCAGGAATAACTATCAAACTACAAAATAATTTGGGGCGTGCCCCGTAATCACATTTCTTTAATTAATTATATATTAAGACACGTTCCACTCCGACGCACGACCAACAGTGCGGCACCGGAAAAAAAGCAGCTGTCACACTTGACACATGTCAGTGTCACCATCCATCTTATCTATGCCAAAATATGGACTGAAGTCCTACATCCATTTAGCTTTTCGTTTCACGCGAACTTAGACAAAAATATACAACGTTACAAAGACATAGGATACTTTTTATCCCGTTCGACGGAGCCGGGGCTGAAAGGGGGACGGGGCCGAGTTGGAACAATGTTTAACTTATAACTGCGGGTCTAAACGCGACGTATATAATGTAGTAGTATTGTTACTACTTACACCCTCGACGTTTCAACGGTGTTGCAACCGTCGTGGTCACAAGGAGACTGGCGCTCGGCGTCTTCGTCTGCATCGGGCCGGTTCTTCTGCTACCCTCCAACTATCCGATATTTGTTGTGCACGTGAACTAGAGTCAGTAGGTTCAGTGCGACACACAACACTCACAGTGTCAGTGGCAGTCTCCTTGTGACCACGACGGTTGCAACACCGTCGAAACGTCGAGGGTGTTAGTAGTAACAATACTACTACATTATATACGTCGCGTTTAGACCCGCAGTTATAAGTTATAATGCAACGCGAAAGTTTAAAAATATATCTTACAAACCGTTTTGGAACAATGTTTGCTAGGACCGCTTAAGTTTTAAAATTACGGGGCATGAAAGTCATAAAAAGTCATAAAAATCATTTATTTATATGCAAATAGGCCCACTAGGGGCACTTTTACACGTCCCAATATAAACCCTACCACAGCTTCGGGACAATTGTAGGCTAGTGCTGAGAAAAAGCTGCGCAAGAAACTCAGTCACTATTGTCAATGCCTCTTTTCAAAAGGTTTACAATGTTTGTAGTGGTCATGCAAGTCCATACATTATTATCTTTAATCATCTACTTTATAATACCCTTTTATCATAAGGGTTTCTTTAATAACAGTTTTAAATTTATTAACCGATAAGTTTACTTTGTTTAGGTTTAATTTGTTCTGGAAGTTTATTGAAAATTGTTATCCTTTTCCCCATGAAAGAATTACCGACCTTTCGAAGCCTAAATTGTGGAATAGCAAGCTTAACAAGTTTAAATAGATGAATTTCAATACTTGCCTAGCACGAAAAAACTTTCTTTCTTTTTTTTCTTTTTTTTTTACTGATTACGTATTTTCATCAAAAAACTTCGACATTTCTGAATTAAACTAGGCCCAGTAAAAAACTGTATCTTACTTATAACAAAGTTTGCTCCATGAAATCTAGTAATGGACTGAATAAATACATTTAAGGATTTCGCACACTGGCGGTCTGCGGTCCGGTCCATAGTGTGTCAAATCCTTTATTCTGAAAATCTCATAATACTTTTTTTTAGGTGGCGCTAAACATGGCCCTACCTCGGCTACCAAAGGATGCGCTAATCCTAATGTCTGTCTCACACATGGAGTTCAACCAGGACTTCCTCAATAGGGTGAGTAATGTTTTCAGTGGGCGAATCATTAAAATACGATATGGTCAAACGTTTTGCCACGTGCAGACAACAGTACGTAAAGTAAACACTGTTGTATCTTATGCAGTTGTAATAAAGGCTAGTTTGCAACAAAAGTGAGTAACCTGATGTTCTGGCGACTGTACATAGCTGATAGCTTGTGTGGCCAAGATAAATCATATCTGTCAGTTTGCTGACAAAAAAATACTCAACTTAAAGGCGTATGAAACATTTTGCTTACTCTTTGGCTTTAAAAATTGGATTCTTTGCATCATTTTACTTATAAGAAAATCTTCTAAACTGTCACATTTAGCCATCACGGGTTGTAAAGGATGCTGTAATTTTAGTTTTGACATTTTACAAAGTACATTTCGATTTATATTGATGTGTAACCGTTACCAAGTGGTTACATGCCTGTCAAATAATGAAGTCGTTATCTCACGAGTTCCTGAGTTTCATGGCGCAAGCGTTTCAATTATTTACATAATAATAAATATAAATAAATAAATATCCTTTGGACATTCCCACACATCGCCATCTAGCCCCAAAGTAAGCTACTTAAAGCTTGTGTTATGGGTGCCAGACAACGGATATAATACTTAAATACTTTTTTTTTGTAAATACATACATGATGTACATAGAAAACACCCAGACCAATACAAACAGACATGTTCATGCACACAAATGTTTGTATTGTGCGGGGATCGAACCCGCACCCGCTGCGTAGTAGGCGATTTCTCGACCACTACACCAGACGGGTCGTCAATATGTCATAATTGCAATATTTATATTACAAAACTGACAAATAAATAGAACTAGAGAAGACGGAGCAAACTCAAAACGACCGGGCGCAGTTGCGGGGTCTCCTAGTGTATTACAATTGTAATTACGTGGTTTTTACAATATAACAGTGACACACACATACATGAGTATTTCTCAAAATAAATGTACGTAACGAAAATGTTGTAACGAAACATTGTTACGAAATAGTTAGAACTGTAACTAAATAGTACCCATATTTTAACGTTAAGCTTGATTTACAATGGCAAATATGATTTATTGATTTGATAAGTATTTATTTCCCGATGGCCAGAGTGTAATGTTTTTCGTGCGTAACAATGTATATAGTACATTATGATACAAGTGTGCTAAGTTGAGCATTATATACAAGGCGATATTGTGTGCGCACGAGCGAAAGCGAGTGCGCCATAAGAAAGCCGCGTATATAATGGTCACAGGCACACGCGTATCATACGACGTTTTTCAACACACTTGCGAGGAAAAAACAAGACTCTTCATTTACTAAGTTTATAATTATTATAAAACATGTAGTAAAAATACATTTCACTCGATTTTGATGGCAAAGACTTTCGCACGCGTTTTTTGCCTCGTTACGTATGTCCGGTGGAGTAAATAATAGGTTTTCTTCATTTTCTTCACTTGAAGTAGGCATTTTCATTAATATTAAACTTCTTAAATAATGCAAACTTCGTCACAGCCGACAATTATTATTTACTAAAAATGCGCATTGTTCTTTTTTCTTGCCGCGATACCGATGCTCGCGCAAGGCTTAGGCGCGAACTAGATCGGCCAAAAGCCAAGATTAAAAATGTAATAATTCGTGTTTAAAACACAAATCACAGAAAATGTTAAATGAGTTTGAGCTATTTTTTAGTAATAAATCTGGATTTACCATTTATTGAAATAAATATGTAGATACTGTTATTTTTCGCATAAATACTGTTTGTTGCTAAAATAAAAGTATTGTATAACCCGACTAAATTATATCGCTTCTTCTTCTTACTTACGACTTGGTACTAGGGTACAAACCTAAATTGATCGGGTTAATAAACTAAAGGCACTAGTGCAATAATATAATGAAGAAGCACGCGTGTTTAATATCTATGATTATGAGCCAAAAATCGGTGGAATAAAGACGTCATTATGAGCAAGTGTGTTGAAAAAATAATTATATCATTGTTTTTATAGTGTTTTGTCACTATACCAACTTTATTATACAGGGTGACTTTTTTTTCAGTACCGATATTTTGTGTAATGACTCCACTGATGAATATGAACAACTTTTACTATGGGGGCTATAGTGAAATCGAGAAAAAAAAATCAGCTGTTCCATACATTTTGACCGCGCGCCAATTGAACTTTTGTATGGAACAGCTGATTTTTTTTTCTCGATTTCACTATAGCCCCCATAGTAAAAGTTGTTTATATTCATCAGTGGAGTCATTACACAAAATATCGGTACTGAAAAAAAGTCACCCTGTATAAAATGCACTTGAAAAAAGCTACTGTGTCAGGGGAGGAATCGAACCCCGTATCTTACGCTATCCGGGCGTATGCCTATGCCACTCGGCCTAATACGTCTTACTTTTTTATCTACTTATTGTAATAAAGTGAGCCAAAACATACTTAATTGCAATAAAAACCTAAAATGACGTAAATTCTAGATACCTACTTCATGTAGATTTTCTTTCTCTATTGATACAACTCATTGAACACTCGGCCTTACGGCGTGCTTTTTCGTAACGTAACGAAATTTACATAAAACGTAACGAAAAAGTAATATAATTTAAACTTAACTATGTTCATTATCGTCACTGCCTTATTATAACCTAAAGCAGAAAATAAATATGTGTCTAATATATGCTAAGCAAAAGAAAACAATTAGACGGCAGCATTTCAACTTGGCGTGTTGTGAATAAAAAGACTGTATTGACTTCTGTCTCGAAAAAGTAGTTCCAATAACGAAATATGTTCGCACTGATTTTCACATGAAAAGAAGGTGCGTAGACGTCAAACAAACATCCAACTAGGATAAAGGCAGCGTTGCCTATAATAAAATGTAACATGTGTGTTCGGAAATGTTAATTGAATAGAAATAAAACGTAACTAAATAATAATAACTAAAAAGTTTTTGTATCCGACTCACATAGTTTTTTTTTATTATTTTTTTAATAAGAAACCCCCTCAGAAAGATATTTTTAACTAAAATTATATTTAATCAGGGTAAATATTACCTACAAATGAAAAAAAATAATTAGACGTGTAATATTTTATGAAGTCTTAAAGCATGAAATATGTAGGGTGGCAATTTGCTTTTTGTATGGAATGTAAAAATATTGTCCTGCAAGAGTTAATTTTAGGTACATTACATTTTATGGTTTTTCTTATTTTTCTTTGAAAGGCCAATAGTTTTTCTCCGCAGCAATTTTATTAGTTTTTGTATAATAAAATAAAATCTCCCTCTCTCTCGAACTCGTTAATTGTTTCGAGGCACACTTTTTTTCCACAGATGTACAAAAATTTTGAGAAATACTCACATGTGATCCAAAATAATAGTACCTTATTAATATTCCCAACGGTCAGGTGCGAATGAACACGATCCCCGGCTGGCAGTGGTACTGGGCGCTGCCGTTCGCGCGCCACGCGCAGTTCGCGCACCCGCGCTTCCGCGACGCGGCCGGCGCGCGCCCGCACCACCACACGGGACGCTTCAACGCGCGCCACCGACACGTCATCGCCTTCTACAAGCGGGACTTCGACGCTGGTGAGTTAAAAACCGGCTTAGTGCGAGTCGGACTCGCGCACTGAGCGTTCCGTACCAACTTTAACTAATACACTTTGCTAAAATACCACAATATTTTGTTGATAGCAAATATAACTTTGTTTTTCAGCTTTTGTATGAAGAACGAAGTTATGTTTGCGGTTGTTGAAAATGTGCAATATCTCATAATCTACTAATCCCGTCTAAACCATTTTTCTAAAAATATATATATATAATGTAGAGCTTAACAAACACTTTCAACGAAAATATATATATTTCATGTACATTCACTTAGTTTACAAATAAAATGGAGGAGACGCCCATTTTACTACCTTGGAAGCGTCTAGCTATGAAACGTAAGACTATAAAAGAAAATGGTTTTAGGAACCTCGGTGTCATTTTAAAAGACCTTTCCATAGACACCCCACACGTATACGTTTGATTAAAATCATTTTTTTCGATTTAGTTTCTTGTATGGGAGGAGTATTTTTTGTATGAGAATCGTATAGCGGTTAACAGGATACATACTCCTACCAAATTTCAACAGTGTGACATACGGTCGGACAGACAGACAGACTTGACAAAACTATAAGGGTTCCGTTTTTTGCCATTCGGCTACGGAACCCTAAAAACGTCAGTTTGAAATTTAGTCTTTTCACAACGAGGCTAGGGCGCCCATTTTACCACTTTGGGAGCAAGCGTCTATCTATCAGACAGTTTTAGAAACCTCTTCATTTTAAATAACCTATGCATAGACACCCCACACGCATAGGTTTGACTAAAAATATTTTTTGTTAAAGTTTCATGTATGCCCCCCCTCTCTCTTAAATATCATTAAAGCGGTTCAAAGGATACAAAGAATACATCTCCCTACCAAATTTCAATAGTGCGATATTTATAATTACAGAATAAGGTGACGCTGAGCTGTGACATACAGACGGATAGACAGACAGACGATTATAAGGGTTCCGTTTTTTGCCATTCGGCTACGGAACTCTAAAAACATTAGTTTGAAAGTTTATCTTTTCACATCGAAGCCGAGAAATCGCGGCAATGTCAGATCGCGAAATTCCTACTAACCTAACCTAACTTGACTCCTGCTGTTAAAAACGTTTGAGTTGCATAAATTTAAAAACCGGACTCGCGCACTGAGTGTTCCGTGGCAACTTTAATGCCACTTAGCTAAAATACCACAAAATTTTGTATAACTTTGTTTTTCATAGTGTTTGTATGAAGAACGAAGTTATGTTTGCGGTTGTTGAAAATATGCTTTAGCTCAAAAACTACTAGTTCGATCCGGTTCAAACCAATTTTCGTTGAAAGTGTTTGTTAAGATCTAGATTATATACCTAGTCTTGGCATAAATATTGTCACAAAGATTTTTTTAATGCATATAATCTTTATTACTTTTACTTGTGTGTTAGTTTTATACATAAATATGACACAATTTAAAATATTAAAAAGCTTATTGGAAATGGTCTCCATTGGCTGCAATGCAGTCCTTTAAATCCTTTTCATATGAAAATTCCTTAAAAACGTTGAGGCTAGTTATCAATAGAAGCACGCACTCTTTCCATGAGAAAATTCTTCACTGCCAATCGTATGGATTGTTTTAGGGACTCCAAATTATCATGGCGTTTAGAGCAAGCCGTACTCTCTAAAACTGACCATAAATCATAATCCAGCGATCATAATCATAATTAAGATCGGGACTAGACTACGGCCAGTCTTCTCTGATGCTGCCAGCTCTGATGAAGTCCGAAACTAACCTAGACTGCGTGGACCGAGCTTTATGACCCGGCGCCGAGTCTTGTTGAAAACACCATGCTTGGTTATTGAACATGGTGTTGTTAAGAGGCTTAACTACCTTCTCAAAAATGGTATCTTGATACACTTTTGCCGATGTTTTGATACCTTTTTCACAAAAATATGGCTCAGTCACTCCTTCATAGATAACACCCCACCAAACCATCACTGAAGCCGGGTAATGCCCACGTTGCTCTCTGCCGACTAATTGGGAAGCTTCCTTAGAGGTTTGAGCATAAATACGGTCATTTTGTTTGTTAAAATGATGCTCAATTGTAAAGATTTTCTCATCCGTAAACAAAAAATTTTTGTGACCTCCCTTTGTACCGCTTCAGTAGTTTTGGCAAATGACTTACCCTGCTGTCAGATGTTATCAAGCCACCCATAAGGCTCTTACTAAGCTTAACGACTCACACTAGAGGGGTGTTTGCAAGGCAAGTGACTAACCCTACTGTCCGATGTTATCAAGCCGCCCATAAGGTCTATGACTAGGCTTAACGACTAATATCAATCGATATTAGCCAGGACCAACGGCATAACGTGTCTTCCGAAGCACGAAGTTACTCGTGGTCTACGTATATATATACGGGGTATACGTCACTTATATGGTCCGAATGGTCTCACATCCAAACACGACCGCGCCGTAGGTTGCTTCACTTCGGTATCACTATCAAAGCGCTGCTACCACTGCGCTACGAGCACCTCTATTATATGTATAATTAAAATAGCCATGAATGTTGCTGACTATATTGGAAACAATTTTTTTTTAATAACAAAACTACAACCAATCATAAAAGACTACGGTTATTATTATGACATTGTTTCTTTAATTACATCTGTCTGAGTTTAACCCAATTTTCTAAATTGGATCACTAATTCTCCATTAATTGCGGATACCCTGAACGCCTGCCAAATTGTAATCCAGCGGCGGCATAAACTCCCGTCGATTAACCCAGATTCTATTATTTTATTTTAAACGAAATGATCTCCTATTCTTATAGTTTTTATTGAGCATTTCTTTGTTGAATTTTAAAGTTTAAACTATAATTTTAACTCAAAAGTTCAATATGACTGCTGCTAATACCGATGTAGTGTTTCATAAATATCCATTTTGATATGTTATTCATGACTATTGTTATCAGGCAAGTCTTGAGCGATTTATTGTTGTTTTATATAGTTGAAGTTGTTGTTAACGGTGCTCCAGCTAAACCGTATGTGAATTTAGTTAGATGAATATTAATTTAGTTTTAATTGCTACGATCAGAACAAAATAGTATGTTTAACTCTGGTGGAAGCACCCGTTTCACTTTCTCCCCTTTTATAACAATCAACTATTTATTCCATGTCTGATCGTAGCAAACAAAACTAAACTACTTTCCATCCTAGAGATGAAAAAGCTATTTTCCACCCGGCTATCTTCACAAGAAAGTTCAATTTTCCGAACAGGATAAATGAAAACTGGATGATTTCACAAGCAACATTTCCCTCTTCAACAGCAATAACAGCGTGGCCGGGCAGCAAGGACGCGTCCCTCGTGGAGATCCTGACGCATTCGCCGCTGCGCTGCCTCCGCGCGCCCGACCCCGCGCTGGTCCTCGCCCCGCGCGCCCCGCCCTGCCATCTAGCGGACACGCTCGCTAACTCCACAGCGGGAAGTCAGGCTTTCGACTCTAGGGCGTGTCTCAAGGCGCTCGCCTCGGACCGCTTCGAGCAATTGGACTTGGGAGATAAACATGCGCTCGCTAAACTACTGCTGGAGGAGCGAGCTAGGCTGCAGAGCGATTAAGTGTGGAATAAGTTTTGTATAATCAGAACAATAAATATTTTTGGATGGATGTTTATTTTATTTTAATATGGGCCAGACAACACACCTGAGCAGTTTTTTCCCATCACTTTATAGCTCTTGCTAGATGGCGCTTTAGGAACATTTTTTTCACGTTAGCGGAAAACTATAGACAAAGAAAGAAAGTGTGTAAGTAAATAACGTAAAAATGTGCCGCGCCATCTAGCGAACACGGTCGCCAACTCAACAGCGGGAAGTCCGACATTCGACTCTAGGGCGTGTCTCAAGGCGCTAGCCTCGGACCGCTTCGAGCATTTGTACTTGGGAGATAAACATGCGCTCGCTAAACTACTGTTAGAGGAGCGAGCTGGGCTGCAGAGCGATTGAGAGTGGAGTAAGTTTTGTATAATGAGAACAATAAATATTTTTGGATGAATGTTTATTTTATTTTAATATGGGCCAGACAGCACACCTATGAGCAGTTTTTTCCCATCACTTTATAGCTCTTGCTAGATGGCGCTTTAGGAACTTTTTTTCACGTTTGTCTATGGTACAAAGAAAAGAAGTGAGTTAGTAAATAATGTAAAAATGTGCCGTGCTATCTAACGGACACATTCGCCAACTCGACAGCGGGAAGTCAGACATTCGACTCTAGGGCGTGTCTCAAGGCGCTCGCCCCGGTCCGCTTCGAGCAATTGGACTTGGGAGATAAAAATGCGCTCGCTAAACTATTGTTGGAGGAGCGAGCGAGGCTGCGGAACGATTGAGAGTGTAAGTTTTGTATAATCTGATCAATAAATATTTTTATATGGATGTTTTTTTTGTCCCAGACAACACAATGAGCAGTTTTCTCCCATCACTTTATAACTCTCACTAGATTTTGCTAGCTTTAGGGACCATTTTTCTTGTAGGCGGTAAGTAAATATCGTAAAATGCGTTCATGACCTTTAGATTGATAAGGAAACCTTTGTTTACTAAAAGGTACTGTTTATTATTTACCTTGGCGAAAAGCTATTACCTACTTTTTGCTATAACACAAATTAAATGTAAAAAGTTATGTCTATTTGCCATCTCTCGATGATATATACATCTAATTCGTGCGTTCGTATATTTACATACGAACGCACGTATATTACACAAACATTTCGTGCTCATCACACAAACATTTGCTCCTTGCGGGGATCGAACCCGCGATGGCATAGTAGCCAGGAGCAACACACTAACCACTACACCAAACAAGTCGTCAGACTGTAGATTTTTATGATCATAAGGCCCGATTTCCAGGTAATGAAATTACAGGTTTGCCCTTAATACTTAAAGCGCTAAGTGTGAACTGTTATATGAGTCTTCTAGGATTAGTTTTAGGTTTTCGAAAGCTTATTTGGCGGCTAGTTTCATGGTATTTTTTTCTTATAACTCGCCATAAAACGTATACAGCCTAAATGTAGTAAAACACTTCAAATGGTTATTTACAATACAATGTAAAATAAGAAATAATCACATTAAGAGTCGATTTTACTAAAGTCAGGTACCTAAGGAATATTCGTCGAATACAGTAAAATACGCCTAATTTGAAAATGTCACCTACTTGTCAGCAATCATTTATGTAAATTATTGTATTGGCTGCGCTCGGCCCGAGTCGGCAAAAGCGCCTATCTAGCATTCACGGTACTGCGGGTGAACTGCAGAGTCTCACAATATTAAAAACTAGATTTGATTGTTTTTGCGATCACACAATATATGGATAAAGTTGTTGGTTGTGCAATAATACTAAACATTTTTATTAAGATTACTTATTAAGAGGATTGTACAATTGTTTTTTGTCCTAAATAAAATAAAATAAATGACATTTTAAACCCGTCGTTTTATGCTTATTCGTTCGGATAAGTCCTATATCAGATTGGTAAAATAAGTTGTGATCCATGCTATCTACCAGTCACTTACCCCAACACCACTAATCAGGAAGTCCGGAATTTGATTCCCAGGCGTGTTATGGCACTTCCCGCACATTAATTATTTCGAGCATTTGGCCTTGTGCGACAAATATGCCCTAGGAGCGAGCGTAGGTTGCAAAGCGATTGAGAGTGGAGTAAAGTTTACTTGACCTATGGATTATTGATTGTTCATTTCAATATTACAAAAATGCTTGATTTAGACATTATGTATAAAAGTAGAAATAAGTAGTACATTAATTGTTTGGAAATCAGGCATTACTACTTTTTCAACACACTTGCTCAAAATGACGTTTTTATTCCACCCATTTTTGGCTCATAATCCTAGATATTAAACACGCGTGCCTTTTTCATTATATTATTGCACTAGTGCCTTTAGTTTATTAACCCGACCAATTTACATTTGTACCCTAGTACAAAGTAGTAAGTAAGAAAAAGAGACGATAAAATTTAGTCGGGTTATAACTTTTATTTTAGCAACAAACAGTATTAATGCGAAAAATAACAGTATCTACATATTTATTTCAGGAAATGGTAAATCCAGCTTTATTACTAAAAAATAACACAAATTCACTTAACGTTTTCTGAAATTTGTGTTTTAAACACTAATTTTTACATTTTAAATCTTGGCTGTCAGCCGATCTAGTTCGCGCCTTAGCCTTGCGCGCGCATCGGTATCGCGGCAAGAAAAAAAAAACAACGCGCCATTTTTCCAAAGTCTGCTGTAGTGAACTTTGGATTTATTATTGTGAAGTTTAATATTAACGAAAATGTTTCCTTAAAGTGAAGAAAATGAAGAAAACCTATTATTAACTCACCCGGACAAACATATCGAGGCGAATCACGCGTGCGATAGTCTTTTGCCATCAAAATGGAGTAAAATGTATTATTACTGTTTTAATAATTAAAACTTACTTGATGGTGAGTCTTGTTTAATACTCGCAAATGTGTTGAAAAACGTCGTATGAAACACGTGTGCCTGTGACCATTATATACGCGGCTTTCTTATGGCGCACTCGCATTCGCTCGTGCGCTCACAATATCGCCTTGTATATAATGGTCAACTTAGCACTCTTGTATCATAATGTACTATTATACAAGTGCTGGCTGTCCAAGTTTACATGCTGGATAAACCATAATAAACTAACTCATAATGTCTCTCAGTCAAGGTGACCAAATACTTCTGAACAGTTAAATTATCATTAACTTCCATTCATTACAAGCTACCGTTAATATCTGATCAAAAATAAATTCATTAATATCTGTGCAGATTATAGTCAATAACTTGCTTTAGAATGTTTTTAACACTCAAGTGTCATATTTTATATTTATAATAATGAAATAAGAAACCCAAAATTTGCGCACAGGCGGGACTCGAACCCGCGAACAGTAGATAGCGAAACGTCATCAATTTCCAAGTACAATTTATTCTGTAAGGAATAACTACTTGGCCTACTGCCCCATAAAACAGACGGGTAGATGGCGCTAAACGTCATGCGTAATGACGTATCCATCAGAGACCACAAATTTCGCAAAGTCGGACCGACAGCACAGTAGCTCAATTGGTAGATCGTTTGGCCCGGTTAGCCAAGAAGTTGCTGGTTTGAGTCCCGCCCGTGCGCAAATTATTGGTTTCTTATTTTATCTTGATGAATAGTCAATAACTGATCAGGATCTGCTCAGATTAAATGAATTATATGTTCTGATATTAATGGTAACTTGTAATGTATGTAACTTATTGACATTTTGACTTGATTGCATTGTCTGCTATAAAATATCTGACGGTGACTGTACATAAAACCCTTCAATTTATCAAAAATACGAGTAGATCACATGAAAAAATTGGCGTCGCTAATGTAAAATCATATGACCTGCCACAGCCAGCTTACACTAATCTTACCCAAGATTAATTTATTTTTAATTCTCAATTACATGTGTCTGACATTATCTTTAATGATAGGGAAGTAAATGAAACAACATTACTAATAATAAATGGAATATTTATTGAGTTAACGTAAACAATACTGACAGTAACGCACTCGCGGCCGCACTCCGCACCCGGAAGAAATCTTTCAGCTCTTTCAGACAATTATTACGTATACAAAAACTGAGCTAAAGTTATCGCACATTAACGACCCGTTATCGGATTAGCTTCGAGTACGAAATAGCGCGTGGGGGAAGATATATTCGGTTATTCCGAACCAAGGTTCTTTTGTTGCTAGTCTACGTTGTTTCTAATAAAATATCAAACTAATTTGCACTCAGTTGTCAAGGCAGGTAACCGTTATATTTCCACCGTAAACTATTTCATTCATAGTTAAAAAATCAAAAATAAATTCAGATGAAGGTACACAGCTATGCTTATTAGTTATTGGTCATCACATGAACGACAACTTTAATACCAAAACGACCCAACTCAAACATCGATCGCAGTTTGAATTCAAATATTTTGAAACGACTAAATAATTTATCAAAACACCCTGTGAGAACGGCAAGAGAGTCGACCAGATACTGGGTTAGATCATTTCAGTTAAGCAGTTACTTGTGCCTATTGGCAAGATACAAAAATAATCCTAGCAAATTTATTTATGTTTAACACAAATTTTACTTCGCACACTTTTGACAAATACTATTTCTTCAAGGAGAATAATGTTAATATCAAAAGTACGTTTGAATACAATTTGGTCCACAATTTATTAATGCCAAAGGTGGTTTTTACAAAACATTTTTTTTATATATCGCTACTTGTGTAGGAACCATTTCTAAGATTTCTTCCGAGTGACACCCAACACATTCACACAAACTCTCTCGCCGTCGCCCCGCGCTAATCACTCTCATTTTATAATTGTCGTAGCGTGCAAAATCGTATTAAAATTGTATAAATGCAAGGCTTTTAACGTGTAAAATTCATTTTATTAAAATCATCTGTAAAGGGAATGTTTATAAATGCAGTTTTATATATGCACCTAAAATTTATTAATATGTACACATTAAGAGCGATTGCGCAAGGTGAGGGCCCTATTATTCAGAAAAAATGTCTTTTTAGTGTAAATATTAACTACGCGCCGCCACGCCCCGTCTAACGTACGCCTTATCTTATTGCTACTTTCAAACAGAGGTTTCCTTGTTTTAATTTCACATCATTGTCCAGTCTATCAACATAAAATTAGTTCCTTATGACCGTGAATCCGCCGTCGTCAAGGTAACCGCGTGTAAGCAAATGACTAAACAAATTCAGTGATTGTATCTATTTGTGAGCAAAAGTAAAAGTCATGGCAGATCAGGTGATCACCGATTTTTTAAATCAATACAAGGACACCTCCGTTGTAATAAGTGTTATTAAATTACAATTCTTTAAAATTACTTTAACAGGACAAAGTCCGGTAGGGGGCGCAACGGGCGGGTTTGTTATAAGTAAAAATAAAATAACAGCGTAGGACGCGAAGTATAATACCTAGTACAGAAAATAGGTACGTATAATCTAATTGCGAGTGACGATACGAGTATCGTTCCGCGGCGTCGCTCACACCGTCTGACAAGGAGCAGGAAGTTACAGTACTTTTGCTTGCGACATTTATGAGACGAAAAGCTAAGCACACTAAACAATTTTATAGATTGTCTTTTAGACACCGCAGTACATTTGCTGCGTTCTCTTAAGCCATCAGTTGCTTTGATCAGCGACGCCCGACTCAGGGATGGTTGTACAAACTATACTAATGCTAAAAAATATATATAAGAATATTTTTTACCCACGAAATCCATTCATTATTACGATACTAGCGAGTAAGTCGAAAAACTACCAACGCCCGATCGCTTTTTCGTAGCTACGGCGTAGAATTTTATAGCTACGCGCAAGGTGAGAGCGTTCACATTTGTTTTTAAATTTTTAGACATATGAAGAGGTTCACTTTTAGAAATTTTGCATATTATTTTTCTGAACAAGCATAACTCATCTTCCCTGAATTGGGGACCGCTGACCAAAACATCACCCTGTATATCTTTGACGGTGCGAGCGACGCCGCGGCATCGCAACACCTAACAACTATAACCATCTCACCGCACGACTACAATATTAGACGCATGTAAACTTACAAAGTGTCGAGGCGCGCCCCGCGCTCGCCGCGAATGCGGCCGACGAGAGTACGTCTTTGTGTCCAAGGAACCCGGACCTTAAAGTGTCCTTAAACTCTCAGAAATGAGAGCTAGCTACGGTCCCTCAGATTAACTCATCAACTGAACTGAATAGGTATCGTTGGAATAGGTATTGGACACCAATCACATACATTGCTCTGATCCCAAAGTAAGTAGCCAATGCACTTGTGTTATGGAAATCAGACACAACGGTGGTACCACAACACCCAGATCCGAAGCAATATAGAAAAGATCGTTTTCTACGTTAACCCGACCGGGAATCGAACCCGGAACCTCACGTGATGGCGACGCTTGAAACCAGCGTGCTAGCCACTCGACCACGGAAGTCGTCAAAGGTATCTTCCAGTCTATACTGGGAGTAGTATAGCGTAGCATCCAGTGTCCAGCGATCATTAGAAGGTCGTCTGTCCATGTTGTCGGTAGAGTTCCTACGCCAGACATAGATAGGCATGTCGTTACAATCTCCCCTGACAGTAAGTGATGTTGTGGCGTAAGATGAATTCTGTCTATCTACACATAACAATGCAAAGCTCAATAGGCAATGGGCTGGACACATAGTGCGAAGAACTGATAGCCCTTGAGGCAGAAAGTTCTGGATTGGAGACCATTTCACCAATCCACTGTATAGATGGACAGACGACTTATCAAAGATCGCAGAGTCGAGTCGCAGACCGCTTGCGATCGGTCGCTGTGAAAAAACGTGGCTACTGATAATGATGATGACACAAATTTGTTTCAATATATTGTCGTATGTTTCATTCGCTACTATTACTTTTGAAAAGACGTACTATCATCGCATCGCAATCGGTCCAGCTTTGTTTCGGCGACGGGCGCGACAGCGGCCGAACGTAATTACTCTAAATATCACAATGAAACCGTCCCTAAGAACTGTGGGTGTAGTTCAGAACTGAACGAAGGCACAGGCTCGGCCGCGCGACGCGTCGCCCTTACGCGCGTTTATACTCTGATATTTAATTAGATAGACCAGAATGACAGCTTCAATAGCACTTTTTCTTTTTTTCTTTTGAAGTAAAAACTTCTTTAGCGGCGTTGAGCACTTTTGTGGGATGGGGGAAAAATGTGAAACTCGCGTCAGGACACGTGGGCTGATCGAAAAACCGTAAGACGGTTGGCGAAATTATGGATGTAAGTTGATTTTTCTGAGAGATAAATTTTTAATGTAATTTAATATAATATAAATTGTAATGTTTGTGTACGATAGCGCAATAAATAAATATTGTATTCTATAAAAATCTATTACAAAAAATCAAAAATGCACAACGTTGATATTAAAGTTTTCACTTCTGCCGGCACTTTCACAGTTTTTTTTTTGATGTTGTACGAGTAGTGAAAATGTGTTGTACCAATTAAATTACGCGCGATTAATAGAACTTGTGATACATGTTTTTAATAATTTGATTCTACTGTAAAACTTTGCATAGACAAGAGGTTTAAACTGACGTATTTTTTTTCAATGAGTGTAAAATCTAATCCCTTTTCATTGAAATACCGATATTCTCTTGCGATTATTTAATTATTAATTACTTTCAATAAATATCTTATAAGAAATGATAATGATAACTGTAGGAAAACATAATTTTGAAACAGATTTTTTTGGCGACTATTTGGTTATAGCACGGTTATAATTCACATGCTAGACTACTTTCTGCATAACACAAATTTAAACTAAAACTTTTATATAAATAATCAATTCAAATAATCGATTGAATTACAATTGATTTATGCGATCATTTAGGAACAACACTGTTTTTAAAATACTAAAAAATTGGCATCCCACCAAATGTGATTTTGGTCTATCTAATAAAAAAAACTTGAGTTTAGTTTAGCTGTAGATTGGCTGAAATCTTGGTTTAGTTTAAACGACAAAATGGTGTTACTGACAAGGTGTCTTTAGTGTTCAGATGCTTAGAAAGTCTCAAAATGATATTGCGAAGCCCGATGATAAACTTTTAGCTACAACTAATTATACATGAATATAACTCAAATGTATAGCTATTATACTGGATTCACTGGATTGTATGAAATATGCAATGACTCTCTGTAGCTGTTGGTATTTAAATATACATTGTTAAGACAAATCGACTCCGCACCATCAAAGTAAAAAAGTCATCTTGATTAGTGTATTGATTTAGTAATTGTGTGACCTTCGACTTTGGAGCCGTCAAACGGTAATATATTCATACTTAATATATCAAAATATACAATGAATGAGCCATTGTTATCCACGCCAATACACCAGTTTGTATTTGTAACACGCATGAAGTTACAAGTATTATTTTGATCCCAGCCAATCTACAGCGTTTGAAACGCGTCTGAGGCTTTACTCTGTAACATGATATCCCTAAGTTGAAATCTAACCATCTCTTTCGCTCATACCGGGATGACATGGGAAGTCAAAGGATGGTTATATGAAAATAAACAGAAATTTAGAGTAAAGCCTCGGGGGCTTGCGCGTGCGACGCGGCTACGGAACTATTTGTGGGACGCGACCGCTCCCGCCGCGACGGAGGTGGAATACACTACACTAGCCCTTATTACAAGGCTGTTTCATTTCACATTGGTCAGCTATACTGTGGCCGATTTGTATAAGGCAACTAGTGTAGTGTGCACGCACCCTTATTCCTCATGTCAATAAAGTTCCAGTGACAGCGTCATACGCCATCTTGAAGAGCCGAGATAGTTTCATGTTAACATAAAAATATCTTACACTTTTCTGTCGATTTTGCTCATAAATAATTTGATTTACATAATATACCACCACGCTTACACATCGTCATATACAATTTTATGCCACATAAGCCGTTTAGTCTAGAATAATATCTGATAGTAAAGACTGCATCTCACGCGCTTCCGAAAATATTTATACATCACGGGTTATATCGGAAGTCGATATACGGATTCCTAATACACAGATACATCTTTACGTGACCGCAAGACTCGATGACGCGGTCGTGACCGCTTTACTTTATCTTAAAATTACGATACGACATCAAGCATTTATACAACGATATACTCAAGATATACTACGGTCAGGACAACGCCATCAGAGTGACACTCACGACACGAGACACGGCGCGTTCACGAGCCGAGGTCGTCACGCGGCGGTCACGACTCGTCTGGCGGGGTTCTTCGTTATCACTGCGCTGGGTCGCCGTCTCCGTTCTCCTTCGATTCCTATAACAAAACGGTTGCAAAATTAAAATCTCCTACGCTATTTCTATCGCGATGAATCGAAAAATAGGCGTTATTTCACGTAAATTTCCAGTATGTTTAATACAAATACCGGCACATTCAGGAAAACGTTTTTAAGCTATTGCATAGCTTCTATCGCGGGCTTTGAGCGTGGAGACCGAATCCAGAAATTCATCACGAAAATAACCTAACACCCCCCACTCCAACCGGCACAGCGGTGATACTTTTTAGTTTTTCTATCGATGAATAGCAGGACTTTTAATAAGTTTTTGAAAAACCACGCTTGTCTCTTTAGTTCAGCAACCCGCCTCTAGGAAGCATTGGTTGTATAAATAACATAAATAAATAATTATAAGTTGATAAAAATGCTATGCAATAGCTTTACCTAGCATAGCAGTCGCCGAGTGCCACACGTCTTTTTGAAGTGAAAACTTCTTTAGCGGCGTTGAGCACTTTTGTGGGATGGGGGAAAAATGTGAAACTCGCGTCAGGACACGTGGGCTGATCGAAAAACCGTAAGACGGTTGGCGAAATTATGGATGTAAGTTGATTTTTCTGAGAGATAAACTTTTTAATGTAATTTAATATAATATAAATTGTAATGTTTGTGTACGATAGCGCAATAAATAAATATTGTATTCTATAAAAATATTATATTATTATTATTATTATTGTATTCTATCACAAAAATGATAGTACTTTTATATTGATAATAAGAGCAATTCATTCAAAATTATTCCCTAACTATTCCAAAAAATCAAAAATGCAAAACGTTGATATTCAAGTTTTCACTTCTGCCGGCACTCCCGGAGTGCAATTTTATGTTTTTTTCTAATATTGAGGGGTATTTCGAGAAGTTGTTCTTACCATCCGGTCACTACCTTCATAACGGATTGTTTTATATAGTCTTAACAATTTTTGTTAAGATTAACAAATTTCGAAAAGGTTTTATGAATTAATAACTTTTTTTTTTGTTAATGGTGTTTTTCCGAACTGCAACTCATTTTGCCGTTCGGGAATGAATAGTGCACATTATTCTGATACAAAATGAGTGATTTACCAGAAGACGCTAATTGTTTGTAACTCCCAAAGCATACAACGCGGTAATCTCAGGAGCTACTGGACTCTTGTATTGTATAGCTTATTTATCGAAGCTTTAGGCTATAATTCATCGCGCTGCGACGGAAGGGGAGGGACCAAACACAAAACGCGCGGACGAAGTTGTGGAGGACCGCTAGTATTTAATTAAAAAAAACCGGCCAAGTGCGAGTCGGACTCGCGCACTGAGGGTTCCGTGCCAACTTTAACTGAATTAGGGAATCTACTTATTTTTACTTTTAGTAAAATACCACAATATTTTGTTGACTGCAAATATAACTTTGTTTTTCATAGTGCATTCTATGAAGTACAAAGTTATGTTTGCGGTTGTTGAAAATGTGTTATATCTCAAAAACTACTCGTTCGATCTCGTCCAAACCAATTTTAGTTGAATGTATTTGTTAAGATCTACATTACATATTTTTTTTCAAAATTTACACTTGCTTCGTTTAGAAGTTAGATGGGGGGGACGCCCATTTTACCACTTTGGAAGCGTCTAGCTATGAAACTTTAGTTAGACTTTAAAAGAAAATGGTTTTAGGAACCTCTAAGTCATTTTGGAAGACCTATCCATAGAAACCCCACACGCATAGGGTTTTTTTTTTGGTTTTAGTTTCATGTATGGGAGCCCCCCCATTTAACTGTCAATATTTTTTATTTTTTGTGTGAGAATCGGTAAGCGGTTAACAAGACATATCTTCTACCAAATTTCAATTGTAAAATGCTTATAGTTCCAGAATAAGATGGCTGTGACATACGGACGGACAGACAGAGAGACAGACTTGACGAAACTATAAGGGTTCTGTTTTTTGCCATTCGGCTACGGAACCCTAAAAACGTTCATAATTTAAAGACTACATTAAACAATTAGTAGTAACCGACGATAAGAACCACTATATATAAAAAAACAACCTGATTTCCGTTCCCCTAAATGTGCCGGTGTGAGAAGTTTACAACGATCATAAATTGGGTTCGCCTCCACGCGGGCGCTGCGCAAGGTTACCGATAACGTACAACATTTGGGATTGTTTGCCTTAATCTTCTTAAGATTCATTGATTTATTGGCGACATTTTACCGGAAAAAATTCGTCATTTACTTTATTATAGTTCTGATTTATATCAAGCAAATGTACGGCTTTTTTAAAATATATACTATCCACCGACCGATTTATAATTTGACATCCTTTTGGCTCAAAATGCAGTTGATCCTGCGTCCGATCTCTGCCATATATCGGAGCCATCTATAACGCAACAAAAAGGGTGTGCTTGTGAACGACCCACACTCGAGCATTATTATACGTCTTATAAGATGAAAAAAGTTTTAACAATATTCAAAACCACGGTTTTTTGACGTGACAACGTCTTAAATTAGGTTGCGGCTGGGAGTCACTTATGAAAAAGTGTAACGCTCGGTAACGTTACGATGAGTCACCGAACGAGAGAGAGGCCCGCCGAATGCCTTGCGTCTCTCTCCCACTCAACTATGATCGGTCTGCCGCGCGCGCAGCACTGAGAGCGAGTGAGAGGCACGCGTAAGAACGAGAGAGACAGACATAAAAAGTCGTTGTCACGTAAAACTTTCGCCCGTATACCGACTTTACAGGCAACCAATTTTTTTACTTCAAATGCACAAAATACCCCTTCCCATGAGCTCATTATTTCTTTATTGAAGATTTTTTTTCCCGAAAGGTTGTCTGGTTCAAAATTTTACATTTCCTCCATTAATAACCTATGTGAGATGCAATTAAGAGTTATCTTATAAGTACCGAGCAGATTTTAAATATTTATAGTTAACACGAATAATATAAGTTACTCATTAAGCTCTTAGAGCACCTTCACACTAGCGTTTGTCTGGCGTAAGCGTTCGAAGAACGTATGCGTAGCGTAGACGCGCGGCGTCTCTGCTAGGGCACGTGAGTACTTTTCTGTGGTGTTAACTAACTTAACTGCAGAGGAAACGCGTCGCGTTGTCGCGCTGCGCATTCATCGAACGCTTACGCTAGACAAACGCTAGTATGAAGGCACCCTTGGATAACGGATCTTATAGACCATTTTTTATGATGATTGCTGAAACATTTTTTACAGACATTCTTCTGTTTCATGCATACTTCATTCCAAGAATGAATATATTATTTTACAAAATAAATATGATAACACTTTTTAATTTGTTGCCAAAATATAGCGTAAAATGCCTTATTAAATATAGACATTTATTTTGAACCACCACGAATGATTTGTAATTTTATTTTCTAAAAACAAACGTTTAAAATCATACATGGCACGAAACTCGAACCATAGTGACTGACAAAACCGAATCGGCCTAAAATTGTTAGATACGAGTAATCGGTATTGCCGTTATAACCAATCACTATTTATTGATGAAAATCGCATGAAAAAAGCTATCGCTCGATTTAAAGGCTATATTTATTAAATGAATGTTAACCTACTTGTTCTTGTTTCACTACTGTTTTTCTACTTGTTTTCGACAGAATGATGAGTATTGATCAGTCATTAAGGTTATAATAATATGGTCTCTATATACACTAAGCCTGGCAAAGGGTATAAATTCACGCAAAATATAAAATTTCAATTTTATTTTTTATTTTTTCCTGAAAGAACTTCAAAAATGAAGGTACCCACATTTTTTCATTTTCATTTCTTTTCAGTATTTTCTCTAATAATAATTGTTTAAAAATTCTCCATTCTAAAAGAAGTAAGTACAGAAGTTGGATGTTACGAGGTTACGTCTTTGCTAAAAAAATATCTGACGTTTATGGTTTTGTGGTCTGTATCAATTGTAGAATTAAGATGTCGATATCAATGGTATATCAATTGAGTCCATTGAATTTTACTTTATTATTTAACATTACCTAATTTAAGTTATGTTAAAAGTAACCAAATAAAACAACGCAGCAACCTTTCTTATTCAATATTATTATAATGTCTGAAAATTACTCCAATTTTTTTTCATAACTACAAATATCAATCATATTTCGAATGAGGAATCATCATTATTATTTTTTATCTGAACTAAAATTTGTTTGAGTGTTTTTTTTAATAATATTAAATTTACCACATCGTAATTTATCGATAATGTCCAATACAATACCGGAAACTCCGTTGTCTAGCACCTATAACACAAGCTTTGAGTAGCTTACTTTGGGGCTAGATGGCGATGTGTGGGAATGTCCAAAGGAACTACAACAACACTAAACGTCAGAGTGACAACTGACAGTAAGCTCAAAGTTCAAAAGCATTTTTTTCTGCATGTCATTGCAAAGACGTAACCAACATAAAAGCGTAGAAAACATGCCAACTTCCATGTTCTTTTCAGTCTTATTCATTGAACATTAAAAATAAAGCAAAAAAAAACAACAACATTTTTAGAAATGCAAAATCTTGAAATGGTTTTCGAATTTTCATACCTTTACATAAATGAAATGTTGTCAATTATATTCGGTCACATCCCTAAAATTGTTGGAATGACAACGTCTTAGCGATCATCTTAGGAAAAATTAGAGACTGACCGGAGTACTGGTTAATACTCGGTACTCGGCGGTATTTTTATACTCGTACTCGACCGAGTAACTCGGTTTAATGCCGAGTATACTCGGTTTAAGTAAAGCAATATATTGCGATAGATATCACATAAACAACAGAGGAGATCTTTCACCATTTCAATTATGAAATTAAACAAGTAGTACTGAGACAAAATGAGGCGAAATAGTTATTGAAAAAAAAAAACAATATGAATTTTAAATTTTATAAAATAAAATTATGATGCAGTAACACAAAGCTGCATTTTCTGATTATAGTCTATTTATTTTTTCGTGTCCTGCCCACCACTCGAATGGGCTCTTGTCTTTTGTCTCAAGTAATGGGGCTTTTAGTATCACCGCGCTCTAAAGCTAATTCTGCGGGAACCTGTTTGTATTTGTTTACACACCCGAAACAGGAATTTGATTTTAACCGTGTTACTCGGTTTGAAAAAAAAAATAACCGAGTAAAATTCGGTACTCGTAACTCGGCAAAAGTGCTACTTGGCGTATTTTTAGGAAAAATCAAATATATTTGGAGTTTGCGCGGGAAACGAAAAGGGAAGGACGGACCTTATTGCTTCATTTTAGTCATTGGTTTTTTCGGGTCAATTATTGTGATTGAGCGGTGGAATTGGCATGATAATTTGTGCTTTTGAAGAAAACAATGCAATTAAAGTGGGGAATTAAGTGAAGTGATCAGATCGCGCCGTCATATCCGGATCGCTGTTCCTGCGCTATGCTTTCTTGTTGAGCATAGAAAGGTCAACCACCTCACATTTTAATGAGTTAGGTTAAGATAGGATAGTTTAGTGCTAGTTTTAGTTAAAATAATAATAATAATAATAGTCCCCCAGCCGATTTCGACTACGGTGGCCAGTCACAACGACTAACCGACTGCGCGGGACATATTAAAGTGCACAAGTGTGTGCGCAAACACAGGTGCACTCTCTATTCTTTTCACTCTCATAGCCCGATGGGACAGCAATCTGACACGACCGGAGAGAGATCAGGCGCAGGACCAACGGCTTTACGTGCTTTTCCGAGGCACGGGGGTGAAACACCGCCAGCTTCCAAACTCCGGGCTACCCTAAGAATTTCTATGCAGAAAAACTCAGGTTTATATTTTTGGTCCGACCCGGGGATCGAACCCAAGACCTCTGGCGCAGCCGTCGCTTTAAAGTGCGACCCTTCTACCGCTGCGCCACCGAGGCAGTAGTTTTAGTTATAAGTGATATAAAATGAAAAAGAACACTAAAGAATAGTCTATATGGCGTAGAGCCAAGGACGTTAAACTTGTATATATAAAAAAAACAAGTATAGTTGACATAGGCCGGCGTGGCCGGACATGAGTACCTCGTGAGCGACGGGCGCGTGCAGCTTGGGCCGGGCCCACAGCGTGGTCCACTCGCCGTCGTCGGCCGTGAGCGCCTCGACGCACGCCAGGAACTCCTTCCCGTCGAAGCCGCCCACCGCGTACAGCGCGCCGCCCAGCACCGCCAGCCCCAGCGCCGCGCGCGCGCGCCGCAGCTCCGGCCCGCAGCGCCACTCGCTCGCGCCTGACACACACCATACTAGGTACCAGACGCGGATCCAGGGATCCAAAAAGGTTGTGCGCACGCAAGGGGGGGGGGGGGGGGGGAGTTACAGGAATACCAAATAAACAAGTAAGGCACAAACGTTTATTGAAAATGAAAGCGCGAGTAAGGGAGCACGCCATAATTTGGTATACACATGGGCTAGCGAAAATAGTCAAAAGTTTATACGAAATTCTGATGGGGGTTGGTTTTCGACATTTATCAAACCAAGAACTTGTCAAGAACCGGTTTAAAAACCGGTTCAAAGGAACATAATCTTTTTCAAAAAGTTTCACCTGTATTTTCGTTAAACCGGTTCAGAAAAATACCGGTTCCCAAGCCCTGTCAGAAACAAGAATAAACTTGCCGTTCCAAAAGTCAGACTTCAGAAGGTTAATCACTCGTTTATTGAAACATGTATTATTTTCTTTAATAAATTGCCTCAAAATATAATTGAATTATATAAATTCAAATCGATTGTTTAACAATGTTTAATGGCTTAAGGATATTATAGAATAAATGATTATATGATCGATAACAATATATGGTCTAGCTTGTAACAACATATAAATTGTATTATTTATAAGAAAGGCATTGACAATAGTGACTGAGTTTGTTGCGCAGTTTCTTCTCAGCACTAGCCCACATGTCCCGAAGCTGTGGTAGGGCCAATGTTGGGACGTGTATAAGTGCTAGAAACAGCGTATGTAATTTTACAAATAAAATGACGGTTACGCGCTCGATGCGTTAGATCATAGAAAAAATGAATAAGGTTAGAATGGTTTTGATCGTTCGTTTGTATGGGAACCTCTGTCGCCGGTGGGAGTTACCGCGCTGTTGCTGCAGTGATAAAAGTACCAATCAATGAATTAACGCACCAATATCACAAACCAATCACAATTTCCGCTAGGAGCTCTGTGATTGGTGTAATTAGTACTTGAAACCAACCACCAATCACAGAGCTTCTAGCGGTGAAACCTCCAATCATCATTCAGATACGTTCGTTCTTTTATGTCAAAATACTAGTGATGTGGTAAATGTCGATTATTATAAATTCAATTACCGATGTAATGTTGTTTCTCTTTGTGAATAAACATGTAGGATTTAAGTTTGAAATAATTTAGATTATTTAACAGCTCATTTGATCACAACAAAGGGTACTACTATTGCCTTTCGGTAAAAATAATAGAAGAAAAAAATGAGTTGCTAAACGTTACTTGAAATAGAGTAACTTATACTTTCAAACATTAGTTTCTAAAAATAGTTCTATTAGTAGAATTGAATCATTCTTTGTATAAAGAATAAGTAATATTACTTATATACGACAAATAGATTCCAATGTAAAGAAAAATGTTTAAGGGTATAAAAGCATAAAGGCCACGGTCTACATTATTCAGGTATTACATCTTACCATGCTATTTATTCATTTGTATTCTTAGCTAATACCATAAAGCCGAAGAGTTTGTATGTGTTTAATCGCGCTAATCTCAGGAACTACTAGACCAATTAAAAAAAAGTTTTTGTGTTGGATGTCTAATTTATCGAGAAAGACTTTAGGCTTGAACTTTACGCAGGGACGGAAGGGGAGAGAACAAACTCAAATTGAAAATAGTTAAGATTACAATTTAAAAAAATACAATATACCTATAGACGTATGGTTGACCGGTATAGAATGCTTTTGGCATTAAGTACGCCACATGTAAAATTTTATGTTTCGTGCATGTGCAAGTTTTCAATAAATAAATATGACCCAAGTTAGTATGGTGGTGAAGTTAAAGAAATGTACAGCTGCATTATACAACAGTTAACCTTGCAGTGCTTTTGTTCGCATTTAAATCACATCACCAAAGGGGTTTTGCAGAGGTTTGTTAAATTACAAAATTATACACAAACTCACAATAAGTGTATAGCTGACTACAAATAACTCTTACAAAATATTTGTATGCAGGGTTATTGATAATATGACCGGATCTTTTTAAGAGTTGATGGGGGAGCTCATTTGCGACAATCTTGATCCCAGAATATACTTTCCAAAAGTCAACCATTTTTAAGGAAATTTTCTTTTTAAGTTTTTGTAGGAAAACGAGAATTCGAAATTATGATAAAATTAATACCGAATGCTTTTAGATGCTTTAAGAAAATATCAACCGATACTAGGTTACTAGCTTAACGTGCTTCATGAAGCACGGAGATGCTCGTTGTTTAGGTCACTTAAATATGGTCGGTATGGTCACTCATTAAAACACGATCGCGCCGTAAGTTGTTTAACTTCGTTATCACTGCCGAAGGGAGTTAATTGTTAATTATTAAAAAAATACTTATTTTTATCTTTTAATACATCAGTAGGGAAATTACCATTATCGATAATTTTACTGTGCTGTAAGCTACATCCCTAGTGATGCGTATACAAGCGAACAAAGCAAATTGGACGCGATACATTGCGTGTTAAGATAGCAGATTTGTTAAAAATATGCGTGGACAGTCATCAATGAATATATTTTTTTGAACATAGTGCAAGAAAACCGCTATCATTTGAAATATCATAATTAAAAAGTGTTTTTTTGCAAATAATGACGAAATAACTACGTATTATTACTCACCGGTGAAAAAATACACTTTCTCTCTCATTTTTTATGACCTGGCTTCACGCTCTTCAAGTAATTATAGCAAAAGACGGCATTATTGACAAAAAATAATGCAACGCTCTTGTCACGCGACTGAAGTAGCTACGGCTCAATGCAGGCATATGCCTACAATTAAGCTCGCTGCCGCAATGACCGGGGCCATTCTAACCTTATTCATTTTTTCTATGCGTTAGATCGAGTAAGTCTCGCAGCAACCGGCACTAGCGCGTCTCGTGTTACCTGGCAGCAGCCAGTCGGTCCTGCGCAGCGAGGCGGCGCCGTCCGAGCCGCCCGCCGACACGAGCCGGCCGCGCCACACCGCGCCGCCCACCGACCGCCGCGCCGTCGGCAGCGCGGGGCCTGCGCGGACCGTACTCTCATGCTTTACACTATTTTTAACACTCACAGTGTCACATTTTATGTTTATAAAGATGAAATAAGAAACCAAATATCGTGACAGCAAGGTAGCCCGGTTAGTCAGAAAGTTTCTTATTTCATCCATACTGTTTGATAATCGGTGACTTGTAATTCGATTAATTTCTTTGAAGGGATAAAAGTAGAGATCATTTGCAATAGATTTTCTCCGTAAGTTTTTTTTTATTTAACTCGAACGAGTTTACGTTCATAACATGATTTTTGAAAGTATTAGTACTTATTGTTATTAAGAGGGAGTGTCGAGATGTTAGGTTTTCTGTGCACTTGTCTGACGTAAGTAAGGCCGGATCGTCAGCAAAGGTGGCCACTGTGACATTTGGATTTTGTGGAAGGTCTGATGTGAACAGGATGTGTAATACGGGTCCAAGCACAGAACCCTGAGGCACTCTTGCTGATATGTCGTGAAATCCTGACGTGCAGTCCCCCTCTCTAACCTGGAATATTCTGTTGGATATGTAAGACTTGAGAACAAGATAAAATGAGTGAGGCAACAGTTTTAATTTTGTAAATTAGTCCCTTATGCCAGACCCGGTCGAAGGCTTGCTGTATGTCAAGGTATGCTGACGAGCAGTACTCTTTTTTTGCAAATGACCCCCTGATTGTTCTGCATACTCTGTGAACCTGTTCGATGGTGGCATGTTCCTATCGAAATCCAAACTGGTGGTCCGGAATCACAGATTTTTCCTTGAGGACAGTCGTAAGTCTATCTAGTAGGGATTTCTCAAAAAGCTTCTTAATTGGTCGATATGAGGTGACTTCATAAGGTGGTTTACCAGGTTTATAGGTCATCACCACCTGAGAAACCTTCCATAGGTCCGAATAGTATTCTACTCTTAGAATAGCATTAAACAGGTTCATCATAAAAACTAGACCTTTACGTGGTAATTCTTCGAGTACTTTTTTGTCAATTAGATCGAATCCAGGAGATTTGTTGTTTTTGCTTGATCTAATAGTTTTGGCGATCTCTTTAGGCGTTACCGCCTTTATGGGCAGCTCAAGCTGGTAGTCCTGGTTTAGTGCCAAATCGATGTCTGATTCGTTAGCATTAGGCCCTGGGTGGTTTGGTTTGAAGACTTGGCTTAGATGATTGGCAAATGCCTCCGCTTTAGCTTGGTCGGTTTTTGCCCAACTTCCGTTGGATGTCCGCAATGGCGGCTTATGGTGCAATGGCCGATCGAAGTTCCTACAGGCCTTCCACAATGAATAGTTTGTTGCCTTTGTGGCGGAGAGACCCTCTAAGTAAGATTCCATAGCACCTTCATTGGCCTGTGATATTAAGCATTTCAACTCCTTGGTTGCTTTGTTGAGCATTGTTTTATCAGTCGGATGGTGACTAGTATGCCAGACTCTTCGAAGTAATCCCTTCTCCAGTATCTTTTGACGTATCTCTTCTGAATACTTTGTATCGGTTTTTGTGCAATGTTCGGCGTGGACTTCCAGTTACATTCTTGGATTGTTGTTGTTAGTATTTTGGTTGCATCATCGATATCAGATTCTGTTTTTAGTTCAATTTTCAGTTTATTTTATTTTAATACACAGTATACATACTGACTTACAGTTGCTCAAACCGTCAGTATGGTAGGTAGTCAATTAGATTATTAAATACAGTACGTCATAATCAATAAAAATCTTATAAATCTAAATACAACATGTCAAGATTACAATACTATTTGTGAATATAAATACATAAGAAAAAACACATTAAATTCAGTCACAATTGCAAAAATAATCAAATTAAGTAATGTCTATAATATTTTTACTTTGTAAACACTCAAAACACAGCGTTTCTATATAAAAAACAGCTTTATTTACAAATTGGCCGAAGCTGTCAGCAAATATGTCAATATCATAGTCGTCGGCGAGTATATCTCCTATGAGGTGTAAAGCCCGAACGGTGGGAGCATTCGCGGCGTACTTAGTGCGCGGGCGCCGTCGCGGCGCCACCAACCCATCCGCATTCCAGCACAAACGATTAGGCACATGCAATCCTAATTGGCTCAAAATCGTTGGGCTATCTATTTTAATGTGTATGATACACAAATAATGTGAAAGTGTGTGCATAAGCCTTCTGTATTTGAGCGTATCCAGACCAACCATACCAGAAACAAATAATGACGGTTAAAGGTGTCGATAATATCCGAATTTTCGTTTATATAACCAACGTGCAAATTTGCGCTGTATTTTTTCAATCATGAGAAAATATTTCTCCTCATAAGGATCTCACACAAAAGCACCATATTCAAGTTAACTTCGGACATTTTTGCTATTTGCAGTTGGAGATTTTTGCTAATTAATTCTCGAAAGGCTTCCCAATCTGTACGTTTGTTGTACAGTTTTAAGGTATTGTCAGTTTTGAGAACAGTTGTGCCAATCTTTAGTATCACTGGGACATGACTTGTGTCTACATCTAGACATATTTGTACGTGATGGAATAGTCTGGAAAGTCCTTTCATAATAAAGAAGTCTATCACGTCTGCTATTGTAGTCGGATCGGTAGGCTAGAGAACTTAATGCCAAAATCTGTGGCAAATGCTTTACTTTTACTCCTTCAAGGGAATGTATCGAATTACAAGTAACCCTGTAGACAGTAAAAGTCAAACTATAGTGCCATCAACTTATCTGAAGAACGGCACAAAAATAGAACAACAGTTGTCCCTTTGAAAACTTCATTCCTGTTGGTAAAGTACAGTGTGATCATTATTTCAAATAAACGACTTAATTTATTTATAAATTATTCACTACTATATAACGATAATTACGATATCACAAATTCAATTTGTTTATTGATTAATACAATCACAATCCAATGTAGTAGCCTGCAGCGCAGCCCTAGCAACTTAAAAATAACTAACGAGATTAAAAGTGGTGACGCGGTGAGATACAGTAAACTAACGAGTGAGCGGTACTGACCGGGCGTCCAGGCCGCGTTGGGCGCGTCCAGCGCCAGCGTCTCGGTGGAGGCGAGGCAGTGCCACGCGTCGCAGCCGCCCAGCGCCCACAGCGCGCCGCCCCACAGCACGCTCGCGCACTGCGACCGCCCTGACACAACACAAGGGACGTGTCGTAGAATAATAATGTTAAACTCCAGTCCCTACTATATGGCAGTAAAAATAATAAACGCGGGGAGTTTATATAAAAAATGAAACTAAATTCAAAGCATTTTCAAAATCCCTAAAAACATTTTTTTTTTTAAAAAGTAAAGTTAGCCTGTAACATCCCGCTACTGGGCAAAGGCCTTATCTCAACTATGAGGTAGTTGGAGTCATACTCCACCACGCGGGCTCAGTGCGAATTGGTGAAGGGGTGTTTGCAAGACAAGCGACTAACCCTGCAGTCAGATGTTATCAAGCCGCCCACAAGGCACAAAGAAGTGCTCGAAACACAGTGGTAGCAGCGCTTTGGTAGTGATACCGAAGTGAAGCAACCTACGGCGCGGTCGTGTTTGGATGGGTGACCATTCCGACCATATAAGTGACGTACAACACGAGCATCTCCGTGCTTCGGAAGGCACGATAAGCCGTTGGTCCCGGTTAATATTGGGTGATATCAGTTGTTAAGAAAAATATTATTATAAAATGAAAATTACTACACAATAAATGAATATCTAACACCTGTCACGTAGGATCGCCACCTGGACATGGGCCCTAAAAAAGATCTCCTTATTAATAATCTAATTAAGTTCGGTTGTTACGTAGGATGTTATAAATGTAAAACTATTTGCAATACTTTAGCGGTTTGTAAGTCTTAAGTACCTACATGATTATTATTTAAGAACTCTTGTATTGTAACACTTACTGAGCAAAATAAAGATTTGATTTGATTTGATTCGATTCGTCACTAGCTCACACAACTTCGCTTCACCTGACAAACTAAGTAGCCGGCTGAGTGGGAGTCGGACTCGCGCACTGAGGGTTCCATGCCAACTTTAACTTAATTAGGAGTCCATCTTACTTCCGCTTAGCTAAGCTGATGACGGATGATTTACGCTAAAATAACAAATATTTTGTTGACAGCAAAAGTAACTTTGTTTTAAATAATAATTAGTAATATTATTTTACTTAGTTAAATAGTTAAAGGGGGGCGGCAGCCTGACGGGGGACGGGGGGACGCCCATTTTACCACTTTTAAAGAGTCTATCTTACAAACGTATGACTTTCAGATAAAATGGTTTTAGAAACCACAGTTTCATTTTAAGAGACCTATCCATAGACACCGTACATGCATAGTTTGAGCTAACTCTTTTTTGTATTAATTCAATGTGTGGGACCTCTCCTCAAATGTCTGTTTTTTGTATGGGAATCGTAAAACGGTTGGCAGAATACACCTACCTACAAGTTTTATATAGATAATGCTAATAGTTTTAAAAAAAAGTGGCTGTGACTTTCGGACGGACAGACAGACAGACTTGACGAAACTATAAATGTTTCGTTCTTTGCCATTCGGCTATGGAACCCTTAAAACGCTTCATATTTAACGTCATGATTACCTTTCCAAGTTATTTCAATATCATTAAAGCAGCACGGTAACAAATTTTGAACCGACAGGATACATGGAAGGTAGTCAGAACTGCCGGTTGGGTCATGTATACCTTACTATACTTTAAACATCAACATCAACGGCATAAAATTTTTGATTTCTAGTATAAGATTTAGAAAAAAATCAATAGCAAAGTGACTCACCAGTGATCAACGGCGGCGCTTCAGACCACGTGTCCGTATCTGTTGAATATCTATCCACCCTTTTGAGGCTAAGTCCGCCGGCCCAGCCGCCCACCACATACAGTTCCCTCCTCTGCTCGTCGGCAGCCGCGGCCGCGTGCGTCCTGGCCAGGGGGAGGCGAGCGCGCGGCTCCCAGGCGCCATTCCGCAGCGCGTCCACAGAGTCCAAATCTGCGTGGCCGTCGCTGCCGCCTAACGCGTATAGTGTGTCGCCAACTCGAGCCGCGGGGAACCTACGGATTTAAAGGCTGGTGATTCCCTCGAGTTTGTTTACATTATTGTTATTGGGCTATTATAAAATTCAAGACTATCTTAATGACGAGAATGTATGGACTGTCCAGCCTGCACCAAACTGATGTATCTGCCTGTTTATTTTGATTTGTATCATTTTTGAGGCAGCTAGTGGTGACTAAGTTTGTTCCGGCGTTTCTTCTCAGCACTTGCCAAATTGTCTGTGTCTTGTCTCGAAGCGCTAGTAGGGCCCAAAAGATAAGAGACATGTTCTAGCCCCATACGGGCCATAATTAATTGACATTACACTAATTATTGACGTTCATAAGTGGCATTTTGTGTCCTAAATTGAATAAATTATTTTTGACTGTGACTTTTACTTTTGTTTAGGAGCTATTTTGAGGAGAAAATTATAATAAATTCACGAAAAGTATCCGTATAATAGTTTTACGTAATATTCGCGTAATCTTAAAAAATAAGTAAATGTTTATGAAATTGAATTATATCATGATAACGGTGAACGGCTTCACTAGAGTTTGGCTTTTTCGGTGCAAACATTATAAATCAGATAAGGTTATATGCACTCAAATGTAAAGTAAGTTTGTCTTTTTCTGCACCAAATTAAATTTATATCTTATCATAAGAAAAACAAGTTTATTGACATCATTGCAACCCCTACATAAATGAGTTGGGTAACATAGTCAGGCAATTCTTTATTCTTACACTCAAATAGTCATCTTAGGGAGGTCACCATATTGAAATTGTAATAACGTTTCTTAGCTCATCTTGTATTGTCATTAGAAATCAGAGCGTGTGCAAAATTTCATCCTAATCGAACCTGGAAGTGGGTCAAATTAAGGTTCCAAGATTTTCTTACACATACATAGTTACAAGTGAAACTAATTTAAGCGTGTGTGTATGATCCTTTGCCGTACATGACGTGTATGCTGAAGCTAGTTTAAATAGTAGCTAAGAAAAGCTGAAGGGCGGTACTCCGAAGAGAGCTAAATAACCAAACCCGACGACACTAATTTATTGTTCCACCAAATAATTGCTACGTAAAAGGTGACAAATATGCATCGCCTGACGCAACTGCAAGACAAGCTAAACATATTTAGGTCAACTTAGAAATGAACAAATTATATGTACGATTGGCTCGGACAGTGTTAATAATAAAAAGCAAAACGAAATGGCTGAGTGTGTATGATTGAGTATATGATACATAATGTATGTCACCTGGCCCTAGCAGTCCTCATATCGGGCAGCGCCTCCCACGTGTTAGTGGCGGGGTCGTACGCGTCTGCGGCGCGCAGCACGCGCGCGCGGTCGTACCCGCCGCACGCCACGAGCCGCGCGCCCAGCGCCGCCGTGCCGTGCGCGCAGCGCGCCCGCGACAGCTGCGCCAGCCGGTCGCCGCCCTCCGGCTCGCGCGCCCCGCCTGGGTACGCATCATCATATTAAGAAACTAGCGGCCCTCGCGACTTCGTCCGCGCGTTTTGAGTTTGCTCCCTCCCCTCCCGTCGCAGCGTCATGTTTTATATGCTTTAGCCTTTCTCGATAAAGAAGCTATCTAACACGAGAGATATTTTTTCAAATCGGTCCAGCAGTTCCTGAGATAAACGCGTTCAAACAAACAAACTCTTCAGCTTTATAATATATTAGCGCAAGCGCACGTACTTAAGCTGCGAACATTATTTGGTGCGGAGTTATGTTAAAACTGTGATAGCTCCTAAGATATTTATTGAAATCAAATGATATAAAGGGCAACTTTGTTCTTAATGAAATGCTCGTGATGATGAATGTATTTATTTTGATAACAATAAATACCTGTGTGTATAATACACCTCTAAAAATAATACATTATTTTTTTACAAATTTATTAACATAAAAAAGTTGTAGTAAGTCAACCATAAAAGATAGACATAATATGCTGTCGCGGACTTTATTATAGAACTCCTAATGCTGAACAATCCTGTCATACATGATTTTTGTGTAACTTAAGCGGTTTCCGCAGCGTACGCAGCGGAAGCTCTCAAAAGGAATATCTTTCTCCCGTTTTCGCAACATTTTTCATTGCTGCTGTGGTCTTATGAGTCGTATCTTTATGTTATATAGCCTAAAGCCTTCCTCGATAAATGGTCTATCCAACGTAAAAATAAAATTCAAATCGGGCCAGTAGTTTCTGAGATTAGCGCGTTCAAACAAACAAACAAACTCTTCAGCTTAATAATATTAGTATAGATTACAACACTGGGACTTCTTCAATATTTTTATTCTTCGAACAGGATACAACTTTAGATACAACCTCTTCAACTTGATGCCGAAAACCAACCGAACTGCCGGACTCCGCGCTCTCCCCGAATACAAAACTCCTCTCCAAAAATATATCGGTGTTGTTTAAATTTAACTGTTAAAAGTACCAATTCGAATAAATGTAGCAGCTATTTATTTGAAAATTACGACAATCATTATTAATACCAGTCTAAGAACGTCCTCTGCTGAACATTGGCCTTCGCTTTGGTTTTCCACAGCGACCGATCACAAGCGGCCTGCATCCAATTTGACCTTGCGATTTTTACAAGTCGGTAGACGTCCTACGCCGCGTCTTTAGTAGAAGGGTCTCCAATTTAGAACTTTTCCGCCCCAACGGCCATCATTTCTTCGCGCTATTTAAGTAGACCTTTCTACATAGCGCGAAGAACTGATGATTACCGTACCAGGTATACCACTGTTGTATTTTTAGCACTGTTGTTTAATACAACAGTGATATGATAAAATGGAGGTTATCAATTCATTGTTTATGTATGTGATTCGGTTACACAAGTTTGAGATCATACACCTCCAAGAAATATTGTTTCTCCTAAATAGAAGACGAATGCGGTTTAGTATTTAGATATTTGTTTGCACATTTAAAAAAGAAAACAAAAGCGAGAGTTGCAATGGGCCACAATATGCAGCATAGGCGCAAAGTAACAGTTCGAGTGGCTGGGCAAAAGTAGTGAAGCCACTTAGCCACTAACTAGTAGCCGTTTAGTAGCCGCGTCTTGGTATGCGCCTGTTTTAAGTCAGACAAGTGAAAAGATATTGTTGGAGACAGTTTGATTAGTAGCGCAGCGTAGGACGTCCACCAGCAAGATGGACAGACGATTTGTAAAGATCGCAGACTCACACTGGATGCAGGCCGCTACCAAAAAAATAACAATAGTTGTTATGGAAAACCATGTAGGATGCTTATCTTCGGCGGTGGACGTCCTGAGGATGATCATGATGATGACAATCTATACTAATATTATAAAGCTGAAGAGTTAGTTTGTTTGTTTAAATGCGAAACTTCTGGACTGATATGAAAAGTTGTGTGGGATAGCTTATTTTTCGAGGAAGGCTTTGAACTAGATTGTAGATCTTAACAAACACTTTCAACGAAAATTGGTTCGGACGAGATCGAACGAGTAGTTTTTGAGATATAGCACATTTTCAACAACCGCAAACATAACTTTGTACTTCATACAAACACTATGAAAAACAAAGTTATATTTCCAGTCAACAAAATATCGTGGTATTTTACTAAGTAGAAGTGGATTCCCTAATTCAGTTAACGTTGGCACGGAACCCTCAGTGCGCGAGTCCAACTCGCACTTGGCCGGTTTTTTCCATTCGGCTACGGAACCCTAAAACCGGCCTTTATATTGCATGCCTTGCTTCCGATTAGTTTCCTTTTTACGCACGAACTAAATACTTTATTGTAATTATTACTTAAACTCGAATTTGGGCTTCGTAGAATCAGTTGTTAATATAAAAGATAAGAGTCTTGTGACCACACCCATAAATAAACTATTGAAATTAGATAATCGTTTGTGATAAGATAAAATATATAATATTCCACAATATATCTGCTTTCTAATTTACATTATGTATCAAACACAAATATAACACAAATTCGTAAATTGCTAATGATAATTCTCTAAGGGGACATGAAGGCGAATATGTAATCATAACAGGCGGTGCTATAAAAGGCAATATTTTATTGGCCCCATGATTTACGTTTATTACGTAGATGAGTCATTGTCACGGAGGTCTTTATAGTTCAGTCCCAAGTTAGAGGTAGTGAACCTTTATTGTAAATGTGTCATTACTCATTATTTACAAAAAGAAAAACACAAAAATGTTGCTCAAACGTAATATTTACAAGTTTAGAGCATGCTTGTTGCCTAGGCAAACATATTTTAGTCTATTTGATAGATTACAATAAATTGAGGCCATCTAATCAAATGTTTTTTTTTACAGCGTGCGATTTAATGATTTTTTTTATAGGTGTGTTGTTTCTGCATAAGACTATACACTTTTCGAACGCTCAAATGATTGGCACGAGCATGACGTAGTTTGAACGCAAAGTGTCACTTATTGGATTTATAGTTTGTGTACATGACCGCCTAATCTTCTAGCAAGTCAAGTTCAACGGCGCAAAAGTATTCAATATTTTTTCCAATAGATTCACAAAAAATGAAGTTGATTGAATGATAGTCGAACCTCTAAAAGAATCGTCATACCGTGACTAGGCAGTACACAATGCTTCGAATACATGCCTTCTAAAGCGATTTGAAGGGTAGTTAAACTAAAATACGAGTTATTTTTACCATGAAAGCATTTTATTATTTCTTTTAAACATCATAAACGCAGGTAAATGATCGTATGAGTAGGTTGTTCCAAGACTACTTACTTTCGGACTAATGATTTCGGACAAATGATATAAACAAACAATGATATACCTTAACAAAACTTGAATGAAGTGCGCAATGAAGTCCGAACCTTAGATATAAAGAGAAAGATTGGGATAGCACACATACACAGCGTCAGGAAGGAAGGTGAAAACGCCTGTCATACGTATTTAGTATATTTATTGATGGATTGTATGATTGGAAGGGAGGGTTTTATGTTTAATATAGTATTTATAACCTGATAAATTTTGAGGTTTCTGAGTGACGTCGTATAAAAATAGATTATTAAGGGCTTACATTGCAAACGCGGACTGAACCCTACGAGATGAATCAAAATAATGTACTACAGTATTGTAAATTTTAAAAAGGTCTACAATAAACTTCTTACGAGAACGGATGGCTTATTAACGAAGCGATTTTAAGCAATACAGCATTAATTCTTATTCAATTAAGAGTGGATTTTACCAACGTCAGATAGGACTTCACTGAGGTGTGAACAGGTTTTAAATCATGTCTCTTTGCATACTACCTATCGCATACCCAGACATCCTATCACAAAAACTTTACAGCTTCCACTTTGCAGAACAAACCTGGGCAAACACTAGGAGAGGAGTGTAATAGCATCAACAGTTCCTTATCGGACTTGGACGTGTTTTTCGATCAACTCAACGAATTCAGGAACAAGATTCGAGAGCATTTGTCGTTTTCAGAGACTTTCAGAGACAAATCCTGACAAATCAGTTGCTTTTACTATTTTTTTTAAATCTTTTTCTGTTAAGTATATTTTTTTTACTTGAGCTATTTTGTGGTTTTCCTTTTCGATGTGTATATCTATGTAGTAGAATGATACCGACCAAATTATTTTTTACAAATGTTGTCTATGCTGTTGGTGTACTATATTTTATGAAATAAAATAGGACCTATACCAACGAAAAAGCAAAAAACTACCGATTTTAAAATGTCATTTCATTATCATAAATGATTGCTGTCGAATAGGTGATATACATATTTAAATTTGTTTTGTGTCATATTGCAAATCTGTCGTTTGGAAAAATTACTTTTAGTACCTTAAATATATTATTCATTTAATATATAGTGATGTAACAATTTAACTGTAGATGATTAATTGAATTTGTGATATTAACTTGTAATAATACAGTAATGTGATGAGAAAATGTGATTTTAATTCCCAAAAGAAATTCGAAAAGAACAGTGGCGAAATATTATGTCAAATATTTTGAACCGTCTTGAGATATAATTCTTACAGGAGTAAATGAAAAAATATATTGCCTTTTATCAAATAAACATGGATTGTTTAAGTGTTAATAACTAATTTGTATGTAAAAAAAATAATAACTTAAAGTCTACCTATAATATATTAATATGGCTTTAAAACATGTCATTAAAATTAATATTTTCAAAAATATTACACATTAAAATCACCGCGGTTGCAGCGGTACCGACCGGCGTATCAGCATAGCACCCGCACACTAGAAATCGAACTAAAATATAAAACTCACCGAGCACGCCTCCCTTAGTGATCCCCCCTCCCGCCGCGCGCCAGGAGATCCTGGCCGCCGCGAGGTGTCCGCGCAGCGCGACGAGCGCGCGCGTGCAGCCGCCCCCGCCGGTGCGCGCGGCGATGACGCAGCAGTCCGCCGCGACCGCCGCGCGCACCTGCCGCGCGCCCAGCGCGCTACACGCGGGGGGGACCGCCGGCTCCTGGGGCACACGGACGTATCACGCATTTACAATGTTTTCAACACACTTGCTCATAACGACGTCTTTATTCCACCGATTTTTGGCACATAATCCTGGATATTAAACACGCGTGCTTTTTCGGTATATTATTGCACTAGTGCCTTTACTTTATTAACCCGACCAATTTAGGTTTGTACCCTAGTACCAAGTCGTAAGTACGAAGAAGAAACGATGTAATTTAGTCGGGTTATAACTTTTATTTTAGCAACAAACATTATTTATGCGTAAAATAAAAGTATTCTACATAGGTATTTATTTCAATAAATGGCAAATCCAGATATTTCTTTTTTTTTCTGTAATTTGTGTTTTAAAAACGAATTATTAAATTTTTAATCTTGGCCGTTAGCCGATCTAGTTCGCGCCTTAACCTTGCGCGCGCATCGGTATCGCGGCAAGAAAAAAAAACAATGCGCCATTTTTCGTGAATAGGTAATTGTCGGCTGTTACGAAGTTTGGATTAATTGTGAAGTTTAATATTAACAAATGTCTACTTCAAGTAAAGAAAATGAAGAAAACCTATTATTAACTCTGCCGGACATACGTAACGAGACGAAAAACGCGTGCGATAGTCTTTTGCCATCAAAGTCGAGTGAAATGTATTTTTACTAAATGTTTTATTAATTAAAAACTTAGTAAATAAAGAGTCTTGTTTTTTCTTTGCAAGTGTGTTGAAAAACGTCGTATGATACGCGTGTGCCTGTGACCATTATATACGCGGCTTTCTTATGGCGCACTCGCTTTCGCTCGTGCGCACACAATATCACCTTGTATATAATGGTCAACTTAGCACACTTGTATCATAATGTACTATTAAAAAACACGTTTTTAACTTTTTCGTATCCCATTCAGCAAACCCCTTCATTTGATACCCATATCATGGGGATGCATTTCAAATATCAACTGCCTCGGTGGCGCAGCGGTAGAAATGTCGCACTTCAAAACGACGGCTACGCCAGAGGTCCCGGGTTCGATCCCCGGGTCGGGCCAAAAATATATACCTGAGTTTATCTGTTCAGAAATTCTTAGGATAGCCCGGAGTTGGCGGTGTTTCACCCCCGTGCCTCGGAAAAGCACATAAAGCCGTTTGTCCTGCGCCTGAACTTTCTCCGGTCGTGTCAGATTGCTGTCCCATCGGGCTATAAGAGTGAAAAGAAGAGAGAGTGCACCTGTGTTTGCGCACACACTTGTGCACTATAATATGTCCCGCGTAGTCGGTTAGTCGTTGTGACTGGCCACCGTAGTCGAAATCAGCTAGGGGGACTATTATTTCAAATAGCCTGTCCGCCATCTTGGGGATGCCGCCATATTTAGGGCATGCACCCGGGTACACCCGATTCTGAAATACCCGGATATACCCGGGTATTAAATCAAATCTGTGGAAACGGTTCTGAACAATGGAACCGGGTTGACACGGTTATGATTAGATTGTTATAATATTGCATGAATTTCTATTCAAAAGTACGCGCATCGAAGTGTCGTGGAACATTTGATGTTTATCGAGCTGGCAACGTCGCGTCAGCGCGCCTTCATACGTACGTGCACGTACTACTCGCGCGCGTGTATTTATCCGTCGATTTGGTGGTCATTTTGTTTCGTCATCTCGGCATTGAGTGACGCAGTGAAGATTCATTTAAGTGAACGATTCAACTGAAAATTACTTTCATTGGTTTTATTTATTTAAGTTTTAGTCTCTAAATTAGTACTTTAATTTCCTTATTTTCTATCATCTGCAAACCAAAATATTTAAATAGTTACAAGAATTAATTTAAGTTGATTATTTACTGTTTGAAACGTAAGCTTTTGTTGATTATTAAAGAAGAGTTTCGTTTTTTTTTTAAATCATATAACAATGCAAATAATGTTGACTTGACAGCAATACCAGCTTGTTTTTATTCATTCAACTCATTAGAATTCCAACGTAACCCAAAAATACGTTTTGGTCGCTTGGAACCGGATAGAACCGGGTGACCCGGTTCCGAACACCCCTAGAACCGGGTATGCAAAATCTAAAACCGGACCCGGTTCTGCATGCCCTAGTCATATTGGATTTGTAATGACGTTTCTTAGCTAGTCATGTATTGACATCAGAACTTAGAGCGTGTGCAAAATTTCATCCTAATCGAAGACCGGGAAGTGGGTCAAATTAAGATTTCGAGATTCTTTTACACGTCAGAACAACAATTCAGAAACAATAATGATACCATAGACCCGAGACTATATAAAAAAACACAAAATTGCACTCCGGGAGTGCCGGCAGAAGTGAAAACTTGAATATCAACGTTGTGCATTTTTTGGAATAGTTAGGGAATAATTTTGAATGAATTGCTCTTATTATCAATATAAAAGTACTATCATTTTTGTGATAGAATACAATAATAATAATAATAATAATAATACAATAATAATACTAATAATAATAATAATAATAACAATAATAATAATATAATATTTTTATAGAATACAATATTTATTTATTGCGCTATCGTACACAAACATACAAACCTAACAATTATATTAAATTACATTAAAAAGTTTATCTCTCAGAAAAATCAACTTACATCCATAATTTCGCCAACCGTCTTACGGTTTTTCGATCAGCCCACGTGTCCTGACGCGAGTTTCACATTTTTCCCCCATCCCACAAAAGTGCTCAACGCCGCTAAAGAAGTTTTCACTTCAAAAAAAGTTTTTTTACATCAATGTGTCATTTACATTACAAGACCAGGAATCGATCCCGGAGTGGCGACGTGAAACCCAGCATGCTTAGCCACTATACTACGAAGATTGTCGAGTTTTGCTCATTTAGAAAGACATTTGGTACGGCTGGGACTAAATTTAAAACAAGGGTTACTAAACACAGTAACTTCGTAAAAACTGTTTTTTATAAGTGGTTTTGTAAATTTGTCTCTCTCTCTTATTGGCGTACCTACAAGTTAAAGTAAGCATATATTTTTAAACTCACAATAAATTACAGGTTTATTATAAAATTCACACTAAATGACGGACATCTTAGCCTCCAAATTTGTAGTAAAAATATTACGCCAAAAAAATATAGTCAGCCAATGTTCGTCACTAAAATCGATCAAGATCAAAGTCAGTCCAAGGTAACAGACTTTGAACAATTGGAACATGGACTTTAGAAATGTAATAAAATTGGGCTGGAATGTAATGACGGACGTCTAGTCAATCGTCGCTTATTTATAACAATTGTCACGTAGAGTATTTTTCCTATCTCATTCATTTAGGTTTTTTCTATATCCTATTAATTACAATTAAAAAAACAGCACATACATGTGACGCGATGGTTAAGCCTTGGAAATATGCAAATGTTAGCAATAACTAGTTAAGTAAACATCCTAATTTTAGGCGATGAGATAAGTTTATTAACGACTCGAAAACTAAACAAGAATGATCAACGAGAATTATTTTTAGTTAATAGTGAAATTGACAAAATCTACAGAGTTTCCATAAGCTCTTGTGTTGTGCATTTACTACAATTTTATTATAAGTTATGATTCATAACTTAGACCCCTTACACACTGCGACTTTTAGATTTAATGCAATTTGCACCTGCATCGATTCTGCATATCCACTGCATTGACGCTATTATATACAGGGGGGGGGGGGGTCACAGAGGATATGACCCCCCCTCAAATCTAATGTCAAGCTTGCTGACATTTAGTGGTGTTTTTATGAACTACATACGATTGCCAAAATAACTCGGAAATAATATCTAGTTGTCGGTTTATTGTGTAGTTTTTTTATTAGTGCAGTGTGTGAACGCCTCAAAAATTTCAGGCTGCGACCGCAACTGGCCACAGGTTGTGGTACGTGTGGGTTAGCTGTAAGCTTACCCACATCCGAGGACGTAGTGCGAGTCGGATCGAGGCCGAGGAGGTAAATGTTAGCCACTACACGGCGCTGCTTCAATCAATAATAATTTACGTTAACGCGCCCGATGCGTTTTATTGCCACTAGACGGCGCTGCTTCAATACCATATAAATTAACGTTAACGCGTGACTGAGTAAGTCTCGCTCCGACTCGCACTACGGCCTCAGTAGTAGAGCCGGGCGGGCAGCGCGCCGCAGTAGAGACGCGCGTACCTTGCCGGGGTGCGTGCGCGCGCGCTCGGCGGCCTCGCGCCGGTACTCGCCGAGCGCGGCGGGCTCCCCGCGCGTGGCGGGCAGCTCGCCGCAGTAGAGACGCGCGTACCTTGCCGGGGTGCGTGCGCGCGCGCTCGGCGGCCTCGCGCCGGTACTCGCCGAGCGCGGCGGGCTCCCCGCGCGTGGCGGGCAGCTCGCCGCAGTCGCGCAGCGCGCCGCGCGCGTCCACGAACAGCAGGTGCGTGCGCGAGCACAGCTCTTCCAGCTGCCGACGATACACAAATATTACTATAGCAGTAACGAACCGTCATTTTAAACCCCCGACTCATTAAGGAATTAAAGGATATAAATTAATAACTACTTAATTTTTAAGTTTTTTTCGAGTTTTATACAAAATAATTCAATTTCCATTTTTCACTCGGTGTGTTCCAATATAATTAGAACAGTTAGATACGGGATTGCTACCATGTACCTTATTATTTATGAGTTTCCGATATTTCGGCACTGTTGCAAGCGCCATGATCACGGAGTTGTTCCAATAACAGTAGTAAAATGAATTCTAGTAAGGCCAGCAAAAAAAATCTTTTGGGTCCTAAGTTATGGATGATTTTTTGGTTACGTAACCGTCAGACGGTTACTTAACCAATAAAAGTTCTTGCGAAAAGCATGGAAGTGATGGCTAGGTTTACGAAGTTTTCTTGTCTTTTGATATTCGTCCACAAATATGATAAAAGTAAATCACAATAATACGTACCTACGTAAAGTTAAATATTGCGTTTAAAATGACCTGAATGAGCTGTTATCAAGATGTTATTTTCTCTGATAATTTTCTGATAATTATCCAACTATGAAATCAAATATAAATGAAAGATTTTTTCTATATTTAGATATTCCTTTTATTTTTACCTGTGAACTTATAATGTAGTCTAACTTTGACCATATTGGATTAAGTTTTCTAGGTATAATGTTTTCTTTATTTAATTTCGCAGCACACAAACTACAGTTCTGACTGCATCGCTGCTATAAGTCACTGTTTTTTTTAACAGTTTGTTTCGTTTGTACGCGCTAATCTCAGGAACTTCTGGACTAATTTGGAAAAATATTTTTGTGTTGGCTAGCTTATTTATCATGGCAGACTTTAGGTTATAAAAAAATCACGCTGCGACGGGAAGGGTGGGAGCAAACTAATTACAGACTCCAAAAAAATTAACTAATCAATTCGACCTGTATGTATGTAACATCGTCAGAACTGTATACAATTTTAATATGTTGATCTAATTTTAAGGCTTCCTAAACGTGTGCAAAATTTTGTAAGTGTGTTAGTAAGTTTGTCTCAAGATTTCTCGAAAACGATGTCGTAGCGAAATGTTTCTTTTTAAGTTCAATCAGGTATTCAACTTAGGGTTCAGTGTATAGGACATGTTTACATTTGTATGGGGCGAATGCCAACACCTTGTACATGTCACTAAAAAATAGCTTATGTAAAGCTTAATCGTTTTTAGAATAATATTCGTCCGTAAAATATTCAACTTTTCGGTAATATGTACTTAATTAAATAAAATTTAGCAATATTTCATGAAGTCTAATAAATCTGTCAAGTACGTGACAGCCAATCAGCTGTGTATAAAGATTTAAAAATATTGAAAGCGGTAAGCAAAATGACATTTGACAATGACTTATTTACTTTTTTTGCAAGTTTTGACGCGATTTTGGTGTTAGAATAGACAGATGGAGTTGCCAGGATTTTTAAAGTATATAACTTTATTATTTAAATTACCTAAATATTGTGCATTTAATAAAGATTCCATATAGTCTGTCTAATAACCTGTATTTTTTGTTATTTTCAAAGATACTGTACATGGTCTTGGCATTTTTAAACACATCTCCTTTCATCAAAATCGGTTGAGTACTTTTTGAAACGCTCGGGGGACCATACAAGGAGCACTCACGTCGCAGTCGGCGGCGTGCGCGTCGCGCAGCCAGGCCAGCGCGGCGGCCGCCACGGCCACCGGCGTCTCCGCGCCGCCCTCCGCGCTGCTCTCGCGCAGCATCTCGATGTTGATCTTCGGCAGCGTCGCCAGCGCGCCCGTTGTGCATATCTCATCAAACTAAACGCAAACGTTACAATGAAATGCTATAGGTACAATGTTAGTTATATAATAGTACCCCTAGCCGATCGACTACGGTGGCCAGTCACAACGACTAGCCGATTGCGCGGGACATATTATAGTGCACAAGTGTGTGCGCAAACACAGGTGCACTCTCCCCGATGGGACAGCAATCTGACACGGCCGGAGAGAGATCAGGCGCAGGACCAACGGCTTTACGTGCTTTTCCGAGGCACGGGGGTGAAACACCGCCAAATTCCATACTCCGGGCTACCCAAAGAATTTCTGAACAGAAAAACTTAGGGCTTTTTTGGCCCGACCCGGGGATCGAACTCGGGACCTTTGGCGCAGCCGTCGCTTTAAAGTGCGACCCTCTTATCGCTGCGCCACCGAGGCAATTGTTTGTTATATTCATAAAGATAAATATAGGACACCAATCACATACATTGCTCTGATCCCAAAGTAAGCAGTTAATGCACTTGTTATGGAAATGTAAAGTTACTAAGTAACCTAATAAAGATTTTGTATTTTTTTTTGTATGGAAATCAGACACAACGGTGGTACCACAACACCCAGACCCGAGACAATATAGAAAATATCGTTTTCTACATTGACCCGACCAGAAATCGAACCCGGAACCTCACGAGATGGCGACGCTTGAAACCAGCGTGCTAGCCACTCGACCACGGAGGTCATCAAAGATGAATTGAGAAATCGCAAAAATTGCGGACGGGAGTCGAACCTGCAACTCTCTGGCTAACCGGGTCAAACGCTTTGACAATTAAGCTACCGTGCTGTCGGCAATTTTTGGTTTCTTATTTCACCTTTATGAATACATGGTATGTTCTAGTCGCGTTGTTTGCTTTGCAAACTTGGCTGCCATACTGACGGTTGTCGACCTAGCTAGATGGTGAACACATCGAGTTTCGGAAATTGGTCATCAGATGTATGTCATAAAAGTCAGCTACATTGACGATAATGCATGATGAGGTGTTATTTTAGACTAAATAAATAATGTACAGTACATTAAAAAGTGTACAGAGAACAGTAACAGAGAAGTTAATATTTATGTATGTAGGACGATTTAATTTCTAATATTTTAAGGAACGAGTGAAGAGTGAGAAAGATTATATGTGTGTGAGTGAGAGGGAAGATGAACGTAGTAGGTTATAATATATGATGGCGTCTGCGTTATAAATTGTTTTCCGCTGTGTAAAGAATTATTTTGAGCTTCCTTGTAAGAGACCATGTTTCGGATCCGTAATTCATAACTGGTTAAAGACTTTCGTCTTCAGACACTGAGGTAATTGAGACGAGAAGACAATCTTGCACAATTTACCGAACGCTGCCCAGCCAAGTTGGATCGTCGATTGACCTCTTTCTCAGTTTGACCTACCTAATTGGATTACTTGTCCCAGGTAGATGTACTCGTCAACAACTTTGAGAATTGAGTTCCCAACAGATACTGGATCAGGTACAACAAGGAAGTTCGGCACGTGTTTCTCTACGAGATTGAATCAAAAAAGAAGGGGATAAGTAGAAGGTAACGGACATAGCCCTGAAAATCAGTAAGCTCATATGGCAATGGGCAGGACACATAGCGCAAAGAACTGCTGGGCGTTTGGGCCAGAAAAGTTCTAGATTGGAGACCCTTTGACCAAAGACGCAGCGTAGGACGTCCACCGACAAGATGGACAGATGACCTTGTGAAGATCGCAGAATCAAACTAGATAAAGACCGCTTGTGATCGGTCGCTGTGAAAAACCGTGGGGGAAGCCAATGTTCAGCAGAGGACGTCTTTTGGCTGATAATTATAATGATGATGAAATAATTATAGAATTAAAGACAATTTCGAAGATCCAGGATTTTATTTACCGCCCCAGCACTACGTGTAGGTATGTTAAATGTTATCGTCGCAGCCCAGACTTGGCTGAATGCATTGTGAAAACGATCCAAGTCTTGCAATGTGTAATAATAAGCAGATGATGTACAAGCGTTCCATAAAAATGTAACAAAAGGAAGTGCGTCATGGAAGTAGTAGTTTTATTATGAAATATTAGTTTACTACAGTTTCTTGAAATATGCGCTCATATATCTGGCAGCAAGATATCTTTAGTTACATATGGTGGTAGGTAAACATATTTTATTTTTTAGTAACAAAAACAATGCTTAGACTTTGATAGCTATCTAATGACGGCGAAGCTAAAAAGGGGGTTATTAAACTTTTTTTATTTACTTTTGTTCTTTATAAAAAAAAAAAGTTTGCCACCCCAAACGAATAGAGCGGTCGAGTATATTTTTAATTGTTTAACACATTTTAACAACATACCCGACCCTAATACTAATGGGTGAAGCGTTATGAAAGGTATATATTTCAAATGTGCGTGTGCGTATTGTACATTTTTCGTATTCAATCTATAATGATATCATTTAACAGTTTGACAAAAAATATAAGCTTCTATCTTCTTCAGTGCGGGTGAGTATACGGTGACTTTAAAAACATTGGCAATATTTTAAACTTAGAACTCATGATTAAGAGTCTCTACGACATATTAAAAAGAAAATCAATTGTTATAAAATATGTGATGAAACCGACAAAAACGATATCAAATACTTAAGAATTGATAATTGATTCAAATTAAAATAATTAATTACATATTCCCTCAAGCTTATGTGAACGAGGCACAATAGAAATTCTAGTGTTATTCGTTTGACTGCATCCGCTCGCGGGTGTTGCAGCATTAATATTAAGATTTTCTAAAGACGACATATTATAATATTAAAGTATCAAAAAATTACTCCGTCTAACGGATCTCGGAAATCGTAGCGATACTTTATTATTTTACTCGGGTTCATCAAATCAATTAATTTGTGTTTTAAAACGTATAAGGGACTGCAAATCCTGAGAAATTTCTTTGTTAAAAATTGACAATGTTTCAAAAGTCAGCCTGTACAAATTTTCAGCTTTCTGAGTACATACAGGGTGGTCAAAACTACAAAAAGTTTCAACATTTTTTTTTAAAGAACCTCAAAAACTACAAAAATTTGGCTAACATAATTACGGTATATTTGGATAGCCCTGGATGTAAGGTTACCAAAAAATTTTTTTGGAATTCACTGTTTTGGCCACCCTGTATAGTGGCGCGAGCGGGCAGAAGGGTATAATTTGCATGTAGCTACTTACATTCTGCGCTATATACTTGTCGAGCTCCCTCAGCAGATGCGGCTCCAAGTCCGGCAGCGCCCTCAACTCGAGCACGTCGTGCGGCGCGGGCCGGCGCGCGAGCCGCTCGGCCAGGTGCGCGCGCACGGGCTCGACGCGCAGGCGCCACGCCGCGCGGTACAGCCGCCGCGCCGCGCCCGCGCCGCGCACGCGCGCTCGTCCCGTGTACGCATACTCCACTAGTGTGCGGAGCGCCTAACGATACATTTTAAGCTTAAAGCCGGCTGCACACAATCGCCGAGACACCCCGAGACTGACCGAGAACGAGTGTGTACATGATGCTCCCGCCTTGTCTCGCCCGCTCGGTTCTCGCCTCTGTTTTCCGCGTGTCGGTTTTTTGCGGCCGAGTCAAAGGGTCTCGTCCGCTCTCGCGAGGTAAACGAGACCAAGCATGTTCAACTGACTCATTCATTTACTAAATGACATTTAGTTGCCCGTTTACTGTATTTGTGTAAAGACGTGTTCGCTATCGGTTAAAAATGTAGTCAAACGATCGTGAAATTGAATTTTTATAATGCTATCAAAATGAAATGTGTAAATAATTATAATAACTAACAGCACAAAGACACACGGCAGCAGCAGTTTCTAGGTCCATAGTGGCCGATATCCTCTGTTCAAATGACGTGCACGAGTGTGTGCATGGTGTGCTTTCGTCGAGAGCGTCTCGCCCTAGACTCTCGGCGGGAGGCGAGAGGCGAGTGTGTACAGCCGGCATAAAGTTTGCTCTCGTGATCGTAACCCACAACGCTGCGGTATGCTGAATGCGGTGCCTGACACACAATCGTATTAAAAATGACAAATACCTGTATATAACTAAAAAGATGCGACTCCATAATACGTATCTGCATCATTTGAAACAGCGACAGCAAAAGAGCTACACTGGTCTAGTTTCTTATTCTATCGCAAAGGGAGTGTATTCCTTGTTTAAATGGCAAAGATATTTGTAGCTGCTGCAAAATCAACAGATCACTTCTCCGCACACGGTTCTTCTGAGATGGTTAAAGCTGCGTCGTGCCGTTGCATTTGAGGCGCATACCACGGCGTAGTGCGTTACGATCACGAGACCAAAGTGCAAGCGCGAGAGCAAACGCGAAAACACTGAGGAGAAAGGACGTCGAGTACTTTTGCATGTCATACTTAGGGCTGATTCAACCAAACGAGAATAAATGATAACCTTAGAATAAAGAGCTAGTTATCAGAGGATTTATGTAAATGAAGAAAGTTGTGTAACTACCACTTATAACTCGAGAACGAGTAAACCGATTTTTAAGATGAACGCACATTTACCCGATCCGAACGCGCCGAACGCGCGGAACGAAACGAAATTTAGGATTCTTTATATGAAATCTAATGAAACCTCGCACACTAATCCGCGTCGAATCGTCCGAATCTGGAAGAACCCCAGAAATCCTAGACGAATTCGGATGACGTCATCAGATTCGGCGCGGCTAATGCGGTCGACGACTCGCCAGGTATTCAATTCTTACTCACTCCTACCGTAGATGTCGCTCATAGCACTATCTTATGACTTCTTCGACGCGGTCGATTCGGCCGCGGGGATTTCTGTTTGACTTCGATTCGTTCGGTGCGTTCGGTTTGGATAAATGTGCGTTCACCTTTATTGGGAAACGAAGTTCGCCGAGACCTCTAGTCTTTATATATATAATTCTTCTGTGAGTGTGTATGTCACTGAACTTCTCTCAAACGACTGGACTGATTTTGATGAATTTTTTGTGTGTGTTCAAGGGGATCTGGGAATGGTTTAGATTCACATTTTTTTTTAATTTTCAAATTAAAGACGTGTAGACAGGACAACGTCTGTCGGGTCCGCTAATCAAAAGACTACACACTCACACAAGAATTATATAATAAGATACTAGCGGACGCGACAGACGTTGTCCTGTCTACACGTCTTTAATTTGAAAATTTAAAAAAAAAAAGTGAACCTAAACCATTCCTAGATCCCTTTGAACACACACAAAAAAATCATCAAAATCGGTCCAGTCGTTTGAGAGAAGTTCAGTGACATAGACACTCACAGAAGAATTATATAAATAAAGATAAGCATTAAATGCTTGTAAACTCCTAAAAAAAGTAAGTATTACCATTTTCTACTGAATGTGTTATACCTCAGCATCAATCCCCTCGACCCTGAGCGCGATGGGCGCGTGCGGGGCCGGCTGCGGCGCCTGCAGCGCTTCGAGCAGGTACGGCGAGGCGGCCGCGAGCACGGCGCGGTGCGCGGGCACCTCCGCGCCGCCGGCCACCAGCACCGCGTCGAAGTGCTGCCGCGACTTGCGCAGCGCGTTCAGCGCGGCCAGCGCGCGCGCCGGCGCCGCCGCGTCCGACAGCGACAGCTCGTCCGACCCGCCGTCCGAGCCCTCGCTGTCGTCGGAGGCGGACGCGCTGCCCGCGCGGGGGCCGCCTGCGCTCCCCCCTGTCACACAATATCATCAACATCATCAATCACACAATGGGTATGTTCAGTAGAAGCGGCGGCAGTGCGAGTCGGACTCGCGCACTGAGGGTTCCGTGCCAACTTTATCAAAATTTGGGAATCCACTTACTTCCACTTAGTTAAATCCACAATATTTTGTTGACAGCAAATATAACTTTGCTTTTCATAGTATTTGTATGAAGTACAAAGTTATGTTTGCGGTTGTTGAAAATGCGCTATACCTCAAAAAGTTCTCTTTCGATTCCGTCCGAACCAATTTTCGTTAAAAGTATTTGTTAAGATCTACATTATCTATTTTATCAAAATTTACCCTCGCTTAGTTGAGGGACGCCCATTTTACCACTTTGGAAGCGTCTACCTATGCAACGTTAGACTTTAAAAGAAAATGGTTTTAGAAACCTCAATGTCATTTTAAAAGACCTATCTATACACGCATAGGTTTGACTATTTTTTTTTGGTTTTAGTTTTAAGTATGGGAGCCCCCCTTAAATGTCATATTTTTTTATTTTTTGTATGAGAATCGGTAAGCGGTTAACAAGATACATCTTCCTACCAAATTTCAACAGTGTAATGCTTATAGTTACAGAATAAAATGGCTGTGACATACGGACGGATGGACGGACGGACGGACGGACGGACGGACGGACGGACGGACGGACGGACGGACGGACGGACGGACAGACAGACAGACAGACAGACAGACAGACAGACTTGACGAAACTATAAGGGTTCCTTTTTTTGCCATTCGGCTACGGAACCCTAAAAAGATCTGAACAAATGTATCATGTGTCATATATCTAACCGCTAAGGTTTCTGGCGTCTTACCTCCAATGAAAATATCATTTTTGCGATCAAATACTTTACGGGAAATCCGGATTTTACGTAGGTGACGCAGCGGGGTACCGCTAGTCCGATGTATAATGAATATGTACATAAAAATCTTGGCTTTTATATTAATTACTCACGGTCCGCCGCGACTTATGTATACGCGCGTTTTGAGTTTGCTTCCTCCCCTCCCGTCTCAGCGAATGTTTTATAGCCTAAAGCCTTCCTGAATAAATAAGCTATAAGCTAAGCACAAAAATATTTTTTTAGTAGTTCCTGAGATTAGCGCGTTTACGTAAATAAATAAACTCTTCAATCTTATGATATTAATACAGATAAAAATCATTTTTTTAAACCCTGGATAAAATACAGGCGTAATGTAACAGTAAAACACTTATGAGCATGTTTGTGCAGTCTCCTAGTAACAGACCAACTAATTTAAGAAGTTTATGATGTCCACAATTTCCTGAAAGCTGACTGGCAAAACTATATGGATTCTTTGGAACTATGGAACATTTAATCATTAACTCATAAAAAAATATCTTGAAATTCCTATAAGGCAAACAGAAATGAAATTTCAAAACATGAACCCTTCAACCTCCCTCACACCCTCCTTCCTTTTACATCAGCTTATTTGGATCACAGCCTTGACACAATTTTGTCTGTCAATATTAAATATTTTTACTGCTGCTACGCTACGAGACCATATAGGCGTGATTAATTATTGGATAAAACTAGATATTTGGTCTTGAAAGCTAAATAGAGTTTAGTTCGAATTATTAGCATTACATTGTAAAGTTACATTTGTTTCGGAAAGATTATTTGATACACACCTACTTATATACAACAACTTGCTTTATGTGTCAGCAAACATAGTTTGATATGAATATTGGAAGGCATGTCATCATGTCATTCAATATGAATTAAATGAATAACAATAAAACACTATCATGTTTCAAGCCAAATACAACCTATTTAGTATCAGTATCTAAGATATCAATTCCATTATCAGTCAGATGTAAGTAGCTCAGTTTGTGTCTGTCTACTAAACTTACATGAAAGCAATAGTTAAATATGAATAAATTAATCATATGGGAATAGGCAGGCATTGAGTTTATATGGGTGCTCATGATCATAAAATTTAAAAGCGGAGGCTATTGAATCTTTGAAGCTCTCATATTGTAAGGGATCATGCAATCACCTCTTATATCGAAAGCACGGAGGATCGTAGGGAAAAGTTGGCAAAGTGTGTACATGCAACATAGTTTAAGGGAAAAGTTGTGTAGTCAAAAAAAGAAAAATTTATAAACAAACAAGTATAGATATTATGTCAATAGAAATAAACTAAATGCTAAAATGTTGTTTGTAAGAAATTAAATTATTTTAAATGATAGTAGGAACTTTAACATAACAATAACACACATATCAACAAGAGTTAGTAATTGATACTATATCAGTTATTATAAATTACACATGTGCTGATAAAAACATGTCCGTAGTATTTTGTTGTAAACATAATATTAGGGTTTAAGAATAACTAGTACATATCCTTGATTTAAAAATAAATAAAAGCATCTTAAAATTTCATAACATGTACATGTACATGACTTTGTTTCTACTTAAGCATTCATGATAGCCAGCAATTAGACTATCATTACAGTCATTTAAGTTCTGGCAGCCAATTGCCTCAATTGATTCCACATTTACTGCTTGGAGGCGAACAAATCCTGTTTGCTCACTCAGTAGCGTAATTGTTACAATATTAATCTTTTAATAGGAAAGTTAATTTTTTTTGTGATCAAATAATAACATGAGTTTCAATGATATTGACAGTTTTCTGTGTTGACACCACTGTAGGTAGCTTAGTGGATTAATCCAATTACTTTTCAAGCAGACCAGGAAGCTATCATTGACCCTGAATCAAACATGTAACTACTTCAAGAGGCTTCCAAAAGCTAAGTGTAACAGCTAAGGTGCTCACCGTCACCGTTCCTGTAGTCGTCTTGCGGCTTCATGTCGCTGCCTGGCCTCGGCTCAAAGTCAGCAGGGCCCTCTCCAACCTGCGCACAAACACCAAGCTACAGCACTGGTAAACCACACTCCGCTACGACACGGCAAACAACACCGAGCAACCAGCGCTGTCGCAACCACTACACGAATTACTTCGACCACTAACTGGATTACACTAGAAAGCACGTGGCCGCGCCTGGTTCGAGCGTCGGCGGCGAAGCATCGAAGGCCGCGACGCAGTTTAAGAGATCACATGGCGCGCGTAAACAAACCAACCTGATGCGCTGCTTGTTCGGTTACCCGACGCTCAACACTGCACTGCGGTTCGCTCGCGCTGCGCTTTACGACCGCAGTAATTAGATTACGTTCATTACGACTCTCCTAAGACAGCTTCGAGAAAATACACGACAAACGCCGCCCGAGGCTTGTTTTCAAATAAATCAAATAAAAATTTAATGACTGACACTGACATTGACGTTTTCGACTTTCGACATTTGTTTTTTTATTATTTTCGTTCCTTATGGAACAGGCTAAGGTCTGTGACGATCCTACCCTATTACGTTTGTTCATGTCTAGGATAATTCTAGTAGTTTCTGGCCCTTTAAGGACTTTGACAAAAATAATTTCTTGTCTGCATGACTCGCTGATATTATTATTTCATACTTAATTATTTGTCATGAATATGTTTCTTTGGATCTTAAGCCCTGATTTAGTTTTAGGAGCACAGAATTAAAAATAATTATTATGTAAAATGCATCAATTTTGGCAGTTACTTTACTGGCCAATTTTCTTAGTTTCTGGCCCTTGTAATTAGCAGCTCTTGGCCGTGCAGCTTTAAACCAAACTTTTGTAATTTTACACATAAATAAATGTATTCAAACAAACAATGGAGACTCCAAATGATTACACCGCGAACTAACGATAACCAACTACAATAATGATAGTCGCGTTTGTAATTATTTTTTAATTTGAAAAGTTTTTTTACTATGCACTCCTTATAAAGCGTAAAACGCTGGGTAAGATCTTTCACCTGACAAAAGTTGTACCTAATTTTATTGTAATGTAGAAAAACGGCCAAATGCGTGTCGGACTCGCACATTAAGGGCTCTGTGCCACTTTAACTGAATTAGAGATCCACTTACTCTTACTTGATAGCAAATATAACTTTTTTGCCATTTCTCTTTGTGTTGATTTTCTGTTTAATATTGTGCTATGTTACGTAATTTATTATATTTGAATAATTTTCCAATGCCACCTTAAATTTATACACATACTAGCGATCCCCCGCGACTTCGTCCGCGCGTTTTGAGTTTGCTTTCTCCCCCTCGTCGCAGCCCGTTTATTTTCTTTGCTATAAACCTCACGGAGCCTGGGACCTTTCCAACGAATGCAAAACCGTGGAAATCGGTTCGTGCGTTCTGGAGTTATAGCGTCAGGAAGGAAACCCCGACTTATTTTTATATTTAAGATATTTATGAAGTGCCACTCCGTGCCCATACTTTATACCTCTGTTATGAATTCTTGATCATTTTGTAGGTGAGTTAACTCCTTCTGCAATACCTTGTTCGCTCCTATGAAATTGGTACCTTGGTCGCTGTAGATATGACCGGGAACTCCTCGCCTCGCTGACATTTTGCGTAGTGCTGCGAGAAACGCTGATGCTGTCAGGTCAGACACCAGTTCCAGGTGTACAGCCTTGGTTGATAAGCACACAAATACGGCTACATAACCTTTATTGGACTTGACTCTACGACCTTTGCTTGCTTTGACGGCTACATGACCAGTATAATCTACCCCACAGTGATAAAATGGTCGAGATGGATTGGTTCGTGCCGCAGGTAGGTCGCCCATCAGTTGATTTAGTAGACTAGGGTTGTGTTTGCTACATTTGACGCATGATCGCAAGCGCTTTTTGGTGGCATTGTTTCCTCCAAGTAGCCAATACTTGCGGCGAATATGGACTGTGCTTAGGCGAGCCCCACCATGAAATGCTTGGTCGATGATTAGGTTTGCGAGTCTTGTTTTGCTTGGAATGATTGCCGGGTGTTTCATTTCGGGGTCCATGTTTGCATTTCTGAGTCGTTACTGAGATTTAAGTTGTATATTTTGCTTTTCTTGTTTACGCTTTTGCTCTCTCATAGATCGCTTATTTCCACGGTAAACTCTTTGTGTAGAATATTTCTGGCTATTATTAATCTTGCTTTGTTTAATTCATCTGCTGATAAGTATTGCTGTTTTATATTTCTACTTTTTAATCGAAGTATCCATGCTAGTATTCTGATTGCTTTTGATAATGAGCTTTGTTTTTCTAATAAGTTTTCTATGAACTCGCTTCCGCTTGTCATTTGCGTAACGTTGACTTGTTTTGTTTGCTTGACTTGTTTGATATCTTGATTAGTTATATAAGCTTGTTTTTCGTCATCTGTTGTTTTGTAATTGTCTATTGATTTAAGCCACGTAGGGCCCTGCCACAACAGAGAGTGCTCTGTAAGCTGTGACGGAGTCAACCCTCTGCTAGCGCAGTCAGCTGGGTTCTCTTCTGATTTGACATAACGCCAACAGCTTGATTCCATGGACGTTATAACTTCTTTTACTCGGTTGGCCACGAATGGCTTCCATCGATCTGCATTACCATTTAGCCAGCCTAGTACCACCATAGAGTCGACCCAGTCATAGATGGTGATCTCATGAGTGTTTAGACATGTTTTGATTTTAGCCATGAGTTTTGATAGGAGTACCGCCCCACAAAGTTCGAGTCGGGGCTATGCAATCTTTTTTTTGAGAGGTACTGTCACAGTCACTCCCGGCTAGTGTGGACAAAGGGTCTTTAAAAGGTACTAATATCCGAATGAAATAAAGAAATCCGGGTATAGCATTTGGCAACAAAAGTTTATTCAAATTTGCTATTTCACAATTACCTTTTAACACTTTCAAATAAAATCAAATACAAAACTTAATAGCTCAGAATTCAGTAGAGACTAGGTTAGGTTCTAATTTAGTTATCAATTTCTAATTAAATAAAGATAAACCAATATAAGTTTTTAATTTCCTAATTGATTCCAAAATTTATCCTAATTATTGCTTAATTTATTCCTAAGTTATGCTTAAATTAATTGCTAAATTATCCCACTTTTCACTAAAGTTAAAGTAAATACAAGGAAAACCAACCTTAGAATTCAACGGAGGTTACTATTTCAAATCTTTGGTGGATCAAACTACAAACAACTCTGCAACGTTACCCCAAAATTTCACCGATACCGATCCATCCTCAAAACAGCAGACAAGAAGCAAATCGATCCACCTGGAAAATCTGACTTCAAAAATAATCCAAATGAGGTCTAAGTAAGGTCACTGAAAAGAATTTACAAAATGTTAGTTCAACGCACAAACCAAAGTAAAAGTTAAAAAACTGTGAAAGCACTCCGGGAGTGCCGGCAGAAGTGAAAACTTGAATATCAACGTTGTGCATTTTTGATTTTTTGGAATAGTTATTATCAATATAAAAGTACTATCATTTTTGTGATAGAATACAATAATAATAATAATAATAATAATAATAATAATACAATAATAATAATACAATAATAATAATAAAAAAAACTGTGAAAGCACTCCGGGAGTGCCGGCAGAAGTGAAAACTTGAATATCAACGTTGTGCATTTTTGATTTTTTGGAATAGTTATTATCAATATAAAAGTACTATCATTTTTGTGATAGATTACAATAATAATAAAAATAATACAATAATAATAATAATAATAATATAATATTTTTTATAGAATACAATATTTATTTATTGCGCTATCGTACACAAACATTACAATTTATATTATATTAAATTACATTAAAAAGTTTATCTCTCAGAAAAATCAACTTACATCCATAATTTCGCCAACCGTCTTACGGTTTTTCGATCAGCTCACGTGTCCTGACGCGTAAAGAAGTTTTCACTTCAAAAAATATTTTTACGTTGGATAGTCCATTTATCGAGGAAGGCTTTAGGCTATCCTACTACTATTATAAAGGCGAAAGTTTGTAAGTATGGATGTATGGATGTATGGATGTTTGTTACTCTTTCACGTAAAAACTACTGAATGGATTTGAATGAAACTTTACCACAATATAGCTTATACAGCAGAATAACATATAGGCTACAATTTTTGAGGTTTCTAATGTGAGGTCGTAAAAAAACATGAGGTTTCTAATGTGAGGTCGTAAAAAAACACATTTTTTGCGCTTACATTGCAAACGCTGACTGAATCCTACAAGATAGATCAAGACAATGTACTACAGTATTGTACAACTTAAAAAGGTCTCCAAAAAAGTCCGTGATGGTATATGTTTATCTCTTAGGAATAACCCACAATAACCATTTTTTATCCTTTACTTTGTATGAGAAATAATGGCTTATTTACGAAGCGATTTTAAGCAATACAGTATTAATCCTTATCCAATTAAGTATGTATCTTAAATACATTGTGCATTTAATAAAGATCAATATGGATTTTTACAGCATGTAAATTAAATAAATATTTTCGAAGATATCACAGATTTAAAATGCAAAGTCATAGCAATTTCGGCGATAAATACCGTTTCGGTGATAAATACCGGCAGCGGTGCCAGGCGAACGGGGCGTGGGGGGAGCGGGGTAGGTGCTGTGGGGAAGAAGTGGCTCATCGCTGAGTGCGCGACCCGAACGCGGGCAGACACGTGAGGGCAGACGTCGTTGACATTTGTGTCCGTTTTGCGAATTTTCAAGGCACTAGCGATTTGATAAAAACGTATGGTCGCCTACTTTAAGTAATATAGGCCTAAGGTTAGTTATTGCCAGGTTTCTTTTTGGTTAGGAGTTACACGTACAAAAAGATACTTCATTTTTACGAATTACTTCATTGGTAATTCAATTACTATATAGATAGGTTACTTACAGTTAATTATAACAAATTATATAAATAAGTAGGTTAATTATAACGAATTAATTCATTGATAATTCAATTACTAGGTTAATTAAATAAGCAAAGATTGCATTAAAGTACTATCATAACAATAACTACCGTACTGTATTTTTTGGAAGTATAGAAACAACACGTACTTAAGAATTAAATTACATTAAAAAGTTTATCTCTCAGAAAAATTAACTTACATCCATAATTTCGCCAACCGTCTTACGGTTTTTCGATCAGCCCACGTGTCCTGACGCGAGTTTCACATTTTTCCCCCATCCCACAAAAGTGCTCAACGCCGCTAAAGATGTTTTCACTTCAAAAAACCCGGCCAAGTGCGAGTCGGACTCGCCCACTCAGGGTTCCGTGCCAACTTTAACTGAATTAGGGATCTACTTACTTCTACTAAGCTTAAATACCATAATATTTTGTTGACAGCAAATATAACTTTGTTTTTCATAGTGTTTGTATGAAAAACAAAGTTATGTTTGCGGTTGTTGAAAATGTGCTATATCTCAAAAACTACTGTTTCGATCCCGTCCGAAGTCCGAACCAATATTCGTTGAAAGTATTTGTTAAAGTCTACATTACATATTTTTTTCAAAATTTACACTTGCTTAGTTTAGAAGTTAGATGGGGGGGACGCCCATTTTACCACTTAGGAAGCGTCTAGCTATGAAACATTTCATTTGAGGAACTTCCATGACATTTTTAAAGATCTATCCATAGACACTCCACACGCATATTTTGGTCAAAAAATTTTTTTTTCGGTTTAAGTTTCATGTATGGGATAAATCCTTAAATTTCATATTTTTTATTTTTTGAATAAGAATCGTAAAGCGGTTAATAGGATACATCTTTATACCAAATTTCAAGAGTTTGATGCTTATAGTTACAGAATAAACTGGCTGAGACATACGGACGGACAGACAGACAGACAGACTTGATGAAACTATTAGGGTTCCGTTTTTTGCCATGGTTTGAACAAGATGGAACTAGTAGTTTTTGAGACTAGCTCATTTTCAACAACCGCAAACATAACTTTGTTCTTCATACAAACACTATGAAAAACAAAGTTATATTTGCTGTCAACAAAATATTGTGGTATTTTAGCTAAGTGAATTCCTTAAATCAGTTAAAGTTGGCACGGAACCCTCAGTACGCGAGTCCGACTCGCACTTGTCCAGTTTTTTATATATAATTGTTATCCATAAAGATGAAATAAGAAACAAAAAATTTGCGCACGGGCGGGACTTGAACCAGCAACCTTTTGGCTGACCGGGCCAAACGCTCTTACCAATTGAGCTACCCTGCTGTCAGTCCGACCCTGCGAAATTTGTGGTATCTTATGAAAACGTCAATTGCGTGACGCTTAGCGCCATCTAGCTGTCTGTTTATGAAACAGATGGCCCAAGCAGTTAGCAGCAGAATAAATTCAACTTGGAAATTGATGACGCTTCGCTATCTAAATAGAAATAGAAAACTACAACACTTACAAAAAATAAAACAACAATTTAAAAGATTGAGGCATAGGTAGGTTAGGAGGTACATGAATGAAAAGGCAAATCTACTCAGCGTATGCCACAGAATCAAATATTCTGAGGCGCTGGTCGTCCGTAGACGCCAGAAAAAGAAAAAGAGAGCACTGCTACTCACAACAAACATTTTGAAATAAAGATAAACAAATTTTGTAAAACATTTTAAAATATTTAAAACAACGTTTTAAGATAGGGAAACATTTTTCAAATTTTTGAATCTATTTTTAACTACCAACACTTTATGCTTGGAAATATCATATGCCAGATCAACCAAAAAATGAATGAAAGCAAAATAAAACTTAAGTAATTGCAAACGTATGCATAACATATGAGCACAGCAATTAACATGTCACAAACAGCGGGTTTTCCTTTTCCGTACTGTATTTTTTGGAAGTATAGAAACAACACGTACTTAAGAATTATGCCGCGAAAGCGTAAGTCTAATCTTTCCCAAAGCTCTAATAAAGCTCGAACTATGAAAGTAGCTGGACTTAACGAGACGTTTCCACAAGCCGAACTGCGAAGGCTTAAACAAGCAGAGCGTGAGGCAGCTCAAAGAGCTGCTGAGACACCAGAGCATATATTAAAAGAGTTTGTTTGTTTGAACGCGCTTATCTCAGGAACTGCTGGACCGATTTGAAAAAATATTTCTGTGTTGGATAGCTTAATTTATCGAGAAAGGCTTTAGGATATAAAACATCACGCTGCGACGGGAGGGGAGGGAGCAAACTCAAAACGCGCGGACGAAGTCGCGGGGGACCGCTAGTCTATACTTATCTATACTAATATTATAAAGCTGAAGAGTTTGTTTGTTTGTTTGTTTGTTTGTTTAAACGCGCTAATCTCAAAAACTACTGGCCCGATTTGAAAAATTTTTTTTACGTTGGATAGTCCATTTATCGAGGAAGGCTTTAGGCTATATAACATAAAGATACGACTCATAAGACCACAGCAGCAATGAAAAATGTTGCGAAAACGGGAGAAAGATATTCCTTTTGAGAGCTTCCGCTGCATACGCTGCGGAAACCGCTTAAGTTACACAAAAATCATGTATGACAGGATTGTTCAACATTAAAAGTTCTATAATAAAGTCCGCGACAGCATATGTCTATCTTTTATGGTTGACTTACTACAACCTTTTTTATGTTAAAAAATTTGTAAAAAAAATAATGCATTATTTTAAGAGGTGTATTATACACACAGGTATTAATTCTTATCAAAATAAATACATTCATCATCACGAGCATTTCATTTAGAACCAATTTGCCTTTTATATCATTTGATTTCAATAAATATCTTAGGAGCTATCACAGTTTTAACATAACTCCGCACCAAAATAATGTTCGCAGCTTAAGTACAACGTGCGCTTGCGCTAATCTATACTAATATATTATAAAGCTGAAGAGTTTGTTTGTTTGTTTGTTTGTTTGTTTGTTTGAACGCGCTAATCTCAGAAACTACTAGCCCGATTTGAAAAATTATTTTTATGTTAGATAGTGCATTTATCGAGGAAGGCTTTAAGCTATATAACATAAACATACGACTCACAAGACCACAGCAGCAATGAAAAATGTTGCGAAAACGGGAGAAAGATATTCCTTTTGAGAGCTTCCGCTGCGTACGCTGCGGAAACCGCTAAAGTTACACAAAAATTATGTATGACAAGATTGTTCAACATTAAGAGTTCTATAATAAACTCCGCGACAACATAAGTCTATCTTTTATGGTTGACTTACTACAACCTTTTTTATGTTAATAAATTTGTAAAAAAATAATGCATCATTTTTAGAGGTGTATTATACACACAGGTATTTATTCTTATCAAAATAAATACATTCATCATCACGATCATTTCATTAAGAACAAAGTTGCCCATTATATCATATGATTCCAATAAATATCTTAGGAGCTATCACAGTTTTAACATAACTCCGCACCAAAATAATGTTCGCAGCTTAAGTACAACGTGCGCTTGCGCTAATCTATACTAATATTATAAAGCTGAAGAGTTTGTTTGTTTGTTTGTTTGAACGCGCTAATCTCAGAAACTACTGATCCGATTTGAAAAATTATTTTTATGTTGGATAGTCCATTTATCGAGGAAGGCTTTAGGCTATATAACATAAAGATAAGACTCACAAGACCACAGCAGCAATGACAAATGTTGCGAAAACGGGAGAAAGATATTTCTTTTGAGAGCTTCCGCTGCGTACGCTGCGGAAACCGCTAAAGTTACACAAAAATCATGTATGACAAGATTGTTCAACATTAAGAGTTCTATAATAAAGTCCGCGACAGCATATGTCTATCTTTTATGGTTGACTTACTACAACCTTTTTTATGTTAATAAATTTGTAAAAAAATAATGCATCATTTTTAGAGGTGTATTATACACACAGGTTTTTATTCTTCTCAAAATAAATAAATTTCATCATTACGAGCATTTCATTTAGAACAAAGTTGCCCTTTATATCATTTGATTCCAATAAATATCTTAGGAGCTATCACAGTTTTAACATAACTCCGCACCAAAATAATGTTTGCAGCTTAAGTACAACGTGCGCTTGCGCTAATCTATACTAATATTATAAAGCTGAAGAGTTTGTTTGTTTGTTTGTTTGTTTGTTTGTTTGTTTGTTTGAACGCGCTAATCTCAGAAACTACTTGCCCGATTTGAAAAATTATTTTTACGTTGGATAGTCCATTTATCGAGGAAGGCTTTAGGCTATATAACATAAAGATACGACTCACAAGACCACAGCAGCAATAAAAAATGTTGCGAAAACGGGAGAAAGATATTCCTTTTGAGAGCTTCCGCTGCGTACGCTGCGGAAACCGCTAAAGTTACACAAAAATCATGTATGACAAGATTGTTCAACATTAAGAGTTCTATAATAAAGTCTGCGACAGCATATGTCTATCTTTTATGGTTGACTTACTACAACCTTTTTTATGTTAATAAATTTGTAAAAAAATAATGCATTATTTTTAGAGGTGTATTATACACACAGGTATTTATTCTTATCAAAATAAATACATTCATCATCACGAGCATTTAATTTAGAACAAAGTTGCCCTTTATATCATTTGATTTCAATAAATATCTTAGGAGCTATCACAGTTTTAACATAACTCCGCACCAAAATAATGTTCGCAGCTTAAGTACAACGTACGCTTGCGCTAATTATATTATAAAGCTGAAGAGTTTGTTGGTTTGAACGCGCTTATCTCAGGAACTACTGAACCGATTTGGAAATTTTTTTCTGTGTTAGATAGCTTATTTATTGAGAAAGGTTTTAGGATATAAAACATCACGCTGCGACGGGAGGGTAGGGAGCAAACTCAAAACGCGCGGACGAAGTCGCGGGGGACCGCTATTATATTATAAAGCTGAAGAGTTTGTTGGATTGAACGCGCTTATCTCAGGAACTGCTGAACCGATTTGAAAAAATATTTCTGTGTTAGATAGCTTATTTATTGAGAAAGGCTTTAGGAAATAAAACATCACGCTGCGACGGGAGGGGAGGGAGCAAACTTGAAACGCGCGGACGAAGTCGCGGGGGACCGCTAGTTATATTATAAAGCTGAGTTTGTTGGTTTGAACGCGCTTTCTCAGGAACTGCTGAACCGATTTGAAAAAATATTTCTGTGTTACATAGCTTATTTATTGAGAAAGGCTTTAGGATATAAAACTTCACGCTGCGACAGGAGGGGAAGGAGCAAACTCAAAACGCGCGGACGAAGTCGCGGGGGACCGCTAGTTATATTATAAAGCTGAAGAGTTTGTTGGTTTGAACGCGCTTATCTCAGGAACTGGTGAACCGATTTGAAAAAATATTTCTGTGTTAGATAGCTTATTTATTGAGGAAGGCTTTAGGATAAAAAACATCACGCTGCGACGGGAGAGGAGGGAGCAAACTCAAAACGCGCGGACGAAGTCGCGGGGGACCGCTATATATTATAAAGCTGAAGAGTTTGTTTGTTTGTTTGAACGCGCTAATCTCAAAAGCTACTGGACCGATTTTTTTTTGTCGGATAGTTCGTTTATTGCGGAAGGCTTTAGGCTATAAAACGTACTACGCTGCAACATACTCAAAATACGCGGGCGCAGTCGCGCGGGACTGCTAGTATATGATAAAGCTGAAGAGTTTGTTTGTTTGAACGCGCTTATCTCAGGAACTGCTGGACCGATTTGAAAAAATATTTCTGTGTTGGATAGCTTATTTATTGAGAAAGGCTTTAGGATATAAAACATGACGCTACGACGGGAGGGGAGGGAGCAAACTCAAAACGCGCGGACGAAGTCGCAGGGGACCGCTAGTAATATTATAAAGCTGAAGAGTTTGTTTGTTTGTTTGTTTGTTGGAACGCGCTAATCTCAAAAACTACTGGCCCGATTTGAAAATTTTTTTTTGCGTTGGATAGTCCATTTATCGAGGAAGGCTTTCGGCTATATAACATAAAGATACGACTCATAAGACCACAGCAGAAATGAAAAATGTTGCGAAAACGGGAGAAAGATATTCCTTTTAAGAGCTTCCGCTGCATACGCTGTGAAAACCGCTTAAGTTACACAAAAATCATGTATGACAGGATTGTTCAGCATTAAGAGTTCTATAATAAAGTCCGCGACAGCATATGTCTATCTTTTATGGTTGACTTACTACAACCTTTTTTATGTTAATAAATTTGTAAAAAAATAATGCATTATTTTTAGAGGTGTATTATACACACAGGTATTTATTCTTATCAAAATAAATACATTCATCATCACGAGCATTTCATTTAGAACCAAGTTGCCCTTTATATCATTTGATTTCAATAAATATCATTGGAGCTATCACAGTTTTAACATAACTCCGCACCAAAATAATGTTCGCAGCTTAAGTACAACGTGCGCTTGCGCTAATCTACACTAATATTATAAAGCTGAAGAGTTTGTTTGTTTGTTTGTTTGTTTGAACGCGCTAATCTCAAAAACTACTGGCCCGATTTGAAAAAATATTTTTACGTTGGATAGTCCATTTATCGAGGAAGGCTTTAGGCTATATAACATAAAGATACGACTCATAAGACCACAGCAGAAATGAAAAATGTTGCGAAAACGGGAGAAAGATATTCCTTTTGAGAGCTTCCGCTGCATACGCTGCGGAAACCGCTTAAGTTACACAAAAATCATGTATGACAGGATTGTTCAGCATTAAGAGTTCTATAATAAAGTCCGCAACAGCATATGTCTATCTTTTATGGTTGACTTACTACAACCTTTTTTATGTTAGTAAATTTGTAAAAAAATAATGCATTATTTTTAGAGGTATATTATGCACACAGGTATTTATTCTTATCAAAATAAATACATTCATCATCACGAGCATTTCATTTAGAACCAAGTTGCCCTGTATATCATTTGATTTCAATAAATATCTTAGGAGCTATCACAGTTTTAACATAACTCCGCACCAAAATAATGTTCGCAGCTTAAGTACAACGTGCGCTTGCGCTAATCTATACTAATATATTATAAAGCTGAAGAGTTTGTTTGTTTGAACGCGCTTATCTCAGGAACTGCTGGACCGATTTGAAAAAATATTTCTGGGTTGGATAGCTTATTTATCGAGAAAGGCTTAAGGATATAAAACATGACGCTGCGACGGGAGGGGAGAGAGCAAACTTAAAACGCGCGGACGAAGTCGCGGGGGACCGCTAGTATATTATAAAGCTGAAGAGTTTGTTTGTTTGAACGCGCTTCTCTCAGGAACTGCTGGACCGATTTGAAAAAATATTTCTGTGTTGGATAGCTTATTTATCGAGAAAGGCTTTAGGATATAAAACATGACGCTGCGACGGGAGGGGAGGGAGCAAACTCAAAACGCGCGGACGAAGTCGCGGGGGACCGCTAGTAATATTATAAAGCTGAAGAGTTTGTTTGTTTGAACGCGCTTATCTCAGGAACTGCTGGACCGATTTGAAAAAATATTTCTGTGTTGGATAGCTTATTTATCGAGAAAGGCTTTAGGATATAAAACATGACGCTGCGACGGGAGGGGAGGGAGCAAACTCAAAACGCGCGGACGACGTCGCGGGGGACCGCTAGTATATTATAAAGTTGAAGAGTTTGTTTGTTTGAACGCGCTTATCTCAGGAACTGCTGGACCGATTTGAAAAAATATTTCTGTGTTGGATAGCTTATTTATCGAGAAAGGCTTAAGGATATAAAACATGACGCTGCGACGGGAGGGGAGGGAGCAAACTCAAAACGCGCGGACGAAGTCGCGGGGGACCGCTAGTATAATATAATGTTTGAAGAGAATGAATTTCAAATAACACATGCGGATATAAATTACATAAGGTATAAAATGGATGTGGATAGATGGGCAGAAGATATTAATGGACAAACTAAATCGTTGCATATTGTACATATGAACGTTTGCTCGTTACGAAAACATTTCGGCGAGCTACTCGTGCTTTTAAAGGAGTGCCTATCCAATTTCGACATCATATGTCTGACTGAAATTAACATTAAGGAGGACGAGGTACCTTTTTACAAGTTAGATGGATTTAACACATACGCATCTGTGCGACAAAACCAGCGTGGAGGAGGGATAATAGTGTACGTGAGACAGGAAATTAAATTCGAAAAACAGGCCGTAAGTACAACGCAAAATGAGTTAGTGCTTGGGCGAATCACAATAAATCAATATACAGCCGAACTATTTGTTATTTATAGACCACCAGACACGAACAAAACAATATTTATAACGGAAATCTATACTAATATTATAAAGCTGAAGAGTTTGTTTGTTTGTTTGTTTGTTTGAACGCGCTAATCTCAGAAACTACTGGCCCGATTTGAAAAAATATTTTTATGTTGGATAGTCCATTTATCGAGGAAGGCTTTAAGCTATATAAAATAAAGATACGACTCACAAGACCACAGCAGCAATGAAAAATGTTGCGAAAACGTGAGAAAGATATTCCTTTTGAGAGCTTCCGCTGCGGAAACCGCTAAAGTTACACAAAAATCAGGTATGACAGGATTGTTCAGCATTAAGAGTTCTATAATAAAGTCTGCGACAGCATAAGTCTATCTTTTATGGTTGATTTACTACAACCTTTTTTATGTTAATAAATTTGTAAAAAAATAATGCATCATTTTTAGAGGTGTATTATACACACAGGTATTTATTTTTATTAAAATAAATACATTCATCATCACGAGCATTTCGTTTCGAACAAAGTTGCCCTTTATATCATTTGATTCCAATAAATATCTTAAGAGCTATCACAGTTTTAACATAACTCCGCACCAAAATAATGTTCGCAGCTTAAAAGTACAACGTGCGCTTGCGCTAATCTATACTAATATTATAAAGCTGAAGAGTTTGTTTGTTTGTTTGTTTGAACGCGCTAATCTCAAAAACTACTGGCCCGATTTGAAAAATTATTTTTACGTTAGATAGTCCATTTATCGAGAAAGGCTTTAGGCTATATCGTCGGTCGGAAACAGTAATGGAACATTTCAAAATGACCTGTTCTGAGTAATTAAGGTTTAAAGATTTTGAAAATATTCCATTGTTATTTTATTATATCTAGAGACAATTTAGTAATATTTTTTTAATTTATTTATATGCAGATTATAGTCAAGTTTATTGTGTATTACCTACTAAGATTCAGGATATCATTTGTAATTAATGAGTTATCAGTTTTTTTTTTGAAATGTTCCAATAATGAATTAAAATTTTCCTGAAAATCAAAGAATTATTTGGAATATTTCTAAATAAGCCAGTAATGAAATTAAACAACCAATCAATTTAGAAACCTTAATGGTTTATCATGTTTAAAAAAACTTAAAGAAATCTGTTAAATCTATAATATTTAGGTGCGTCAAATTAATCATTTTCGTTATGTTTATCGGGTTCAATATGATAGTCTCTAGCCTCCAAACTTGAGTAATAATCTCGGTAAACTCTAGGAATAACATTTGGTCGCTGGTGGTACTTAAATCGTAAATTAACCCATTATAGACTTTTTTTGAAGTGTGACATTTTTTTAAATGTTCTTAATTATGGTCTACTTAATGCTATACAAGTACTAAAAAAATATCGAACCTGGAATCCGATAAGGAATAATCTAGAAAAAAAATGCTCAGTAGATTAAAAACATACGATTATCGTGGACTTTATAAAAATTAAGTAAATTATACATTTTATTATTATTATTATCATATGTATTATTATACAAACAACTAGCAGGAGTGGCATTAAATGTAAAAAAGTATATATTGGGTAAATAACATTTATTTTTATCTTTGAATATTCAAAAATTAGGAATGGAACTTGGTATTTTACGCTGCACATAGTCCCACGTTACATTTTCTACACTCTTATCTTGTTCGAGAGTTGCAATCATCTTGAGCACATCTACGACGGCTTGAAGAAGGAACAAGAAGGTGATCCCGACCATCAAACCTTATAGCATCGGTTACACAGTTGTCCGTTCGAGATTGTTTTACAGTTTTGGGCCACCCGCCGCTTAGAGAGTTAAATACGCTTGAGTTATATGCCTGCGGAAATCTAACTGGCTTTCAACACTGCCTGCTTGTTTCGATAGCACCCAAGCATTGCAAATGGTTACGTCAATCATGTACGTAAAAATAGACCACCACCACTTTTTACCTCTTATGTCAATGCGATACGTATTTATGTTCTGATCCATAAGATCTGTACCACCCACTTTACGGTATTTTGAAAATATTGCTGGTCGCGGAACACTTATCTTCTTTTTCTCTGCTGCGCTATATCACAGGACTTACGCCATGAACAGTGGACATCGCTGTCACAACTGAAGTATCCACCCAGCAAACGACAGAGATATCGTCATCAACGCATTTTACAGATACGTAGTAACCGCGATTTTATTTTCAGTAAATCATTTTTATTTGTCAAAGGAATGTCTTTCGGCAAGCGGTTTACACGCACAGCTCCAGTTCCATTATAGCCTCGACTTTTCAAATGTAGCAAAATCTGAAAACCGGTAACTAAATTATCACAGTAAAAACTTGGGGGCCGAGGTTGCACATTGCTAGACAAATCGTCAATCATCTTTGCTAAAGGAGCTGCAGCTTGGCCAAACTCTTGGTCGTACTTAGGATTCACATTTAGACTCTTGCCTTGATAGATTTCAAAATCTAATATATAAACATAGACTTTGAAGCCAAATCTGATAGGCTTTCCGCGAATGTATTGCTTGCAGCCATGTTTTCCGAAATATTCAATCATGGACTCATCATAGTTTAGAGCAGCTGATGGCACATAATTTTCGCGGAAGGCCTTTCAAAGCAAGTCAGTCAAAGGTTAAAGTTTCCACATTTTATCGGTTACATCAATCTTTGTATTATCTGCACAATGCAAAAAGCGCAGTCTTGAAGCGATCTCGTCTCATAGAGTTGTAAATCATTTCGTTTCTCATATCAGAACCTTGATCCCAGTAAGCAATTTAGGAACGCAGCATATTTCGCCGATTGATCAACTAACAATCTCATATGTTCTCCACTTCAAAATATCTCGAACATTTCTACAGATTTTTCTCTATACTTCTCACCATCAAGAAAAGTAGGCAACTGCTTCGAGAAATCTTCTTTCACCCAGGTACGTACAGGCTTTGCTTTTTTTCGTATAGGTTCGTCTATGTAAGAACTTTCCGAATCATCACTGGAAGCACTTAAACTAGCTACTTCAACTCTAGCATTATTAGCATTGCAGCGTCCACGTCCACGGCTACGTGAGCTAGAACGACCTCGTCCTCTTGAAGCACGACGACCTCGGCCTTCACAGGAATCCTGGGGAAACGTAGAGTGCATTTCTGGCGGTGTACAAGTAATGTATCTTGTTGTTTCTCGACATGAACGACGTGGTCGCGAGCTTTTCGCTAATACGACCTCACAAGAGGCGCTGAACTCCGACCAGTGAGATTATTTATGTCCGCACTAGCATCTTTGTCTCCTGAATCTTCATCTGAATGAACGACTGGATCTGGTGGATATATAAATATTTCTTCGTTTTCTATAATTTGATAAATAATTTTCACACTAAAGTATCTAGTTATTTTAGGATTGATTAGGTTACCTAGTATGTTATAGGCAATAAATAACCTACTACTTTGTTTAACTTAAGCAAAAAGAGACCCATACTAGCATAATAAGCTATCTGAAACTTCTTTTATTAAAATAGTAAGTAGTTTTGAAAATAGTATCTGTATATAACTAACTGTTAAACTCATCATGATCACTCTCTGAACTCCTTGTTTGCTATTTTTTGCTTATTTAAGCAATGTTTTAGCTCTCGAACTAATTTTTCAATTTACTATATCAAATTTCAATCCCCGTCTGACCACTACACTGAGCGTTCAAAGCGCGACTGGCACATAACACGAATTAAAAATAATCAAGTGAAGAATTTCAGAGCCATACTGGAACATTTCGAAATATTTGATTAATGAATCATAGTTGCACTTTAAAATTTAGGGTGCCAGTGGGACATTTCTAAATAAACTGCTACTGAAAACGAAGAGATCACTAAAATTTATATTTCTTTATCGGAATAAACAGTTTTCTGTGAAAGAGAAATGACATTTGAGTTGTACCGATAGTGATTTGGATAAAATATTCAATTTCCTACCATTCTACATACTCATCTCAAAACACGTAATTTTGGAAATGTTCCAGTAATGAATCCGACCGACGATATAACATAAAGATACGACTCATAAGACCACAGCAGAAATGAAAAATGTTGCGAAAACGGGAGAAAAATATTCCTTTTGAGAGCTTCCGCTGCATACGCTGCGAAAACCGCTTAAGTTACACAAAAATCATGTGTGACAGGATTGTTTAACATTAAAAGTTCTATAATAAAGTCCGCGACAGCATATGTCTATCTTTTATGGTTGACTTACTACAACCTTTTTTATGTTAATAAATTTGTAAAAAAATAATGCATTATTTTTAGAGGTGTATTATACACACAGGTATTTATTCTCATCAAAATAAATACATTCATCATCACGAACATTTCATTTAAAACCAAGTTGCCCTTTATATCATTTGATTTCAATAAATATCTTAGGAGCTATCACAGTTTTAACATAACTCCGCACCAAAATAATGTTCGCAGCTTAAGTACAACGTGCGCTTGCGCTAATCTATACTAATATTATAAAGCTGAAGAGTTTGTTTGTTTGTTTGTTTGTTTGAACGCGCTAATCTCAAAAGCTACTGGCCAGATTTGATTTTTTTTTTTACGTTGGATAGTCCATTTATCGAGAAAGGCTTTAGGCTATATAACATAAAGATACGACTCATAAGACCACAGCAGAAATGAAAAATGTTGCGAAAACGGGAGAAAGATATTCCTTTTAAGAGCTTCCGCTGCATACGCTGTGAAAACCGCTTAAGTTACACAAAAATCATGTATGACAGGATTGTTCAGCATTAAGAGTTCTATAATAAAGTCCGCGACAGCATATGTCTATCTTTTATGGTTGACTTACTACAACCTTTTTTATGTTAATAAATTTGTAAAAAAATAATGCATTATTTTTAGAGGTGTATTATACACACAGGTATTTATTCTTATCAAAATAAATACATTCATCATCACGAGCATTTCATTTAGAACCAAGTTGCCCTTTATATCATTTGATTTCAATAAATATCATTGGAGCTATCACAGTTTTAACATAACTCCGCACCAAAATAATGTTCGCAGCTTAAGTACAACGTGCGCTTGCGCTAATCTACACTAATATTATAAAGCTGAAGAGTTTGTTTGTTTGTTTGAACGCGCTAATCTCAAAAACTACTGGCCCGATTTGAAAAAATATTTTTACGTTGGATAGTCCATTTATCGAGGAAGGCTTTAGGCTATATAACATAAAGATACGACTCATAAGACCACAGCAGAAATGAAAAATGTTGCGAAAACGGGAGAAAGATATTCCTTTTGAGAGCTTCCGCTGCATACGCTGCGGAAACCGCTTAAGTTACACAAAAATCATGTATGACAGGATTGTTCAGCATTAAGAGTTCTATGAATATCAGTAGATGGCGCTGCGCCACAATGTAAACATTAGCTCCGTATTTATTGAATGATAAAAATATATAATAGTGGTTATCGGTTAATTTAATTATTACTACTGCATCTGTGAAACCAAGTGACTGTGCACAAACGTTATCCTCTGTAAATATGGAACATTTATGTGGCGAAGTGATCAAGACAATAGGTACTCTGAATACGTTGTGACTAAAATATTACTGCAGTGAACTATTGACTATATTATTATCTAGGACATAAAAAACATTCTTGAATCAATATCGTGTAAGAACATGAGCTACCGTTGAAAACGGTCCACAAATAATTAATTGAACATTATAATTGTACAACTTAAAAACCGTTCATTTGACTGTTTTGATTAATTGTTGTGTTACGGTCACTCATAAGTCGCTAAAGATCTTCATCTACCATCAATCGTGTTACATAGTAGCGCCATCTTGTAGCAAATGACAGAACTTTCACCCCAAACTGCAACCGGTGTTGACATCTATGATTCTTGAGCATGACTTGATGATTATCAACCTAAAACGAGCTGCGCTATGCAGTGGACAAATTCGCCGATACAATTATTGGTCGATTGGCGCAGCGGTTTGGAGCGCTGTTTTAACTAACTGAGCTTTCCGCGCCGTATCCAAGGATTCTGGGTTCGAATCTCGCTGCTGTATAAAAATCTTGAATTCCTATTTTTTTAATAAATTTTATATAAGTGTTATTTATAAATTATCACGATGTTGACGCGTGCTGCAAAACAAAGGGCTTTATCCAATAGTAGCAAAACAATAAAAAATGCTCTTTGCTACAAATGTAAGTCAACTGTGAATATTGTGAAGACTATTCAATGTAGTAAATGCGAAAGGAGGTTTGAGTTCGACTGCGTTGGACTATCGGAGAAGTTGTATCGTATCTCAAACAAAGAAAACAAACAAAAATGGAAATGCCCAACATGTTCTCAAGCAAAAGCAAAGAGTAATACCGTCCATCAAAATACAACTACAAGAGGAAAACAACCTGCTCTGCAAAGTAACTACGATGCAATAACAATGAATAAAACTTGCTCAGAGCAATCGACGGAATCTCGAAGCGAAGAAAACATCTATTTGGATTTTCCAACACAAAACGACACAATAACAGAAGACTCTTACATGGCTGCTACGGACAGACTATCACGAAGTGCAGAAAATACACTGTTGAATGACACAATTAATAACTACGAGCTGCAAGAGGAAATTCAACAATTAAAAATGCATCTGGCCTCCACAGAATCAGAGTTGGAACGAGTAATACTGGAAAACAACAATCTAAATAAATGTGTTAAAAAACTAAACAAAGAACTAGAAATACTTAAGAATCTCTGCAGGGTTCCTCAGCATATTGATAATCCCCAGCATAGGAAAAGGCACTCTTTAACACCTACAATTTCAGCTACATCCTCCTCACCTAACATTCAAGTTGACGATTCACAAAATATTATAACTACTTTACAAAAACAGCTAGAAAACGCAAACTATCTTATATCACAACTTAATGACCAAATTGCAGATATAACACATGGAAATAAAACTTCATCTGAAGAATCACTTCTGAGTGACAATGATATACCAACACATAATTCGCCGAAAGAAGACTGTCAACTAAAATACCAAGATTGTACTGCAAAAAAATATAATTTAAACCACAGACCACAAAACTTAAGCAAGAAAAACCTGCTTGTGCTAAGTACTTTGAGATCAAACGGTGTGCTGCGAAGACTGGATAAATCTTTTGGACAAAACTTTAATTATTTACACTTTAGTAAGCCTGGGGCAGGTATTCTGAACTTGCTTGACAACATCGAGAAAAACGTGAAAAATTTGAAAACCACCGACTGCTGTATAATTTTTATTGGAGAAGCTGACTTCCGGGAATCACATGACAACCACTCATTAGTATGCAATCTTCGGAACTCTCTGCAGAACATTGCGTCGTCTACAAACATCATAGTCTGTGCACCCCTGTATATTTGTGGCAGGACTCTACACAACTGCCGTGTTGAAGACTTCAATGATCTACTCTATCAAGACATGAAAACTCACGACTATGGCACACTTTATGATAGTAATAAAAACCTTAACTTGGATATGTTCGCAGATTCGGGGAAAATCAACGGTTTGGGACTAAGTCATATTTTCAGTGAGCTAAAAGAACTAACCAACTGTTTGCTTAAGAATAATAATTTACCTGATAGCAGTGTCAGAAACAAGAATGTTTTTCATGGAAAGGATGTTGAGATTTTTGATTCCACTAAGGATACACCGCAGGCACAAGCACATTACACAGGGACACATACGAGTAAAACACACAAGGACACACCACAACGCTTACATAAGAGTAGAAAAACATTATTAGACTATTTCCCTTTAATTAATAAACCAGAAAAAAAGGGAACACAAAATACTTTTTTTCGTTAAGGATGACGCTGCAAATTACTTAAACATTCTCCACCAGAATATCGCTGGCGTATTAGGTAAACAAGACACCATAGAAATAACTTTAAATTCATTAGATGATACTCAGAAAAGAGTTGATATTTTGTGTTTTTCTGAAACATTTATCAGATCTGGAAGCGAATGTAACTTAAAACTAAATAACTTTGTATTGGCTGACTGGTATTCACGTAACAATAAAAAACGCGGAGGAGTTTGTATTCTGTGTAAGGCCAACCTCAAGTTCAGGAGACTATTATTCCTTAAAGAGTTTACCACCGATTACACGTTCGAATGCTGTGGCATAGAACTCCTACAACATAAATGCATAATCGTTTGCCTTTACAGAATTCCTAACAGTAATCCCTTTATTTTCTTAAATAAACTTGAATTGATTCTAAATAAGATTCAAAAAAATGTAAAAAAGAAAGTTATATTGTTAGGTGATTTTAATATAAACCTACTTCAGGAGTCACCTGAGCTTGAGGAATATAAAATGTTGACACAGAACTACAACTTAAAACTCCACATCACTAAGCCAACCAGACGAAAATCGTGTCTAGATCAAATTATAAGCACGATACCTGAAGCTACTGCTGAAATCTTACAGTTAGGTCTATCAGACCATGAAACGGGGCAATATCTTTCTATACCAACGGCACACAAAGAGGTGTCTGGCAAGCCTCGTTTTATACAAAAAAGGGAAATTACTTTTGAAAATATGAATAAATTCTTGGCTTGTCTATGTAGCATCTCATGGTCGGAGGTCTATAATGAACTTGATACTAACAGAGCTTTTGAGTACTTTCACAAAACGATAGTATTTTATTACAATTTGTGTTTCCCTATTAACCTAATAAAAATACATAATAAAACAAAACATCCTCACTGGATATCAAAAGGTCTTAAAAAATCGGCTAAAACTAAACGACTCTTAAGATTTAAATTTTATAAAACAAAACGATACTCTGACAAACTTGAATACTACAGCTATAATAAATTATTTAAAAAATGCATAGAAATGGCTCAAAAAATCTGCAACAAAAAATATATTGACAATGCCAAAAATATCTGTTCGGCTTCATGGAAAGTTATAAATAATAATATTACAGTACAACCAAAGAAAGATTTTGACAACTATATACTTGTAGATAGGGACATTGAAATTAATAATCCAATTGACATCGCTAATATTTTTAATAATTATTTTATAAACATGACTAACACTGACCTTCCGAATAACAACACATATAAACATGACATCAAACAAAACGATAAAATTATATTCTTATTCCCAACAAACGACGAAGAAATACTAAAAATTATAAAAACTCTCAAAAATACTTTATCTACTGGCTATGATAATATTTCGACAAAAGTAATAAAACACTGCTCTCATGTTTTAGCGCCATTGTTATCACACATTGTAAATCTATCTCTTTCTGAAGGCGTCTTCCCCGAAATATTAAAAAAAACTGTCATAAAACCTATTTATAAAAAAGGGGATAAAAAAGACCCTGCCAACTACAGACCCATAGCCTTGATACCTATTTTATCAAAGGTACTAGAGAAAGTTATGCATAAAAGATTAATAGATTTCATGAATAAGAATAACATTTTATGTTCTGAGCAGTATGGCTTTCAAAAAGGAAAGTGTACTACATTGGCAGCATTTAAATTAATTAATGAAATAATAGATAACTTAAACCGCAAAATTAACATTACAGCCATATTCTTTGATATGACAAGGGCGTTTGATTTTGTGTGTCACAATTTGCTATTAAAAAAATGTGAAAAATATGGCTTACGTGGAGTAACCTTGGATTGGCTTGCGAGCTATTTAAAAAACCGCACACAGTATGTAGAGATACCTGGCTTCAATACGAACATGGAGCAGACATTTTCCAAATCGGATACTCTGAATTCCAATGAAGTTGGAGTACCACAGGGCAGTATTTTAGGCCCCTTACTGTTCCTCATATACATAAACGACCTGCCTCTGGCCACTAAACAAAAATGCTTTCTCTTCGCGGATGACTTGTCTATTGTTATACCCAGCAAAAAATCACTTGACTACAATGAACAAGTAAATGCATGTGTTAACAATATATTAAACTGGCTTAATTCTAACAATTTAAAAATAAATATAAGCAAAACAAAATACATTCAATTCTTGAACAAAAATGGTAATAGAAAACAGTTAAATATCATATGCAATGGACAAGAGGTGGTAGAAACGGAGGATGCTACATTTTTAGGCTTAAAACTTGATAAAAACTGCTCATGGAAATCACATATTGACCATGTATGTAACAAAGTAAACCGCTTTAGATATGCGCTATGGAGATTGGCATCAGTCACCAATCTGCAAACTGCCTTAAAGGCATATCACGGTTACGTAGCTGCTAACTTAAGATATGGAATATTGCTGTGGGGAAATTCGGTAGAAATACAGAGAGCCTTCATTGCACAAAAACAATGCATCCGAGCTTTAGCACACGTTCCTCCTTTTACTACATGCAAACCATTATTTAAAGACATGAGATTACTAACACTTCCTTCCATGTATATTTTCGAAGCTTGTAAGTTTGCCAAGCAGCACCCTGAACTATTTATAAAGAAAAAAAATGTGTGCTTTAATACTAGATATCCGAATAAATTGATCCTGCCGGATATAAAGACTAGTGTATGTAGTAGAAACAGCCATGCAATGATTGTAAGAATTTATAATAATCTTCCCACAGACATCGCTAATTTACCACCAAATTTATTTAAAAGTCACTTGTACAATTGGCTCATAAACAGTGCTTTCTATTCTGTTGCTGAGTATCTATCCAAGTAACCTATAAACTGACCTTAATTGACATAATTTATTATATAATTGACATTCACATTTTAATTGACATTTTAATTAATTCAACATGCCGTTAATTTCATTGTTTGTTTAGCTAATTCAAATGTAGGTACACGTACTTAATATTAGAAATTTAGAAATGCATTGAATTTTGTAAGCCAGTAATGGTAAATGTGCTGATCTTTAAAATATCGAACCATCTATGTAATACCACATTTATGCAAATAAATTGATTTGATTTGATTTGATTTGATTTGATTTGATTTAATAAAGTCCGCGACAGCATATGTCTATCTTTTATGGTTGACTTACTACAACCTTTTTTATGTTAGTAAATTTGTAAAAAAATAATGCATTATTTTTAGAGGTATATTATGCACACAGGTATTTATTCTTATCAAAATAAATACATTCATCATCACGAGCATTTCATTTAGAACCAAGTTGCCCTTTATATCATTTGATTTCAATAAATATCTTAGGAGCTATCACAGTTTTAACATAACTCCGCACCAAAATAATGTTCGCAGCTTAAGTACAACGTGCGCTTGCGCTAATCTATACTAATCTATACTAATATTATAAAGCTGAAGAGTTTGTTTGTTTGTTTGTTTGTTTGTTTGTTTGAACGCGCTAATCTCAGAAACTACTGGCCCGATTTGAAAAATTATTTTTACGTTGGATAGTCCATTTATCGAGGAAGGCTTTAGGCTATATAACATAAAGATACGACTCATAAGACCACAGCAGCAATGAAAAATGTTGCGAAAACGGGAGAAAGATATCCCTTTTGAGAGCTTCCGCTGCGTACACTGCGGAAACCGCTAAAGTTACACAAAAATCATGTATGACAAGATTGTTCAGCATTAAGAGTTCTATAATAAAATCCGCGACAGCATAAGTCTATCTTTTATGTTTGACTTACTACAACCATTTTTATGTTAATGAATTTGTAAAAAAAATAATGCATTATTTTTAGAGGTTTATTATACACACAGGTATTTATTCTTATCAAAATAAATACATTCATCATCACGAGCATTTCATTTAGAACAAAGTTGCCCTTTATATCATTTGATTCCAATAAATATCTTAGGAGCTATCACAGTTTTAACATAACTCCGCACCAAAATAATGTTCGCAGCTTAAGTATAAAGTGCGCTTGCGCTAATTATATTATAAAGCTGAAGAGTTAGTTGCCGGAACTGCTGAACCGATTTAAAAAAATATTTCTGTGTTAGATAGCTTATTTATTGAGAAATGCTTTAGGATATAAAACGTCACGCTGCGACGGGAGGGGAGGGAGCAAACTCAAAACGCGCGGACGAAGTCGCGGGGGACCGCTAGTTACATTATTAAGCTGAAGAGTTTGTTGGTTTGAACGCGCTTATCTCAGGAACTGCTGAACCGATTTGAAAAAATATTTCTGTGTTAGATAGCTTATTTATTGAGAAAGGCTTTAGGATATAAAACATCACGCTGCGACGGGAGGGGAGGGAGCAAACTCAAAACGCGCGGACGAAGTCGCGGGGGACCGCTAGTATATTATAAAGCTGAAGAGTTTGTTTGTTTGAACGCGCTTCTCTCAGGAACTGCTGGACCGATTTGAAAAAATATTTCTGTGTTGGATAGCTTATTTATCGAGAAAGGCTTTAGGATATAAAACATGACGCTGCGACGGGAGGGGAGGGAGCAAACTCAAAACGCGCGGACGAAGTCGCGGGGGACCGCTAGTAATATTATAAAGCTGAAGAGTTTGTTTGTTTGAACGCGCTTATCTCAGGAACTGCTGGACCGATTTGAAAAAATATTTCTGTGTTGGATAGCTTATTTATCGAGAAAGGCTTTAGGATATAAAACATGACGCTGCGACGGGAGGGGAGGGAGCAAACTCAAAACGCGCGGACGAAGTCGCGGGGGACCGCTAGTATATTATAAAGTTGAAGAGTTTGTTTGTTTGAACGCGCTTATCTCAGGAACTGCTGGACCGATTTGAAAAAATATTTCTGTGTTGGATAGCTTATTTATCGAGAAAGGCTTAAGGATATAAAACATGACGCTGCGACGGGAGGGGAGGGAGCAAACTCAAAACGCGCGGACGAAGTCGCGGGGGACCGCTAGTATAATATAATGTTTGAAGAGAATGAATTTCAAATAACACATGCGGATATAAATTACATAAGGTATAATATGGATGTGGATAGATGGGCAGAAGATATTAATGGACAAACTAAATCGTTGCATATTGTACATATGAACGTTTGCTCGTTACGAAAACATTTCGGCGAGCTACTCGTGCTTTTAAAGGAGTGCCTATCCAATTTCGACATCATATGTCTGACTGAAATTAACATTAAGGAGGACGAGGTACCTTTTTACAAGTTAGATGGATTTAACACATACGCATCTGTGCGACAAAACCAGCGTGGAGGAGGGATAATAGTGTACGTGAGACAGGAAATTAAATTCGAAAAACAGGCCGTAAGTACAACGCAAAATGAGTTAGTGCTTGGGCGAATCACAATAAATCAATATACAGCCGAACTATTTGTTATTTATAGACCACCAGACACGAACAAAACAATATTTATAACGGAAATCTATACTAATATTATAAAGCTGAAGAGTTTGTTTGTTTGTTTGTTTGTTTGAACGCGCTAATCTCAGAAACTACTGGCCCGATTTGAAAAAATATTTTTATGTTGGATAGTCCATTTATCGAGGAAGGCTTTAAGCTATATAAAATAAAGATACGACTCACAAGACCACAGCAGCAATGAAAAATGTTGCGAAAACGTGAGAAAGATATTCCTTTTGAGAGCTTCCGCTGCGGAAACCGCTAAAGTTACACAAAAATCAGGTATGACAGGATTGTTCAGCGTTAAGAGTTCTATAATAAAGTCTGCGACAGCATAAGTCTATCTTTTATGGTTGATTTACTACAACCTTTTTTATGTTAATAAATTTGTAAAAAAATAATGCATCATTTTTAGAGGTGTATTATACACACAGGTATTTATTTTTATTAAAATAAATACATTCATCATCACGAGCATTTCGTTTCGAACAAAGTTGCCCTTTATATCATTTGATTCCAATAAATATCTTAAGAGCTATCACAGTTTTAACATAACTCCGCACCAAAATAATGTTCGCAGCTTAAAAGTACAACGTGCGCTTGCGCTAATCTATACTAATATTATAAAGCTGAAGAGTTTGTTTGTTTGTTTGTTTGAACGCGCTAATCTCAAAAACTACTGGCCCGATTTGAAAAATTATTTTTACGTTAGATAGTCCATTTATCGAGGAAGGCTTTAGGCTATACGAGGGTCAAACTGAATGTTCTTAGAACTGGCCACTTATAAACAATATAATAAAAAAAATATTCTAAAATTTGAAAATAGAACTCTTTGCCAATATTACTGAGTATATATTTCATTCATTTGTCATTTGTTTTACGATTTGGCGGCAAATTGAAAATTGTCTGTGTCACGTCAACATGAATTTAACACGAGAAAATTTTCGTGCAATGATTTTTTATAACTTTCGGTGTCATTTAAGTCAACAAGAAAGTTATGATAGACTACGATTGGCCTTTCACGATGAAGCCCCATCTCGTGCGACTGTTTACAACTGGTTTAATGAGTTTAAACGTGGTCGCACTAATCTCACTGATGATGTACGTGAGGAACGGCCTTCTACGGCGACGACTGAAAATAACATCTGTGTTGTGCGGCGTATGATAGAGACTGACAAAAGAGTGACCTATCAGCAGATTCGGACAAGCTTAGGCATCGGTATGAGTCAAGTGCACAAAATCCTCCACGAACATTTAGCGGTCAGGAAGCTTTGCGCCCGGTGGATACCTCATAATTTAACTAAGGCTCAAAAACTCCATCGTGTGGATTGGTGCCGTAAAATGATTGAAAGATTTAACGGAGGTGACTCAAATGCTGTGTTCGACATACTAACAGGTGACGAAAGCTGGATTTACTGTTATGATCCTGAAACCAAAAGACAATCTGCTCAGTGGGTGTTTCCTTTCGAGGAGTTGCCAACTAAAGTGAAGAGAGATCGAAGTGCGGGAAAAAAAATGGTGGCCTCGTTCTTTGGAAGGATAGGTCATTTCGCAACAATTGTGTTAGAGGATCAAAAAACAGTTTCTGCAGAATGGTACACTACCAATTGTTTGCCACTTGTCTTGGAAAAAGTTCGAGAGAAACGACCTCGCAGTAGGATCCTCCTTCACCACGACAACGCCTCGTCGCACACCGCCAAGCGAACGATCGACTATTTGGCGACATCAAACGTTGAATTACTGGGTCACCCGCCGTATAGCCCCGACCTCGCGCCTTGTGATTTTTATTTATTTCCAAAAATTAAAGAAAAACTTAAAGGAAAGCGGTTTATGAATGCTGAAGAAGCGGTGGCTGCGTATCGCGATGCCATTGAAGAGACCCCTAAGGACGAGTGGGCAAAGTGCTTTTCCCAGTGGTTCCATCGCATGCAGCGGTGTATTGACGTCAATGGACAATATTTTGAAAAGATATAATAAAACTAATAACTGGCTAATGTAATCAGTTTTTGATTTTCTAAGAACTTTCAGTTTGACCCTCGTATAACATAAAGATACGACTCATAAGACCACAGCAGAAATGAAAAATGTTGCGAAAACGGGAGAAAAATATTCCTTTTGAGAGCTTCCGCTGCATACGCTGCGAAAACCGCTTAAGTTACACAAAAATCATGTGTGACAGGATTGTTCAACATTAAAAGTTCTATAATAAAGTCCGCGACAGCATATGTCTATCTTTTATGGTTGACTTACTACAACCTTTTTTATGTTAATAAATTTGTAAAAAAATAATGCATTATTTTTAGAGGTGTATTATACACACAGGTATTTATTCTCATCAAAATAAATACATTCATCATCACGAACATTTCATTTAAAACCAAGTTGCCCTTTATATCATTTGATTTCAATAAATATCTTAGGAGCTATCACAGTTTTAACATAACTCCGCACCAAAATAATGTTCGCAGCTTAAGTACAACGTGCGCTTGCGCTAATCTATACTAATATTATAAAGCTGAAGAGTTTGTTTGTTTGTTTGTTTGTTTGTTTGTTTGAACGCGCTTATCTCAAAAGCTACTGGCCAGATTTGAATTTTTTTTTTTACGTTGGATAGTCCATTTATCGAGAAAGGCTTTAGGCTATATAACATAAAGATACGACTCATAAGACCACAGCAGAAATGAAAAATGTTGCGAAAACGGGAGAAAGATATTCCTTTTGAGAGCTTCCGCTGCAAACGCTGCGGAAACCGCTTAAGTTACACAAAAATCATGTATGACAGGATTGTTCAGCATTAAGAGTTCTATAATAAAGTCAGCGACAGCATATGTCTATCTTTTATGGTTGACTTACTACAACCTTTTTTATGTTAATAAATTTGTAAAAAAATAATGCATTGTTTTTAGAGGTGTATTATAACACACAGGTATTTATTCTTATCAAAATAAATACATTCATCATCACGAGCATTTCATTTAGAACCAAGTTGCCCTTTATATCATTTGATTTCAATAAAAATATCTTAGGAGCTATCACAGTTTTAACATAACTCCGCACCAAAATAATGTTCGAAGCTTAAGTACAACGTGCGCTTGCGCTTATATATTACTAGCGACCCGCTCCGGCTTCGCACGGCACGGGTGCAACTACAGAAAAACTGTGAACGTTGTATATAAAAACATAGCGGCCCGCTCCGGCTCCGTGTACCATATGTTTCTTTACGATTTCGTACAGGATAGGATCTTCATCTTTATCCGGTAATTCAGCTGAAATAACCCTGTCAATTTGTCTAACACTAACCACACCAACAGGTGTACATGTGGCAAGCCACGTTTCTGCCATTCTATTGTGTACATATGAAAACGCGGCGGACATCTGTAATATCTTCGAAAATATTCACCTAAATCATATGGTGTAAGGGGCCATATAGATCTATATTAAATGAACAATGTATTCAAGGTATTTAATTGGTTAAGGATTAATGCTGTATTGGTTAAAATCGCTTCAAAAATTAGCCATTACTGGTCGTAAAAAGTAAATGACAAAAAAAGTTATTGTGGGTTATCTATAAGAGATAGACATATACCATCACGGACTTTTCTGTAGACCTTTTCAATGTGTACAATACTTAGTACATTATTTTGATAAAACGCGTAGGGTTCAGCCTGCGTTTGCAATGTAAGCGGAAAAAATGTAAATATTTACGACATCACATTAGAAACCTCAAAAATAACGGTACTCCTCCACTATTTAATGGATGTTATTATACATATAAACCTTTCTCTTGAATCACTCTATCTATTAAAAAAAAACGCATCAAAATCCGTTGCGTAGTTTCAAAGATTTAAGCATACAAAGGGACATAGGGACAGAGAAAGCGACTTTGTTTTATACTATCTATACTAATATTATAAAGCTGAAGAGTTTGTTTGTTTGTTTGTTTGTTTGTTTGTTTGTTTGTTTGAACCTGCTAATCTCAGAAACTACTGGCCCGATTTGAAAAAATATTTTTACGTTGGATAGTCCATTTATCGAGGAAGGCTTTAGGCTATATAACATAAAGATACGACTCATAAGACCACAGCAGAAATTAAAAATGTTGCGAAAACGGGAGAAAGATATTCCTTTTGAGAGCTTCCGCTGCATACGCTGCGGAAACCGCTTAAGTTACACAAAAATCATGTATGACAGGATTGTTCAGCATCAAGAGTTCTATAATAAAGTCCGCGACAGCATATGTCTATCTTTTATGGTTGACTTACTACAACCTTTTTTATATAATAAATTTGTAAAAAAATAATGCATCATTTTTAGAGGTGTATTATACACACAGGTATTTATTCTTATCAAAATAAATACATTTATCATCACGAGCATTTCATTTAGAACAAAGTTGCCCTTTATATCATTTAAATTCAATAAATATCTTAGGAGTTATCACAGTTTTAACATAACTCCGCACCAAAATAATGTTCGCAGCTTAAGTACAACGTGCGCTTGCGCTAATAATATTATAAAGCTGAAGCGTTTGTTTGTTTGAACGCGTTTATCTCAGGAACTGTTGGACCGATTTGAAAAAATATTTCTGTTTTGGATAGCTTATTTATCGAGAAAGGCTTTAGGATATAAAACATGACGCTGCGACGGGAGGGGAGGGAGCAAACTTAAAACGCGCGGACGAAGTCGCGGGGGACCGCTAGTGTAGTGATAAAGCTGAAGAGTTTGTTTGTTTGAACGCGCTTATCTCAGGAACTGCTGGACCGATTTGAAAAAATATTTCTGTGTGTGGATAGCTTATTTATCGAGAAAGGCTTTAGGATATAAAACATGACGCTGCGACGGGAGGGGAGGGAGCAAATTCAAAACGCGCGGACGAAGTCGCGGGGGACCGCTAGTTATATTATAAAGCTGAAGAGTTTGTTGGTTTGAACGCGCTTATCTCAGGAACTGCTGAACCGAATTGAAAATATATTTCTGTATTAGATAGCTTATTTATTGAGAAAGGCTTTAGGATATAAAACATCACGCTGCGACAGGTGGGGAGGGAGCAAACTCAAAACGCGCGGACGAAGTTGCGGGGGACCGCTAGTAGAAAATATAATAAAAAACATGCCTGCAAAAAGTGACCTTATTATACTAGGTGATATTAACATCAACATTTTAGATGATTCGATTGACGGAAAGAAAGCCAGTTATTTGAATACGCTGTCCGTACTAGGTTTGTGTTGCGCAATTAACCCACTTAAGACGGAAAAAATCTGGACATTACGCGTGAGGCGGTAGTTCGCGGGCGCCGGACGATATCTTGCATCGATCATCTGTTTGTGAGAAATGGCGCGAAGCTAAAGACAGGTGCGATCCGTGCATATACCTACGCTTAGACGCCGAGTAGCAGATCATTACATGACGGGGTTGGCGATCGAGACTAGCAAACCGGTTTCGCGCGTGAGTACTAGAACACTACACAATCATAAAGTTATCGAACGGGAGTTGAATGACGTAAACTGGACAGACTTATTGAATACAAGTGATCCGTTACAACTGTATAACCAAGTTAAGAATGTTTTTGACACTGTTTATGAATTATCGGCCTATCGTGTTAACTTTACAAAGAAAAGATGCACACAACCTTGGATTACTAAGGACTTACAAAAGATGATAAACAAAAAAGATTTGTTGTTCAGGCAATGGAAATCTAATTCAAATAATAATAATCTTAGACTATTATATACTAAGGTACAAAATACGACACAGAAGTTCATAAACAGGGCCAAAAAAACTTTGAAAGCACTCCGGGAGTGCCGGCAGAAGTGAAAACTTGAATATCAACGTTGTGCATTTTTGATTTTTTGGAATAGTTATTATCAATATAAAAGTACTATCATTTTTGTGATAGAATACAATAATATTAATAATAATAATACAATAATAATAATAATATAATATTTTTATAGAATACAATATTTATTTATTGCGCTATCGTACACAAACCTTACAATTTATATTATATTAAATTACATTAAAAAGTTTATCTCTCAGAAAAATCAACTTACATCCATAATTTCGCCAACCGTCTTACGGTTTTCCGATCAGCCCACGTGTCCTGACGCGAGTTTCACATTTTTCACCCATCCCACAAAAGTGCTCAACGCCGCTAAAGAAGTTTTCACTGCAAAAACAAATAATTATAGATTGTAATGGCGATATGCGCAAAATTTGGAAAAACATCAATGACTGGCTAGGCAAATGTAACCTTTCAATAGACAATATTATAGAAAAATATATGCTTAACAGTAATAACAGGTCATCATCATTACTAAATGTATGTAACTTTTGTGATACGTTTACCTACCGAAGAAATAGAAATAATTAAACTTGGTCATAGATGTAATAAGGAATTGCTTTTAAGACAGTCATATGTAAAGGAATGCGATGTCAGCTTTAGATTTAAGAAAATTACCGAGAATGTTGTTCTAAAAGTAATTAACAGCTTGAACTTAGGCAAGGCGCCGGGGTCCGATGGTATAAGGATGCAGGAAATAAAACTTATTAAAGATAAACTATGCCCTATCATAGCCCTTTTTGTCAATTTATGCGTGTCAAAAGGAGTTTACCCGGAAAAACTTAAAAAATCAATTACCTATAAGGCCAATATATAAACAGGGGCGGCACATCGAGTACACAAACTATAGACCGATTGCAATACTAAATAGTCTAAATAAAATTACAAAGAAATTAATAATGGGACAAATTTCACATTTCCTCGAACATAATAATGTGCTTTCAGATATCCAACATGGCTTTTGACCCAACCGCAGCACTAACACAGCCTTATCAAAATTTACGGATGATGTAAATCAATTGCTTAGTGATCGAAACTTTGTTATAGCCTTATTTATTGATTATAAAAAAGCCTTCGATACACTGGACCACGGCGGCTTGTTGCGGGCCATGAGTGAGTGTGGCATAAGAGGCCCAATGGCCAAGTGGTTTGGAAACTATTTACATAATAGGACTCTTAGAGTACGAGTAAATACAGTTGAAAGTAAAGAGGGATATATAAATTACGGAGTTCCAACCGGCTCAGTGTTTGGACCTTTGGGCTACATTATGCATGTTAATAGTATGGCGAACGTAGTTAAAAAATGTAATGTCTATATGTACGCGGATCATACATGTATACTGTATGGGGGAAAGGATATCAGTGTAATCTCAAAAGTAATTCAGGAGGACTTTGACAATATAGTAAGATGGGCAAATGACAATGGCTTGATAATAAACATAGATAAGACAAAGTTTATGTTGATATATTCGCCTTATAAAAAATGTAATAATCAGAATATCTCACTACATGGTCATTCCTATGATTGTCTGCATGAAAATAAGATGAACTGTAACTGTGTCAAACTAGAACAAGTAACAACATACAAATACCTTGGATTAACAATAGACAAAAGCTTCTCATAGAATAAGTACGCATGTTGAAATAGTGTATAATAAACTTAGATCAATACTAGGAAAACTTAATAATATAAGGTATTGTGTAAGCAGAGGTATATTCATAATCATTTATTCCTCGGCATTCCTTATTAGTATTTTATACATTAAGTTAAATTAGAAGATAGAAATGATTATGTATTATATATTATTTATGCTTTATCACGCGCTCACTGAATCCACGGCTGGATATGGTTTGGCTGCCTACGGTCTAACGTTTCCGTCCTACTTATCAAAAATAAAAAACTGTGAAAGCATTCCGGGAGTGCCGGCAGAAGTGAAAACTTGAATATCAACGTTGTGCATTTTTGATTTTTTGGAATAGTAATCTATACTATAATATTATAAAGCTGAAGAGTTTGTTTGTTTGTTTGTTTGTTTGAACGCGCTAATTTCAAAAACTACTGGCCCGATTTGAAAAATTTTTTTTACGTTGGATAGTCCATTTATCGAGGAAGGCTTTAGGCTATATAACATAAAGATACGACTCATAAGACCACAGCAGAAATGAAAAATGTTGCGAAAACGGGAGAAAAATATTCTTTTTGAGAGCTTCCGCTGCGTACGCTGCGGAAACTGCTTAAGTTACACAAAAATCATGTATGACAGGATTGTTCAATATTAAGAGTTCTATAATAAAGTCCGCGACAGCATATGTCTATCTTATATGGTTGACTTACTACAACCTTTTTTATGTTAATAAATTTGTAAAAAAATAATGCATTATTTTTAGAGGTGTATTATACACACAGGTATTAATTCTTATCAAAATAAATACATTCGTCATCACGAGCATTTCATTTAGAACAAAGTTGCCCTTTATATCATTTGATTTCAATAAATATCTTAGGAGCTATCACAGTTTTAACATAACTCCGCACCAAAATAATGTTCGCAGCTTAAGTACAACGTGCGCTTGCCCTAATCTATACTATCTATACTAATATTATAAAGCTGAAGAGTTTGTTTGTTTGTTTGTTTGTTTGAACGCGCTAATCTCAGAAACTACTGGCCCGATTTGAAAAATCTTTTTTACGTTGAATAGTCTATTTATCGAGGAAGGCTTTAGGCTATATAACATAAAGATACGACTCATAAGACCACAGCAGAAATGAAAAATGTTGCGAAAACGGGAGAAAGACATTCCTTTTGAGAGCTTCCGCTCCATACGCTGCGGAAACCGCTTAAGTTACACAAAAATCATGTATGACAGGATTGTTCAACATTAAAAGTTCTATAATAAAGTCCGTGACAGCATATGTCTATCTTTTATGGTTGACTTACTACAACCTTTTTTATGTTAATAAATTTGTAAAAAAAATAATGCATTATTTTTAGAGGTGTATTATACACACACGTATTTATTCTTTTCAAAATAAATACATTCATCATCACGAGCATTTCATTTAGAACAAAGTCGCCCTTTATATCATTTGATTTTAATAAATATCTTAGGAGCTATCACAGTTTTAACATAACTCCGCACCAAAATAATGTTCGCAGCTTAAGTACAACGTGCGCTTGCGCTAATCTATACTAAAATTATAAAGCTGAAGAGTTTGTTTGTTTGAACGCGCTTATCTCAGGATCTGCTGGACCGATTTGAAAAAATATTTCTGTGTTGGATAGCTTATTTATCGAGAAAGGCTTTAAGATATAAAACATGACACTGCGACGGGAGGGGAGGGAGCGATCTCAAAACGCGCGGACGAAGTCGCGGGGGACCGCTAGTTATATTATAAAGCTGAAGAGATGTTGGTTTGAACGCGCTTATCTCAGGAACTGCTAAACCGATTTGAAAAAATATTTCTGTGTTAGATAGCTTATTTATTGAGAAAGGCTTTAGGATATAAAACATCACGCTGCGACGGGAGGGGAGGGAGCAAACTCAAAACGCGCGGACGAAGTCGCGGGGGACCGCTAGTCTATACTAATATTATAAAGCTGAAGAGTTTGTTTGTTTGTTTGTTTGTTTGTTTGAACGCGCTAATCTCAGAAACTACTGGCCCGATTTGAAAAAATATTTTTATGTTGGATAGTCCATTTATCGAGGAAGGCTTTAAGCTATATAACATAAAGATACGACTCACAAGACCACAGCAGCAATGAAAAATGTTGCGAAAACGGGAGAAAGATGTTCCTTTTGAGAGCTTCCGCTGCGTACGCTGCGGAAACCGCTAAAGTTACACAAAAATCATGTATGACAGGATTGTTCAGCATTAAGAGTTCTATAATAAAGTCTCAGACAGCATAAGTCTATTTTTTATGGTTGACTTACTACAACCTTTTTTATGTTAATAAATTTGTAAAAAAATAATGCATCATTTTTAGAGGTGTATTATACACACAGGTATTTATTCTTATCAAAATAAATACATTCATCATCATGAGCATTTAATTTAGAACAAAGTTGCCCTTTATATCATTTGATTCCAATAAATATCTTAGGAGCTATCACAGTTTTAACATAACTCCGCACCAAAATAATGTTCGCAGCTTAAGTACAACGTGCGCTTGCGCTAATTTTATATTATAAAGCTGAAGAGTTTGTTGGTTTGAACGCGCTTATCTCAGAAACTGCTGAACCGATTTGAAAAATATTTCTGTGTTAGATAGCTTATTTATTGAGAAAGGCTTTAGGATATAAAACATCATGCTGCAACAGGAGGGGAGGGAGCAAACTCAAAACGCGCGGACGAAGTCGCGGGGGACCGCTATTATATTATAAAGCTGAAGAGTTTGTTGGTTTGAACGCGCTTATCTCAGGAACTGCTGAACCGATTTAAAAAAATATTTCTATGTTAGATAGCTTATTTATTGAGAAAGGTTTAAGGATATAAAACATCACGCTGCGACGGGAAGGGAGGGAGCAAACTCAAAACGCGCGGACGAAGTCGCGGGGGACCGCTAGTATATTATAAAGCTGAAGAGTTTGTTTGTTTAAACGCGCTTATCTCAGGAACTGCTGGACCGATTTGAAAAAATATTTCTGTGTTGGATAGCTTATTTATCGAGAAAGGCTTTAGGATATAAAACATGACGCTGCGACGGGAGAGGAGGGAGCAAACTCAAAACGCGCGGACGAAGTCGCGGGGGACCGCTAGTTATCAATATAAAAGTACTATCATTTTTGTGATAGAATACAATAATAATAATAATAATAATAATAATACAACAATAATAATAATAATATAATATTTTTATAGAATACAATATTTATTTATTGCGCTATCGTACACAAACATTACAATTTATATTATACTAGCGGTCCCCCGCGACTTCGTCCGCGCGTTTTAAGTTTGCTCCCTCCCCTCCCGTCGCAGCGTCATGTTTTATATCCTAAAGCCTTTCTCGATAAATAAGCTATCCAACATAGAAATATTTTTTCAAATCGGTCCAGCAGTTCCTGAGATAAACGCGTTCAAACAAACAAACTCTTCAGCTTTATAATATACTAGCGGTCCCCCGCGACTTCGTCCGCGCGTTTTCAGTTTGCTCCCTCCCCTCCCGTCGCAGCGTGATGTTTTATACCCTAAAGCCTTTCTCGATAAATAAGCTATCCAAAACCGAAATATTTTTTCAAATCGGTCCAGCAGTTCCTGAGATAAGCGCGTTCAAACAAACAAACCCTTCACCTTTATAATATTATTAGCGCAAGCGCACGTCGTACTTAAGCTGCGAACATTATTTTGGTGCGGAGTTATGTTAAAACTGTGATAGCTCCTTAGATATTTATTGAATTTAAATGATATAAAAGGCAACTTTGTTCTAAATGAAATGCTCGTGATGATAAATGTATTTTTTTTGATAAGAATAAATACCTGTGTGTATAATACACCTCTAAAAATAATGCATTATTTTTTTACAAATTTATTAACATAAAAAAGGTTGTAGTAAGTCAACCATAAAAGATAGACATATGCTGTCGCGGACTTTATTATAGAACTCTTAATGCTGAACAATCCTGTCATACATGATTTTTGTGTAACTTAAGCGGTTTTCGCAGCGTACGCAGCGGAAGCTATCAAAAGGAATATCTTTCTCCCGTTTTCGCAACATTTTTCATTGCTGCTGTGGTCTTATGAGTCGTATCTTTATGGTATATAGCCTAAAGCCTTCCTCGATAAATGGACTATCCAACGTAAAAAAAAATTTTCAAATCGGGCCAGTAGTTTTTGAGATTAGCGCGTTCAAACAAACAAACAAACAAACAAACAAACTCTTCAGCTTTATAATATTAGTATAGATAGCGGTCCCCCGCGACTTCGTCCGCGCGTTTTGAGTTTGCTCCCTCCCCTCCCGCCGCAGCGTGATGTTTTATATCCTAAAGCCTTTCTCAATAAATAAGCTATCTAACACAAAAATATTTTTTCAAATCGGTTCAGCAGTTCCTGAGATAAGCGCGTTCAAACCAACATCTCTTCAGCTTTATAATATAACTAGCGGTCCCCCGCGACTTCGTCCGCGCGTTTTGAGTTTGCTCCCTCCCCTCCCGTCGCAGCGTCATGTTTTATATCCTAAAGCCTTTCTCGATAAATAAGCTATCCAACACAGAAATATTTTTTTAAATCAGTCCAGCAGTTCCTGTAGTAAGCGCGTTCAAACAAACAAACTCTTCAGCTTTATAATATATTAGCGCAAGCGCACGTTATTTTGGTGCGGAGTTATGTTAAAACTGTGATAGCTTCTAAGATATTTATTGAAATCAAATGATACAAAGATCAACTTGGTTCTAAATAAAATGCTCGTGATGATGAATGTATTTATTTTGATAAGAATAAATACCTGTGTGTATAATACACCTCTAAAAATAATGCATTATTTTTTTACAAATTTATCAACATAAAAAAGGTTGTAGTAATTCAACCATTAAAGATAGACATATGCTGTCGCGGACTTTATTATAGAACTCTTAATGCTGAACAATCCTGTCATACATGATTTTTGTGTAACTTAAGCGGTTTCCGCAGCGTACGAAGCGGAAGCTCTCAAAAGGAATATCTTTCTCCCGTTTTCGCAACATTTTTCATTTCTGCTGTGGTCTTATGAGTCGTATCTTTATGTTATATAGCCTAAAGCCTTCCTCGATAAATGGACTATCCAACGTAAAAATATTTTTTTAAATCGGGATAGTAGTTTTTGAGATTAGCGCGTTCAAACAAACAAACAAACAAACTCTTCAGCTTTATAATATTAGTATAGATTAGCGCAAGCGCACGTTGTACTTAAGCTGCGAACATTATTTTGGTGCGGAGTTATGTTAAAACTGTGATAGCTCCTAAGATATTTATTGGAATCAAATGATATAAAAGGCAACTTTGTTCTAAATGAAACGCTCGTGATGATGAATGTATTTATTTTGATAATAAAAAATACCTGTGTGTATAATACACCTCTAAAAATGATGCATTATTTTTTTACAAATTTATTAACATAAAAAAGGTTGTAGTAAGTCAACCATAAAATATAGACATATGCTGTCGCAGACTTTATTATAGAACTCTTAATGCTGAACAATCTTGTCATACATGATTTTTGTGTAACTTTAGCGGTTTCCGCAGCGTACGCAGCGGAAGCTCTCAAAAGGAATATCTTTCTCCCGTTTTCGCAACATTTTTCATTGCTGCTGTGGTCTTGTGAGTCGTATCTTTATGTTATATAGCTTAAAGCGTTCCTCGATAAATGGACTATCTAACATAAAAATATTTTTTTTTTTCAAATCGGGCTAGTAGTTTCTGAGATAAGCGCGTTCAAACAAACAAACAAACAAACTCTTCAGCTTTATAATATTAGTATATAGATTAAATTACATTAAAAAGTTTATCTCTCAGAAAAATCAACTTACATCCATAATTTCGCCAACCGCCTTACGGTTTTTCGATCAGCCCACGTGTCCTGACGCGAGTTTCACATTTTTCCCCCATCCCACAAAAGTGCTCAACGCCGCTAAAGAAGTTATCACTTCAAAAACAATACAGAAAAGAACTCTTAAGTTTTTACTAGATAGAAATAAAAAAAACTGTGAAAGCACTCCGGGAGTGCCGGCAGAAGTGAAAACTTGAATATTAACGTTGTGCATTTTTGATTTTTTGGAATAGTTATTAACAATATAAAAGTACTATCATTTTTGTGATAGAATACAATAATAATAATAATAATACAATAATAATAATAATACAATAATAATAATAATAATAATACAATAATAATAATAATAACAATAATATAATATTTTTATAGAATACAATATTTATTTATTCCGCTATCGTACACAAACATTACAATTTATATTATATTAAATTACATTAAAAAGTTTATCTCTCAGCAAAATCAACTTACATCCATAATTTCGCCAACCGTCTTACGGTTTTTCGATCAGCCCACGTGTCCTGACGCGAGTTTCACATTTTTCCCCCATCCCACAAAAGTGCTCAACGCCGCTAAAGAAGTTTTCACTTCAAAAAGTAGTTTAAATAAAGATTACGATAAATTGTTTAAAATATGCGAGGTATTACCTATTGAGCATAAGGTGAAGACATTAATTTTATTGGAGAAATCTATACTAATATTATAAAGCTGAAGAGTTTGTTTGTTTGTTTGTTTGAACGCGCTAATCTCAAAAACTACTGGCCCGATTTGAAAAATTATTTTTACGTTGGATAGTCCATTTATCGAGGAAGGCTTTAGGCTATATAACATAAAGATACAACTCATAAGACCACAGCAGAAATGAAAAATGTTACGAAAACGGGAGAAAGATATTCCTTTTGAGAGCTTCCGCTGCATACGCTGCGGAAACCGCTTAAGTTACACAAAAATCATGTATGACAGGATTGTTCAACAATAAGAGTTCTATAATAAAATCTGCGACAGCATATGTCTATCTTTTATGGTTGACTTACTATAACCTTTTTTATGTTAATAAATTTGTAAAAAAATAATGCATTACTTTTAGAGGTGTATCATACACACAGGTATTTATTCTTATCAAAATAAATAGATTAATCATCACGAGCATTTCATTAAGAACCAAGTTGCCCTTTATATCATTTGATTTCAATAAATATCTTAGGAGCTATCACAGTTTTAACATAACTCCGCACCAAAATAATGTTCGCAGCTTAAGTACAACGTGCGCTTGCGCTAATCTATACTAATATTATAAAACTGAAGAGTTTGTTTGTTTGTTTGTTTGTTTGAACGCGCTAATCTCAAAAACTACTGGCCCGATTTGAAAATTTTTTTTTACGTTGGATAGTCCATTTATCGAGGAAGGCTTTAGGCTATATAACATAAAGATACGACTAATAAAACCACAGCAGAAATGAAAAATGTTGCGAAAACGGGAGAAAGATATTCCTTTTGAGAGCTTCCGCTGCGTACGCTGCGAAAACCTCTTAAGTTACACAAAAATCATGTATGACAGGATTGTTCAGCATTAAGAGTTCTATAATAAAGTCCGTCACAGCATATGTCTATCTTTTATGGTTGACTTACTACAACCTTTTTATGTTAATAAATTTGTAAAAAAATAATGCATTATTTTTAGAGGTGTATTATACACATCTGTGTTTATTCTTATCAAAATAAATACATTCATCATCACGAGCATTTCATTTAGAACCAAGTTGCCCTTTATATCATTTGATTTCAATAAATATCTTAGGAGCTATCACAGTTTTAACATAACTCCGCACCAAAATAATGTTCGCAGCTTAAGTACAACGTGCGCTTGCGCTAATCTATACTAATATATTATAAAGCTGAAGAGTTTGTTTGTTTGAACGCGCTTATCTCAGGAACTGCTGGACCGATTTGATAAAATATTTCTGTGTTGGATAGCTTATTTATCGAGAAAGGCTTTAGGATATAAAACATGACGCTGCGACGGGAGGGGAGGGAGCAAACTCAAAACGCGCGGACGAAGTCGCGGGGGACCGCTAGTATATTATAAAGCTGAAGAGTTTGTTTGTTTGAACGCGCTTATATCAGGAACTGCTGGACCGATTTGAAAAATATTTCTGTGTTGGATAGCTTATTTATCGAGAAAGGCTTTAGGATATAAAACATGACGCTGCGACGGGAGGGGAGAGAGCAATCTCAAAACGCGCGGAACAAGTCGCGGGGGACCGCTAGTATCATAATAAAGTAAATGCAATATTTGAAGGTTGTAAGCAACGTTGCTATAGCACAAGAGCGGCAGCAGCCAATAACAAACCGGTTGTACCTCGAGCTAGGAACTACTATGGCAAACGAACACGTAAGTGGCTCGTTCCCTATATACTTACGGAAGTGCCACAGGATTTAATTAAGGAAGCAACCAATAAGATGCACCTGAAAAGGTTATTAAAAAAAACTTTTTATCTTTATGTCCGTAGCCGCTACCTGCTTTAATTACTATCTCAGTGGCAGGCAACAATATCCCCGTTTTTAGTGAGCGTTGGATGACGTAGGAACGCTTAAGCCATGTTTTGTCCGTCTAATGTTTATCAATTATTCTTATATCTATCAATTATTCAATTGAAATCTAGTGTCAGTAATATGTACTTATTGTTAGTAGGTATCAGTTCCTATTAACATTACAAATAACAAAGTTTATATATAGGTATGTATGAATACTCGCGCGGGCTAAGTCGCGGGAAACTGCTAGTTCAGTATAGTACATTATGTAGTATGTAAGTAAGTTATAAATTAACTGCATGCTTCCGTTCGAATTTATATACCTATAATAGGTTACGAGACTGTAATTGCCGACAAACTGCAACGCAGTTTGGCAATATTTAAAAGTTAAAAATATTGTATAAATTCGGTGGAAATAAATTAAAAAAAAACCTACATAAAGATTGAGTTGAGTCGTCATTTGCTTCGGTCTTTTTCGATCTCCCAGGACCGTACCTTGCTAGAGCGAGAAAGATAACGTATTGTGTAGCCATGCCTTGTTCCTGCCGCCTCCCTCTCTTGTTTACGGGAAGCGTGGTTCGGTCAATCCAATTTATGTCGGATATTTTGTTAGGCCCTGATATTGTACACTAGCGATCCCCCGCGACTTCGTCCGCGCGTTTTGAGTTTTCTCCCTCCCCTCCCGTCGCAGCGTCATGTTTTATATTCTTAAGCCTTTCTCGATAAATAAGCTATCTAACACAGAAATATTTTTTCAAATCGGTCCAGCAGTTCCTGAGATAAGCGCGTTCAAACAAACAAACTCTTCAGCTTTATAATATATTAGCGCAAGCGCACGTTGTACTTAAGCTGCGAACATTATTTTGGTGCGGAGTTATGTTAAAACTGTGATAGCTCCTAAGATATTTATTGAAATCAAATGATATAAAGGGCAACTTGGTTCTAAATGAAATGCTCGTGATGATGAATGTATTTATTTTGATAAGAATAAATACCTGTGTGTATAATACACCTCTAAAAATAACGCATTATTTTTTTACAAATTTATTAACATAAAAAAGGGTGTAGTAAGTCAACCATAAAAGATAGACATATGCTGTCGCGGACTTTATTATAGAACTCTTAATGTTGAACAATCCTGTCATACATAATTTTTGTGTAACTTAAGCGGTTTCCGCAGCGTATGCAGCGGAAGCTCTCAAAAGAAATATTTTTCTCCCGTTTTCGCAACATTTTTCATTTCTGCTGTGGTCTTATGAGTCGTATCTTTATGTTTTATAGCCTAAAGCCTTCCTCGATAAATGGACTATCCAACGTAAAAATAATTTTTCAAATCGGGCCAGTAGTTTTTGAGATTAGCGCGTTCAAACAAACAAACAAACAAACAAACAAACAAACAAACAAACTCTTCAGCTTTATAATATTAGTATAGATATTTACCGCACCCGACGCACGCTTGGCATCCGTTTCGCTCTCAAGGTCATCATACTGCCGTTAGCCATTTTGTCTTGGGAATAATAATGTTGCAGAATCATTATATAAATAACAATGACGTTTAAAAACATCTGAGATAAATAACCCTTTTTTTGACATTGCCGTAGTCAAGTTAAAAATCTATTCGTTTTTATTCTATCTTGTGCGTGTTGTATAGTAACGTTCCAGTCATATTATTATCTGCCCCCTTACTCTAGACACAAAACCCGATCCAATGAATATAGCCATCGCTGTCACACGCGTACACGGTCTGGTATGAGTGATAGGGATGGGTATATTCATTGGATCGGGTTTTGCACCATTGTTACGTTTTCGCACAATAGGCTGGTTGACCTTCAACTTCAACCAACAACCCTTGCGGCTGCCATGATTTATCGAAGGCAAAAAAACAAACTTGTATTTCAAAAGTCATTCATTACCACACTTTGTCATCGGCCTCAATACCTGCCTATTTACTGAGATAAGATAAGTTGCATTTATTTACTCAAAACATGGGTAGTCATGTAGGTACATAACAGGTGGCGTTTAGTTAAAGTAGGTATCAACATGTCTTACCGATAGCCGGCATGTAAATTGACAACAAATACAATTACCTACATTTAGCTATCCAACGCGGTAACGCAGCCAACATCATGCCTCAAGGAAATGGTTTCGTTTTTGAATAGGTAGACTTTAAGTTATTTGTTTTATGTTGCATGTCTTAGTTTTATTTTTTCTTGTTTGTTATTAATTATTCAAATAAGAATTACATTTCAAATACAATAAAAATAAAATTCATTCAAGAGTTATGTCATGTCATAACAATTTTATTGAAAAAAATAATAATCATCAAAAAAACTGTGAAAGCACTCCGGGAGTGCCGGCAGAAGTGAAAACTTGAATATCAACTTTGTACATTTTTGATTTTTTGGAATAGTTATTATCAATATAAAAGTACAGTAGAACTCCAATTATCCGAACTCCGACTATCCGAATCACAAAAGTCAGTGTAGGCACAACGACAAGTTAAGACAAGTTCCGGCGCATTGCAGTCACGGCGCAACTGTCATTGTTTTATGAAATTGTTGTAAGTGTGAGAGAAGATGTTGAAGTGGAAGTGGAAGAAGAACTTTCTACTGATGTTGAAGTAGACGCTGGAGCTAGTGAAGCATTTGCCAGCCTCGAGACTGCTTTGAAGTGGATGGAGCGTCAGCCCGAGTGTGACTACTTGCAACTGCTCACCGTCAAGCGAATGCGTGACCTGGCTGCCCGAAAACGGTTGAAGACCGCAAAACAGCTTACATTAACGGAGATGTTTAAAAACAATGATTTTTATTTCTAAACTTGTACATAAGTACATTTTATTTATATTTAAAACATGTGAAAATTTCATGTTTTTATCATTTAATTCAATAAAAAATAGAACAATATCAAAACGTAGCTTTTATTGCAATGGCATTTTTTTTTTAAATCCGATTATCCGAATATTTAATTATCCGAATGGGTCCCGGTCCCCATTAATTCGGATAATTGGAGTTCTACTGTACTATCATTTTTGTGATAGAATACAATAATAATAATAATAATACAATAATAATAATAATAATAATAGTAATAGTAATAATAATAATAATAATATATTTTTATAGAATACAATATTTATTTATTGTGCTCTATCGTACACAAACATTACAATTTATATATTATATTAAATTACATTAAAAAGTTTAACTCTCAAAAAAATCAACTTATATCCATAATTTCGCCAACCGTCTTACGGTTTTTCGATCAGCCCACATGTTCTGACGCGAGTTTCACATTTTTCCCCCATCCCACAAAAGTGCTCAACGCCGCTAAAGAAGTTTTCACTTCAAAAAAATATCTATCATTTAACGTTCCAACACCCGAGCGGTTGCAGGCATAGACGTTAATGTAGTTGCAGGCAACCGCATACCTAACAAAAGAATATCTATTGCGTCTCGTTTACATACGCTTGAGCAATTTATAGTGAAATAACATATAGGTTTCCGTAGCCGAATGGCAAAAAACGGAACCCTTAAAGGTTTCGTCAAGTCTGTCTGTCCGTCTGTCCGTCCGAATGTCGCAGCCAATTTATTCTGTATCTATAAGCATAATACCTACTGTAACCGCTATACGATTCTTGTACAAAAAAAACTGTGAAAGCACTCCGGGAGTGCCGGCAGAAGTGAAAACTTGAATATCAATGTTGTGCATTTTTGATTTTTTGGAATAGTTATTATCAATATAAAAGTACTATCATTTTTGTGATAGAATACAATAATAATAATAATAATAATAATACAATAATAATAATAATAATTTAATATTTTTATAGTATACAATATTTATTTATTGCGCTATCGTACACAAACATTACAATTTATATTATATTAAATTACATTAAAAAGTTTATCTCTCAGAAAAATTAACTTACATCCATAATTTCGCCAACCGTCTTACGGTTTTTCGATCAGCCCACGTGTCCTGACGCGAGTTTCACATTTTTCCCCCATCCCACAAAAGTGCTCAACGCCGCTAAAGATGTTTTCACTTCAAAAAACCCGTATAACTTTGTTTTTCATAGTGTTTGTATGAAAAACAAAGTTATGTTTGCGGTTGTTGAAAATGTGCTATATCTCAAAAACTACTGTTTCGATCCCGTCCGAAGTCCGAACCAATATTCGTTGAAAGTATTTGTTAAAGTCTACATTACATATTTTTTTCAAAATTTACACTTGCTTAGTTTAGAAGTTAGATGGGGGGGACGCCCATTTTACCACTTAGGAAGCGTCTAGCTATGAAACATTTCATTTGAGGAACTTCCATGACATTTTTAAAGATCTATCCATAGACACTCCACACGCATATTTTGGTCAAAAAATTTTTTTTTCGGTTTAAGTTTCATGTATGGGATAAATCCTTAAATTTCATATTTTTTATTTTTTGAATAAGAATCGTAAAGCGGTTAATAGGATACATCTTTATACCAAATTTCAAGAGTTTGATGCTTATAGTTACAGAATAAACTGGCTGAGACATACGGACGGACAGACAGACAGACAGACTTGATGAAACTATTAGGGTTCCGTTTTTTGCCATGGTTTGAACAAGATGGAACTAGTAGTTTTTGAGACTAGCTCATTTTCAACAACCGCAAACATAACTTTGTTCTTCATACAAACACTATGAAAAACAAAGTTATATTTGCTGTCAACAAAATATTGTGGTATTTTAGCTAAGTGAATTCCTTAAATCAGTTAAAGTTGGCACGGAACCCTCAGTACGCGAGTCCGACTCGCACTTGTCCAGTTTTTTATATATAATTGTTATCCATAAAGATGAAATAAGAAACAAAAAATTTGCGCACGGGCGGGACTTGAACCAGCAACCTTTTGGCTGACCGGGCCAAACGCTCTTACCAATTGAGCTACCCTGCTGTCAGTCCGACCCTGCGAAATTTGTGGTATCTTATGAAAACGTCAATTGCGTGACGCTTAGCGCCATCTAGCTGTCTGTTTATGAAACAGATGGCCCAAGCAGTTAGCAGCAGAATAAATTCAACTTGGAAATTGATGACGCTTCGCTATCTAAATAGAAATAGAAAACTACAACACTTACAAAAAATAAAACAACAATTTAAAAGATTGAGGCATAGGTAGGTTAGGAGGTACATGAATGAAAAGGCAAATCTACTCAGCGTATGCCACAGAATCAAATATTCTGAGGCGCTGGTCGTCCGTAGACGCCAGAAAAAGAAAAAGAGAGCACTGCTACTCACAACATACATTTTGAAATAAAGATAAACAAATTTTGTGAAACATTTTAAAATATTTAAAACAACGTTTTAAGATAGGGAAACATTTTTCAAATTTTTGAATCTATTTTTAACTACCAACACTTTATGCTTGGAAATATCATATGCCAGATCAACCAAAAAATGAATGAAAGCAAAATAAAACTTAAGTAATTGCAAACGTATGCATAACATATGAGCACAGCAATTAACATGTCACAAACAGCGGGTTTTCCTTTTGTAATTCTAGTAGATACATACTGTTTATAGTTACACTTAAAAGTACGCAACACTGTTTTTTGAATGGTGGGGGGATGTTATTCCAGCATTTCGTGGCAGAGTACCGGAAACTACCACGAAACGCTGCAGTGCTGTGACTCGGACAACCGAGACGGGATTCGTGACGCCTGCTATTTAAGAATATTAACTTGTTATACAAATATGGAGGTGACTTAGTCCGAATTATACCAAAAAGAAGACAAGCATAATGAAGCGACTGGTTAAGGCGCTACCTGGATTTTTACCGCGCACACTAGCGCCACTTTACTAGAAAAATCATAACTCGGTAAAAATGAGATTTATATTTGAGAGAGACTGTCATTGTCACATAAAATGGTTTATAATTTAATTTAAAATTCGCGCAGTGCCTGGTTCGTGCCGTGTCCGGTTAAAAAGTGTAAAGCGCCTCGGCAGAAGTTGGCGTGCATGGAGACTGGCCCATGCGCGGTGTTATTTTCGTGCTGCGCAACTTTTTATTTTATCTGAAGCCACATTGAATTTGACAGATGGCCTATCATAGAAAATCTGTTGCCTAGAAACCGTCCCAACAAACATTTAAGTCACATAACAGCAACTTGTGCTGGCAATAAGCAGTTTAAAGCTTCATAATATTTGTATAACGGCTGACGTGAGAGCTTTATGTTGAATAATAGAGTTTTTGAAATATTATATTTCTATAAGCTTGATAACTTCTGTATTAAGTTGATTACCTTTCTCCAAGCTGAATAATGGTCGTAAGTAGTACTTTAAAGTAAACCATATTCAAATTAAAGCAAATGAGAATGCTAACAGCTGTATAGTAGCTGAATATTCAGCATTGCTCTGTATAACTTTGACATTACTTTTAATTATACAGATTATTTCTGAATAATCGGTTTAATTTTCACTTTAAGTTGCTTAGCACATCAAATTATTTTTACTATCCAGAAGCTGAATATTGCAGAATTTTTAGCTATTAAACAGAAAACGATTGTCTAAATTGTAAATGAGACGGTCTTATACTTAACTTACACAGATAGAAGAGCACAAATACCCTTTTATTCAGTTTTAAGTGTTAAATAATATTAATTCTGTTTTTTTTTGTTCTTGAAATGTTTGTCATGAAACCTTATTATTTTAAGGCCGCTACGAAACACCATTACTTATTCACCTACTATATTAGTAATTAGAATATTATTGCTTATATATCACATAAATTATCTCCAAATTGACCATAATCACTTTTATCTAATCGACCCTAATAAACTGCTTAAGAGTATCAAGTTGAGTAATATTGGAACTGTTATTCAAAAATGAGTTATGAAATGTACTTTTATCCATATAAGATCTGAATAGGAAGTCACATACTAACTTTTATGCGAATTAAGCAACAAAATTCTGGGCAAGCGCGCTCTTAATCAAGATATACATGACGCCATTGTCTAAACTATTTTTTATAAAAGTAAAAGCAAAATCACGTATCAAAAGCACTATTTTTACGTCGAATAATGCTTTATGTGATCAGAATGTTTTATCTCTAGTATTTTACTACATTATAGTACTTAAAATGCATAGAAAATATTTCACTTGTAAAATTATTAAAGACCAAATATTAACGAAATTGTAGTTAATCGTGTGGCGCGTGAAAATTAACAATAAAATATATATATGTTTTCACAGTAAAGTAGCGTGCGTTTAAAAAAAACACTTCTAAATCGAGAAATAAGTATGTAAAGTCAATACTACCAATTTCTTTTAAATATTTCTGACATCCAACGTTGACACTGGTTACGTGGACAAAATGTCTCATTTTATGATTTTATTTGAATTATTTCTTAATAAAATTAGAATTTAGACCTGCAATTTGAATAAAAACTGAATAGCTTAGCTCAAATATAACTAACTGAATAAGATTGTTATAACTGCTGTTTTAAAGGTAATTCAGCATTTATTCAGAAGATATCCATCTTCTTGTACACTTATTCAGATACTATGTGGCCATTATTCAGCGGTTATCCAAATTAAAGCTAGTTAATCTGTGCCCAAACCGCTTGAATATTGTCTGTATAAGCGCTTACACAGACGTTATGTCCGCAACTTAAGCGACTTAAAGTCAGTCGAATTTCTTTTATGCAAATATTATTCAGCTAATAAATGTTTGTTGGGGTTTCTCGGTTGCCACAGTAACCCAAATGGTTGCTACAACAAATGTAGCCGAAACTTCCCGAAGGTAGACCGAAGCGAAGCAGAAACCTGACGTCGTTATCGTCCGCCCGTCTTCGGCCACCATTCGGCCACCCTTCGAGCGCTCTTCGGGTCTGTCATCGGCTAGCCTTCGCAACCGTTGTTTTGAACTGCCAAACCTAGTGTCAGTGTCTAATATTTTGTACGCTGTTTATTTTTTACTGTTTTTGGATGCTATTTATAGGATAAATACCATTGTAAATAAGCTGAGAGCCTATGTCCCAGACGCTCACACAGGCAGACCACGCCAGTCAACCCGACAGCGATCCGTCATCGGAACTATACTTAAAATGTGACCGTTGTTCCCAGCCGCGTTATTTTCGAGGAGCGCGAGGTCTAAAAATACATGTGGGGAAAACGCATAAAAATACAGTCCAAGTGAGTACTCCGGCCCCCTCCTCGAATGAACCACAGTTGACCTCAACAACGTTAGTCAGTGATGGAGCAACTCCGCTCTGGCAGAAACTAAGTACCCTAAGAGCCAACTATCCCTTGATTAAAAAGATTCCTCGGGGAGCTCGAATCTTAGTCGCCAGCTCCCTAAGCAAACATATTAGGAGAGTGGTTAATGAAAACTCGAAGGATAGCTGGGAACAACTTCTCACATTTTCCTACTGTACCCTTCATGCTCCAAAAAATGACGGCAGCAGCAGCTCTCTCACACAAAAAATTAAAGACAACTGTTCGAACTCTCATTTCGTATTTCCTCCATCCGGTCCACAAATTATTAATAAAAAGAAAAACTTTAATATTATAAAAAAAAATTAAAGTAAAATAAGCGATGGTGATTTGAAAGGAGCTGCCCAGCTGCTTTTCTCCGATGACGAAGTCGCTCCTGACTCTGCAGAGACTCTATCACTCCTACATAGCAAACACCCTCAGCTATCCGCCTCATATCACCTTCCCGCTCCCCCCCAGGCAGCTGAGTCCACACCACAAGCCACACCGGAGGATGTACTTGCAGCTATCATGTCATTCAAGAATGGCTCTGCCGGTGGCCTCGACGGGCTCACTCCCCAGCACTACAAAGACCTCGTGTGTGGGGCTACGGGAGACAACGGCAGGGCCCTTCTGTTGGATCTTACTTGCTTATGCAACATTATGCTAGCCGGAAAAGTACCCAACTGCGTAACCAGCCTCCTTTACGGTGCAAACCTGTGCGCGCTTAAAAAGAAGGACGGTGGTATTCGGCCAATTGCTGTAGGTACCACAATCCGGCGTATAGTGTCCAAAATCTGCTGCAAGTACATCCTACCACAACTGACATCAACCTTCCAACCCGTGCAGCTCGGTTTTGGTTCGAGAGGAGGCTGTGAGGCTGCCGTGCATGTAACCCGCACCCTCCTCTTGAACAATGGAGCCGAGGTGTTGTTGAAGGTTGATGTCAAGAATGCATTCAACACCGTAGACCGAGGTGCATTACTCACGGAAATCCAAAGTAATATCCCACCGATTTACCCATACCTTTGGCAGTGCTACAGTTCCCCTTCAACTCTTGTACATAAACAACATCTTTTACATTCAGTTGACGGCTGCCAACAGGGTGACCCGCTCGGACCTGCCATTTTTAGCCTTGCCATTCATCCTATTATTTCAAAACTAAAATCTAAATTTAATGTTTGGTATCTAGATGACGGAACCTTTGGAGGCGACGTTTCGTCAGTTCTGTAAGCCTAGCATGCACGCCCCGATACCGTTTATCGCGTCGATAAAATGATTTTATTTCCTAAACAACATGTTTTGACACATGTTTTTCACTTGTATATCAATCCTTTTTGCTTTTTAAAACTAATAAATACAACAAAATAACTAAAAACCTTTTTTAAAATGATAAAAAAGACGTTTGAAATTTATCGATAAATGACAAATAGGCGCGCATCTTAGGCCCGCAGACCGACTTACAAACTTTAATTACGGAGTTCGCCTCTATCGGCCTCGAGCTTAATTTTTCTAAGTGTGAAATTTTTATCCCCCAATCAACTGACCCCACAAAAAAATCCGAAATTATTTCTAAATTTAACGTTCTGGCCCCCAATATAAAAACAGTCGATGATCAACGCCTTAGACTTTTAGGAGCCCCTATCATTGGCAGTGCTGTTCCTACCTTTTTATCGGACCAGATGTCTAAATTTAATAATTCATCGAACCGTCTTCATCTAATTAATTCACACATGGCTCTTTCTATCATTCGCTTCTGCCTCTTCGTACCAAAATTCACATACATTCTCCGGTGCTCTCCTATTTGGCAACAAAATGATTTTCTAATGTCTTTAGACCAAATGATACAAAACTGCCTCACTGAAATTTCAAATTGCAACATTAAAGAGAGAGCCTGGACCCAGGCGTCCCTTCCGATCCGCTTCGGCGGCCTGGGCATCCGCAAAATTTCAAGTGTTTCTTTGCCGGCGTTTTTGTCATCGGTCCACAGTACGCACAACCTCTTCGGGAGAATCATTAGCCCGTCACTGGGTTCCGTAGAGGTGGCTTACTTGGCCGAGGCCAAACTCGCATGGTCAATGGCATGCCCGAGCGTGCAACCGGTTGCCCCTCAGTCACAGAGACAGTGGGATGAGCCGCTCTGCCTCCAGATTCAGCGTGATCTCCTAACTACTGCTGAGAATGAGACGGACCGCGCTCGTCTCCTCGCTGTCTTTGAGAAAGAGTCAGGCTACTGGTTGCAGGCAATACCATCTCCAAACCTAGGTACCCTACTAAGCAACTCATTTCTAACCATTTTAGTTGGTCTCCGTCTGGGCGTTCGGACTAACAGGGCTCACCGTTGCCAATGCGGCGAGGCTGTCGACGAACTCGGCCACCACGGACTCTCCTGCTCCAAGAGCGCTGGCCGCTTGTCGCGTCACCCTACGTTGAACGACGTCATCCGTCGGGCTATTGTAACCGCCAACATACCCGCGATCTTAGAACCGAGAGGTTTAATCCGGAGCGATGGGAAGAGGCCCGATGGATTGACGCTCGTTCCATGGAAATTGGGGAGGTCGCTGGTCTGGGACGCTACCTGCGTAGACACACTGGCACCGTCCCACGTCCATGCGACCTCATCTAATGCAGGTGCGGCGGCGGCTAACGCGGAAAACTTTAAGCGGCGCTTATATGTAGCCCTCGGTGAGGGTTACATATTTGCACCGTTTGGGGTTGAGACATTGGGTCCGTGGGGGCCGGAGGCGAGCCGACTATTTAAAGAATTATCGGCGCACCTAATCGAGGCCTCGGGTGACCAGAGGGCAGGCAGCTACCTCGGCCAGCGAATCAGTCTGGCCATACAAAGAGGCAATGCTGCCAGCCTCCTGGGCACCCTGCCGCCATGCGGCGGAAATTTAGAGGATGTTTTTTATTTATAATAGGTAAGTATAAGTTTTTTTTTCTTCTTTTATTTATTCTTTAGGTTATATGTAAGTTACTTAGTTTAATTTCTGTTTACTATTTCATAGATGTATATTTTAGTTTTATTTTATTTTCATTGTAAATATAGAATTAACTATTTATATTAAATACCTTTTACAAACAAATTCAAATTAAACTATATTAAATGACTCGGTAAATAAAAGACCAATCAAAAATCTGGTAGATACGATTGTAGCTCTGATTATGTGGTTTAGACACAATGTTTAAGTTCAATTAAACAGAGTTATCTGCAGTTACAGTTAGCAAAAATGCTAAAAGTGGCCATATTTAGCAGTTTTTCTAACTCTAACTACAGTAAACTACTTTAGAAACAATTTAAACGTACTAAATAAACTATAGAACCTGTACTACAATCGTATCTACCAGATTTTTGATTGGACTTTAATTTAACGAGTTATGATTTTTCTACTAAAGTGGCGCTAGTGAGCACGCTAAAAATCCGGGTAGCCCCTTAAGAAACGGAGTAATATGAGCCCTGCGAAAGCCCTGTGAAAAACGAGCACAGGCATTTTGAATGCGTTGAATTATCTTCTTAGTATAACCAAAGAGGCAATCGCCGATAACCGTATTTGTAACCGTTTCACAAAAATTAATTCTTAAGTCTACATCTTAGACGTTTCGAACCTGATACAAAACTTTCAGCCTGAGAAGTATAAGCCTTGTGGTATCTTATGAAAACGTCAATTGCGTGACGCTTAGCGCCATCTAGCCGTCTGTTTATTTTAATTGACGTTTTCATAAGATACCACAAATTTCGCAGGGTCGGACTGACAGCACGGTAGCTCAATTGATAAGAGCGTTTGGCCCGGTCAGCCAAAAGGTTGCTGGATCAAGTCCCACCCGTGCGCAAATTTTTGGTTTCTTATTTCATCTTTATGAATATCAAATATGACACTGTGAGTGTTAGTCCCTCAAGCGTATGTGAACGAGACACAATGCAAATTCTATTGTTATGCGGTTGCCTGCAACCGCTCGGGTGTAGAAGCATAAGAGGCATTTCACGTTAAATCGCGAATTTCTAAGATAAATGATTCCCGAATCTCTATTCTTTGTACACCTAGACCTTATTTGAAAATTGCGAAAGATAGATCAATGTTTGGTGTTCATTATTTATGTAACAAATTAACTTAAACTAATTTTATTAACTGTCAGTGGCCAATCTCCCACAATCATTTCACTGAAAAGTTGTCGTAGACTTAACTGGCGTAGACTAAATCTGTTAACAATGCGAATAAAAATAGCTTGGAAGAATATAGTAATCATTGGACATATGTTTTACTTTTTACTTATTGTACCAGATTTTTGACTTATTTTGCCATCAGAGAGAAAAAAAATAAAACAAATTGTAAAGTTTTTGAGATTAACGCTTTATTTTATCGTTGTTTTTCAGTTTAAATATACTAAAATAACTAAAATATCATTGGATTAATATATAAAACGTTCTTTGGAGAATTGATTGGCATCGTTATTTTGTCAAATATTAGAAATTAATTTGTCAATGCATTGATCTAAACATTGGTATAAATTCCAAAGCGCAAACGGGCTCGGGCGGGCACCGATCTCAGTAGGGCGCACAGATTAGTAAGAGTATGTAGGGCGCGCGCGCCCGTCGAAGTGGGATCTGTGCGATTTTTCGCCGCGTCCCGACATACGTACGCTTGTATCGTGGAATGGTAATTATACTACGACCAAATACTTTTGATCCACTTAGAGTTTTGTTTGTGAGGAAAGCCCCGTTTATTATGAAACATGAATATATGAATTATTTTAGTTGTCTGTCTAATAATAATATTATTTTTATTCATTTTAGCTATGGGTCATAATGTATACCGTGTCTTAAAAAAAGGAATAACTCTGCTACTTTAAAAAAGAAAACAGATGAGGATGTTTAGGGTTCCGTAGCCGAATGGCAAAAATAGGAACCCTTAGTTTCGTCAAGTCTGTCTGTCTGTCCGTCCGTATGTCACAGCCATTTTATTCTGTAACTATAAGCATCACACTGTTGAAATTTGGTTGAAAGATGTTTCCTGTAAACCGCTTTACGATTCTTATACAAAAAATAAAATAAAAGGTTCCTAAAACCATTTTCTCTAAATGCATAACGTTTGCGAGATATAAGCTTCCAAAGTGGTAAAAAGGGCGTCCCCCCGCCCCCCTTAACTTCAAAATAAAGCGAGTGTAAATTTTGAAAAATATATTTAATGTAGATATTGACAAATACTTTCAACGAAAATTGGTTTGGACGAGATGAAACCAGTAGTTTTTGAGATATAGCACATTTTCTACAACCGCAAACATAACTTTGTTTTTCATACAAACACTATGAAAAACAAAGTTATATTTGCTGTCAACAAAATATAGTCGTATTTTAGCTTAGTTGAAGTAAGTGGATCCCTAATTCAGTTAAAGTTTGCACGGAACCCTCAGTGGGCGAGTCCGACTCGCACTTAGCTGTTGTTTTTTTAAATGGATTGACATCTATCACATCACACATCAGTTTCGGAACATAGTCCTAATAGATTAGCTTTATTAATATATTTTATTTAAAGTATCTAGGTACATTACAATATACTCGTTGGCCTAATTTTTAAATTGAGTTCACACTTTAGCTCGGTAGTATATTAATCAACAAAAACATTTTATTTTCAAAAGTATTTAACATTTAAAATATTGAATAATTATCTAATAAATGCAATTTGAATGTATCACGTGAATGCTTGAAATGTCATGGCGCCAATATCAGAGTCACGTTCACTGCTAGGCATTCACGATCACGTGACCACATGTATATTTTATTACAAATTAAATTTTTAACACACTTGCTCAAAACGACGTTTTTATTCCACCGATTTTTGGCACATAATCCTAGATATTAAACAAGCGTGCTTTTTCGTTATATTATTGCACTAGTGCCTTTAGTTTATTAACCCGACCAATTTAGGTTTGTACCCTAGTATCAAGTCGTAAGTAAAAAGAAGAAGCGATCTAATTTAGTCTGGTTATAACCTTTATTTTAGCAATAAACATTATTTCTGCGAAAAATAACAGTATTCTACATAGGTATTTATTTCAATAAATGGCAAATCCCTAATTTTCATTTAATTTTTCTGTAATTTGTGTTTTTAACACGAATTATTAGATTTTTAATCTTGGCTTTCGGCCGATCTATTTCGCGCCTAAGCCTTGCGCGCGCATCGGTGTCGTGGCAAGAAAAAAAAAATGCGCCATTTTTCGTAAATAGGTAATTGTCGGCTGTGACGAAGTTTGGATTAATTGCGAACTTTAATCTTAACGAAAATGTCTACTTCAAGTGAAGAAAATGAAGAAAACCTATTATTAACTCCGCCGGACATACGTAACAAGGCGAAAATCGCGTGCGAAAGTCTTTGCCATCAAAATCGAGTGAAATGTATTTTTACTGTTTCAATAATTAAAAACTTAGTAAAATGAAGAGTCTTGTTTTTTCCTCGCAAGTGTGTTGAAAAACGTCGTATGATACGCGTGTGCCCGTGACCATTATATAAGCGGTTTTCTTATGGCGCACTCGCTTTCGCTCGTGCGCACACAATATCGCCTTGTATATAATGGTCAACTTAGCACACTTGTATCATAATGTACTATTTCAACACACTTGCTCAAAACGACGTCATTATTCCACCGATTTTTGGCTCATAATCATAGATATTAAACACGCGTGCTTTTTCACTATATTTTTGCACTAGTGCTTTTAGTTTATAAACCCGACCAATTTACATTTGTACCCTAGTACCAAGTCGTAAGGAAGAAGAAGAAGCGATATAATTTAGTCGGGTTATACAATACTTTTATTTTAGCAACAAACAGTATTTATGCGAAAAATATCAGTATCTACATACGTATTTCAATAAATCGTAAATCCAGGTTTCTTACTAAAAAAAACCGGCCAAGTGCGAGTCGGACTCGCGCACCGAGGGTTCCGTACAAACCTGCAAGGTTTACAAAGTTCGTTCATTACGACAATCGGTATCAATGGTTGTACTTTTGCGTTTTGCGTTTTTGCGTTGACTTAGTTTTTTTTTTCACGGGTTAAAGGCAATTAGATCTAAGTATTTGATATGAATTTTAACTTGATAGCTCTACGCGTTCATGAGGAAAAAAGTAATAAGTTTATATTTATCAAAAAATATATATTTTGTAATTTAACTAAAAATTTAAGGTTTTCGGAATTTTTCCTTTATGTGTGCTATAAAACGTTGCTTCGTGCCAAATTTCAAGATTCTAGGTCGACTGGAAGTACCCTTTAGGTTTTGATTCCCTTGCGAGTACTTGCGAGTTTCAAAATATGCAGCTTAAATTGCTGTTTCCTTTGATTGCGTTGACATAGAAGTTTGATTTTGTTACAGCTTAAAGGTATTATAGACCTGAGTATTTGGTATGAATTTCAATTTAATACCTCTACGCGTTTATGAGGAAATGGGTAGTAAGTTTAAAATTATTAAAAAAATATATATTATGTGATGTAACTAAAAATTTATGGTTTTCGTAATTTTTCCTTTATCTATGCTATAAGACGTTGCTTCGTACCAAATTTCAAGATTCTAAGTTCACGGGAAGCACCCTGTAGGTTTTGATTCCCTTGCAAGTGTCGAAAATTTGCGGCATAAACGGCTGTATCTTTTGATTGCGTTGGCTTAGAAGTTTGATTTTTTCACAGCTTCAAGGGACAAAAGACCTGAGTAATTGATATAAATTTCAGCTTCATACCTCCACGCGTTCCTGAGAAAAAGGGTCTTGACAGACGGACGGACAGACGGACAACAAAGTGATCCTATAAGGGTTCCGTTTTTTTCCTTTTGAGGTACGGAACCCTAAAAATAGCTCAAATTTAATTAACATTTTCTGTGATTTGTGTTTTAAACACGAATTATTACATTTTTAATCTCGGCTTTTGGCCGATCTAGTTCGCGCCTAAGCCTTGCGCGCGCATCGGTATCGCGGCAAGAAAAAAAAACAATCCGCCATTTTTCGTAAATAATAACTGTTGGCTGTGACGAAGTTTGGATTAATTATGAAGTTAAATATTAATGAAACTGTCTACTTCAAGTGAAGAAAATGAAGAATAGTACATTATGATACAAGTGTGCTAAGTTGACCATTATATACAAGGCGATATTGTGTGCGCACGAGCGAAAGCGAGTGCGCCATAAGAAAGCCGCGTATATAATGGTCACAGGCACACGTGTTTCATACGACGTTTTCCAACACACTTGCGAGGAAAAAACAAGACTCTTCATTACTAAGTTTTTAATTATTAAAACAGTAAAAAGACATTTCACTCGATTTTGATGGCAAAGACTTTCGCACGTGTTTTTCGCCTAGTTACGTTAGATGTCTGGCGGAGGTAATAATAGGTTTTCTTCATTTTCTTCACTTGAAGTAGACATTTTCATTAATATTAAACTTCAAAATTAATCCAAACTTCGTCACAGCCGGCAATTATTATTTACGAAAAATGGCGCGTTGTTTTTTTTCTTGCCGCGATACCGATGCGCGCACAAGGCTTAGGCGCGAACTAGATCGGCCAAAAGCCAAGATTAAAAATGTAATAATTCGTGTTTAATACACAAATCACGGAAAATGTTAAATGAATTTGAGATATTTTTTAATAATAAATCTGGATTTACCATTTATTGAAATAAATATGTAGATACTGTTATTTTTCGCATAAATACTGTTTGTTGCTAAAATAAAAGTATTGTACAACCCGACTAAATTATATCGCTTCTTCTTCTTACTTACGACTTGGTACTAGGGTACAAATGTAAATTGGTCGAGTTAATAAACTAAAAGCACTAGTGCAATAATATACTGAAAAACCACGCGTGTTTAATCTCTATGATTATGAGCCAAAAATCGGTGGAATAAAAACGTCGTTTTGAGCAAGTGTGTTGAAATAGTACATTATGATACAAGTGTGCTAAGTTGACCATTATATACAAGGCGATATTGTGTGCGCACGAGCGAAAGCGAGTGCGCCATAAGAAAGCCGCGTATATAATTGTCACAAGCACACGTGTTTCATACGACGTTTTTCAACACACTTGCGAGGAAAAACAAGACTCTTCATTTACTAAGTTTTTAATTATTAAAACAGAAAAAAATACATTTCACTCGATTTTGATGGCAAAGACTTTCGCACGCGTTTTTCGCCTTATTACGTATGTCCGGCGGAGTTAATAATAGGTTTTCTTCATTTTCATCACTTGAAGTAGATATTTTCATTAATATTAAACTTCATAATTAATCCAAACTTCGTCACAGCCGACAATTATTATTTACGAAAAATGGCGCGTTGTTTTTTTTTCTTGCCGCGATACCGATGCGCGCGCAAGGCTTAGGCGCGAACTAGATCGGCCAAAAGCCAAGATTAAAAATCTAATAATTCGTGTTTAAAACACAAATCACAGAAAATGTTAAATGAATTTGAGCAATTTTTTAGCAATAAATCTGGATTTACCATTTATTGAAATAAATATGTAGATACTGTTATTTTTCGCATAAATACTGTTTGTTGCTAAAATAAAAGTATTGTATAACCCGACTAAATTATATCGCTTCTTCTTCTTACTTACGACTTGGTACTAGGGTACAAACCTAAATTGGTCGGGTTAATAAACTAAAAGCACTAGAGCAATAATATAATGAAAAAGCACGCGTGTTTAATATCTATGATTATGAGCCAAAAATCGGTGGAATAAAAACGTCGTTATGAGCAAGTGTGTTGAAAAACCTATTATTAACTCCGCCGGACATACGTAACGAGGCGAAAAACGCGTGCGAAAGTCTTTGCCATCAAAATCGAGTGAAATGTAATTTTACTGTTTTAATAATTAAAAACTTAGTAAATGAAGAGTCTTGTTTTTTCCTCGCAAGTGTGTTGAAAAACGTCGTATGATACGCGTGTGCCTGTGACCATTATATACGCGGCTTTCTTATGGCGCACTCGCTTTCGCTCGTGCGCACACAATATCGCCTTGTATATAATGGTCAACTTAGCACACTTGTATCATAATGTACTATTATGAAAATATTTACAGTCCTTATTTAAATAAATAAAGAAATATTTATTAACAAGCGGTCCCCCGCGACTTCGTCCGCGCGTTTTGAGTTTGCTCCCTCCCTTCCCGTCGCAGCCTGATGTTTTATATCCTAAAGCCTTTCTCAATAAATAAGCTATCTAACACAGAAATATTTTTTCAAATCGGTTCAGCAGTTCCTGAGATAAGCGCGTTCAAACCAACAAACTCTTCAGCTTTATAATATAACTAGCGGTCCCCCGCGACTTCGTCCGCGCGTTTTGAGTTTGCTCCGTGCCCTCCCGTCGCAGCGTCATGTTTTATATTCTAAAGCCTTTCTCGATAAATAAGCTATCCAACACAGAAATATTTTTTCAAATCGGTCCAGCAGTTCCTGAGATAAGCGCGTTCAAACAAACAAACTCTTCAGCTTTATAATATACTAGCGGTCCCCCGCGACTTCGTCCGCGCGTTTTGAGTTTGCTCCCTCCCCTCCCGTCGCAGCGTGATGTTTTATATCCTAAAGCATTTCTCAATAAATAAGCTACCTAACACAGAATTTTTTTTTCAAATCGGTTCAGCAGTTCCTGAGATAAGCGCGTATAAACCAACAAACTCTTCAGCTTTATAATATAATTAGCGCAAGCGCACGTTGTACTTAAGCTGCGAACATTATTTTGGTGCGGAGTTATGTTAAAACTGTGATAGCTCCTAAGATATATATTGGAATCAAATGATATACAGGGCAACTTTGTTCTAAATGAAATGCTCGTGATAATGAATCTATTTATTTTGATAAACATAAATACCTGTGTGTATAATACACCTCTAAATATGATGCATTATTTTTTTACAAATTTATTTAACATAAAAAAGGTTGTAGTAAGTCAACCATAAAAGATAGACTTATGCTGTCGCAGACTTTATTATAGAACTCTTAATGCTGAACAATCCTGTCATACATGATTTTTGTGTAACTTTAGCGGTTTCCGCAGCGTACGCAGCGGAAGCTCTCAAAAGGAATATCTTTCTCCCGTTTTCGCAACATTTTTCATTGCTGCTGTGGTCTTGTTAGTCGTATCTTTATGTTATATAGCCTAAAGCCTTCCTCGATAAATGGACTATCCAACATAAAAAAAATTTTTCAAATCGGGCCAGTAGTTTTTGAGATTAGCGCGTTCAAACAAACAAACAAACAAACAAACAAACAAACAAACAAACTCTTCAGCTTTAAAATATTAGTATAGATTAGCGCAAGCGCACGTTGTACTTAAGCTGCGAACATTATTTTGGTGCGGAGTTATGTTAAAACTGTGATAGCTCCTAAGATATTTATTGAAATCAAATGATATAAAGGGCAACATGGTTCTAAATGAAATGCTCGTGATTATGAATGTATTAATTTTCAAAAGAATAAATACCTGTGTGTATAATACACCTCTAAAAATAATGCATTATTTTTTTACAAATTTATTAACATAAAAAAGGTTGTAGTAAGTCAACCATAATAGATAGACATATGCTGTCGCGGACTTTATTATAGAACTCTTAATGGTGAACAATCCTGTCATACATGATTTTTGTGTAACTTAAGCGGTTTCCGCAGCGTACGCAGCGGAAGCTCTCAAAAGGAATATCTTTCACCCGTTTTCGCAACATTTTTCATTGCTGCTGTGGTCTTGTGAGTCGTATCTTTATGTGATATAGCTTAAAGCCTTCCTCTATAAATGGACTTTCCAACATAAAAATATTTTTTCAAATCGGGCCAGTAGTTTCTGAGATTAGCGCGTTCAAACAAACAAACAAACAAACTCTTTAGCTTTATAATATCAGTATAGATACACCAAAGTCATCTGACATCATGTAAACAGGATGATTCCTTCAAAAAACATGCTTATAGTTAGCGTCTCATCAGAGGATCATCTCTCACTGATGTGTTTATCAACAGTCTTTTGATATACTTTTGTTAATGCGAGCGCCGGTGACCTTTTGATCCGTGAGCGTCTGCGCTGTTACTTTAAAGATATTGCAGGCGTACTAAATAGATATATAACAAAGACATATTAACATACATGTCCATAGACATACGTGTTAGGGTCGTGCGGGCGGGATTCGAACCGACTGCTTATCTTAGTAGTCCGGAACATAAACTACCACACTAAGACGGTCGTTAAATTATTATAAAAAAATATAGTACCAAACTACTCCATGTATGGCACTGTCTTTGAATATCGACCCTATTGGTCCGTGGAATGGCTAAGAAACAGAACTCACTAATTTTATTGAAAATACTTCAATCATGAATGATAGGCGTCATTAATTACAATTTACTTTAACGAAAATATGATATTCAGACTGTTTTTTAACCGACTTCAAAAAAGGAGGAGGTTATCAATTCGACTTTATGTTTTTTTTTTTTTGTATGTTTGTTACCTCATATCTCAGTCGTTTGTAAACCAAATCGAAAAATTTTTTCGCCTACTTAGAGGGTGTACCTTCTAGTTGGTCCCATTTTTTCCATTTTGTGATCTGATGATGGGATCTTGGTGTAATCGAGGGAAACCCTCAAATTTTAAAGGCACGTATAGTGTTTCTTTACTAAAATCTTAATGCTGACTTGTTGTTACGTCTGATAGTCAACATCTTGTGGGGCTGAGCTGATGGTGGAACTCCTTAACGCTTAAGAGTTCAGTAATTATAATGACGGAACTTATGATAGGTAATTTGTAGCTTCTTAAAAAATAGAATCATAGGGTGCCCCTCCCACCCTCTAATGTAATCACCAAAATGAAGAAATAAAATAAACTTTAAAAAAAGTAAAAACCGACTTAAAAACCAACATACACTAAAAAGTCTTAAATAAACTCTTCACCGTTGAAAGGAAAGGAATTCGTTTTAGGAAAACAATTTCTTTTTGGAGTCGGTGCCATCACTTTGACCATCAAGCATCAACTATCACAGCACCGACTCCAAAAAGAAATTGTTTTCCTAAAACGGATTCCTTTCCTTTCAATGGTGAAGAGTTTATTAATTAATTTAGTTAGTTGTTTCTGCAGTTTTAAAGGCGCACTGAGCCATTCAGACACTGATGCCATCAAAAACAGACTAAGTCAAAGTTAAGACCTCACTTTGACGTGAGGTGATGTTTGCTTGACTATCTTTTAGCCTCTCACCGGTGATCTAGTTCTTAATACAATATCATTGATCAAAACTCTAAACTGAACATGCCGCGTAGAGCTATAAAAAAAACTGTACATAGGTACAACACACGACGTGTTGCTATATCGTGTTTTCTCTCTATCTTCCAAAGAGGGAAAGAGAAAAATAGATGTAGAATCGTGTTGGAACCGGAAGTAAATTAAAGTTTTGAACGTGTGGAAAGCAACCTATCAGCTGCTCGCATTTTGCGTGCCACGCATGCGCTCTCCCGAGTGAGGCCTACGAAGCGGAAATGCTTTCTCTCCCCGCTTCGGGCTCTCGCTCGGCTAGTAGGGATATTATGTGATGTCAATATCTATCGCTCAAAACTTGATGATCGATAAAAATCATTTACAAGAATTCAATCTTATTAGAACATTATTTGACTGTTGATATAGGTGAAGCCGTAATGTAAATACCTATTATTGATAAATAAAATACTTTCACGTTGCATTTATTCCAGTCATGTGTAGAATGAGATAATAATTATAGTCATTTATTATTTATTTACAAAAACATCGAGGTTTTTGTCTGACGATGTTTAGTACTTGTGGAATTCTTGATGTTTTTACAATATATCTGTTTTCGAGGTGAGAATGAAATGTGCCCCGCAAATAGAAATATACATCAAACACATGCAAAACTTACTTGGCTATCGGGTTTGAATAAGTAGGTACCTATGATAGTATTAGATTATATTGTAACGGGATTTTGGCAGTTCCTGGCCACCTTTTCTCAGTTCTTGGCCGTGCTGACTTTCAGCCAAATTTGATACTTAAACTTTTTTCACGTTAATAAATTTATTTTAACAAACAACTAAGACTTCAAACAATACTGCGAACAAACGATAACCGACTACAATAATGTAAATCGTGTTTGTATTTTTATTTATTTACTATGCACATTTAGTTTTTTTACTATGCACACATAGTATAGCGCATAACGCTGGGTTATATCTTTCGCTTGACAAAAGTTGTGTTTTTATTGCAATTTATAATGACTAGGCAGATAGGTATGTATGTAAAAAATGGGTACGAGAAATTAAGTTGCCGATCCTACATAAAGTTTGTATTACTCGAAAAAATTTACATGAACGTTGACGGTAGGCATATCGTCACCAGACACTAATTGATTACCGATGAAATAGTTAGTGTATTAGAGACGCTGACGAGGAAAATATTTTTGAGCACCGATGTAGTACACACTCAATTAATAACGTACTAAGCAGTAATTCATTCGATTATTAGTCCTCAACTTGAAATAAAAGCATCAAACAGGTCCGAAAGATGATTTCTAACTATGAGTTTAATAAAAACCAAAAATTGCACTCCGGGAGTGCCGGCAGAAGTGAAAACTTGAATATCAACGTTGTGCATTTTTGATTTTTTGGAGTAGTTAGGGAATAATTTTGAATGAATTGCTCTTATTATCAATATAAAAGTACTATCATTTTTGTGATAGAATACAATAATAATAATAATAATAATAGTATATTTTTATAAAATACAATATTTATTTATAACGCTGTCGTACACAAACATTACAATTTATATTATATTAAATTACATTAAAAAGTTTATCTCTCAGAAAAATCAACTTACATCCATAATTTCGCCAACCGTCTACGGTTTTTCGATCAGCCCACGTGTCCTGACGCGAGTTTCACATTTTTCCCCCATCCCACAAAAGTGCTCAACGCCGCTAAAGAAGTTTTCACTTCAAAAAAGCTAAGTCGAGCTAGGTATAGGATTTTCTCAGTATTGTTCTTCAAACTCTACTCACAAATGAAAAGATCCGTAAAACGAATCTATGTGACGAACTAAACCCAGAAAACAGTGAGCTCAAGTGGCAATGCGCAAGGCCTATAACGCAAATGATGATAGCCGTCGGGGCAGAAAAAAACCCAGATTAGAGAATCAAAAGTCCAGCAAAGTTGTCTACAAGTATGTATCGATCAATTAAAGGATCACCATGGATGGAGACCGTCTTCTTTAGGTTGCTATGTAAAACCATGGAGGAGGTTTATGTACAGAGTGTCTATCCTGAATATTCAATCACAAATTTTCATTAATTGACACTGGGCCAGTGACCACAAAATGTAATAAAATAAACTTTAAAAAAGTAAAAACCAAAATGCACTAAAAAGTCCTAAATAAACTCTTGACGCTGTTAAGGAAATAAATCCATTTTTAACCGACTTCAAAAAAGAAGAGGTAATCAATTCGACTGTATGTTTTTTTTGTATCTATGTTACCGTATATCTCAGTCGTTTATCGACCGATTAAAAAAAAAACACCTACTTAGAGGGTATACCTTCTAGTTGGTCCCATTGTTGCCAATTTGGGATCTGATGATGGGATCTCGGTGTAATTGAGAAAAACTATCAAATTTTAAAGGCACGTAAAGTATTTTTTTTACTAGAATCCTAATCCATAACGCTTAGGAGTTCGGTAATTATAATGACAGTAATTATAAAAGGTAGTTTGTAGCTTCTTAAAGACCAGAGTCATAAGGTGCAACTTCTTCCCCTCCTGTAATCTCTAAAAGTGTTTTTGTTTAAAGTTAAGACCGACTTCAAAACCAAAATGCACTAAAAAGTCTTCAATAAACTCTTGACCATTGAAAGGAAAGGAATCCATTTTAGGCAAACAAGTTCTTTTTGGAGTCGGTGCCATCACTTAGACCATCAAGCATCACAGCATCGACTACAAAAAGAAATTGTTTGTCTAAAATGGATTCCTTTCCTTTCAATGGTCAAGAGTTTATTTAAGACTTTTTAGTGCATTTTGGTTTTGAAATCGATTTTTACTTTTTTTTAATAGGCGAACAATTTCATTTTGGAGTCGGTGCACTGATAGTTGATGCTTGGGATGGTCAAAGTGAAGGCACCGACTACAAAAATAAATTGTTCGCTTAAATGGATTCCTTTCATTTACAGGGTCAAGAGTTTATTCAAGATTTCTTAGTGCACCTTATGACTCTGGTTTTTAAGTAGCTACAAATTACCTTTCATAAGTTCTGTCATTAAAATAACTGAACTCCTAAGCACTGAGGAGTTCTACCATCAGCTCAACTTCACACAATGTTGACTATCAGACGTAACAAAATGTCAACATTAAGATTCACGTAAAAATCAGTATACGTGACTTTAAAATTTGAGGGTTCCCTTCGATTGCACCAAGATCCCATCACCAGATCCCGACTTGGCAACAATGGGACCAACTAGATAATATAACCTCTAGGTTGCGAAACAAATTTTCAAATCGGTCTTCAAATGACTGTGATATGAGGTAACACAGCCACGAAAAGGAAAAAAATCTCCTCCTTTTTTGAAGTCGGTTAAAAATAGGCCAAGGGGCTAAAAACTGTCAATGTTTCAATTTCCGTTGTAGTTGTTAGCCACCCTCATAATTCTGTATTTTGTGTGTAGTAAACGGTCATTTAGAACTATTTTTTTTCTCCTTTTTCCTCCTCATGCTTCTCGTACGTACTCACAATCTTTTACTATACAGGCAATCCGTTTATGGAACTCTCTGCCCCTTTCAATCAGGAAGTCAAAACGCTGCCTACTTTTAAACGTAAAGTAAAAGCCTTTTTCCTTTCTCGTTTATAATTTCTATAGTCTTAACAATATCTACTTACTTACTTACTACTCCTTTTTATTCTTCATTGGCTCTCGGATCTGCTGGTTGCAACTGATTATGCATTTATTTTCACCTATTTATTTATACATATTTTTATGTAAATGTGTTTAAATATGTATTAGTTTTTATATTTTGTATTATGGTGTGTATTTTATGATCATTTATTGACATTTAATTTTTATATAATGTGCACTTATCGTCTTCTTTTATGTTTCTTTATAAAAACCTGTCCACTTCAAATTTGTTTAAAATAATTTCATCGCCATGCCTCTTCTTTCATTCTTCATGCTTTTCCTTACCTGAAGGTTGTCTGGAAGAAATTGCTACAAGCAATGAGACCGCCTAAATTGTACTTATAGCGAATATCGAAGATACTATCCATTGTAATTATGTTTATGGTGTGCAATAAAGTATTATTATTATTATTACAATAATGTTATTCATCAACTCTCTGGTGGCTTGCAGTACGGTTACAAATAAAACCATCAAACCTAAGGCTGTGCTCACGTTATCGTTAGTGATCAACACAATTTTTGGAAAATTCAAAAGCGACTGTCTAAAATTTGCCGTCACATTGCCTCGAAGTTCTTTGATAGGATATGTTGTTGATAAAACGATTGTAAGTCTAAGAGCCGATTTTTCAATATTCAGATAAAACTTATTTTTTTTATATACTTTTAAACCTATTTTATTTATACTTTATTGCACAATAATAAAATTCTGTACAAAAGGTAGACTTAACGCCATATGGCGTTCTCTACCTGTCATGCATTTGGATTGGCAGATATGATTGTGACTTATCTGACTGATAAATTAAAAAGCTACAGATTTTAAAAAATGACAGGACCTATTATTGTGACAATTAAGTGACGTTTTCAAATTAGCCATATGTTGTTCGACGAATATTTCACTGACTATTGAAAAATAAGCCCTAAGTAGTTAATTTATTTTTTGGAATGACAAATAAAGTATTTCTTTGGTCAAAAAACCTTAATATTTCAAATTTTGTCAGAGGTAAGAATTTCCTTACGTTTTCCTGAAACGTGACATAATCGTTCGATTTTATCGATAGACAAGTGCAACGCTATTCACAGCACAGGTAAAGGAACGGAAGGAAGGAGTACTAGGTAAGTAGGTAGAGTTTTGCAGGGTTGCCAGATCTCCTGATGTTACATAAAATTTACTGCTTTTAAAAAATATCCCCGTCTATTTTTGAACGCGAATCTCCTGTTTTTTAGACAAGTTTTTCTCTTGGCCTTTGCTATGAAAATTTTCGTGACTTGTTTATTTTTATTCGCGTTTAAGTATGCTTGATTTTTAGACGAGTTTAGGTTTCTTTTCTATACATTTCCTGTTTTTGAAAAATCAGACCTGGTAACACTTGTCTGTGTCGGTCAGTCAGCAGTACCAGTAGTTTGTTTCGTTCGCGGCGCGTCTAGCGGTTTCAAAATTTTGTGATGTGCGTGTTATTCGTGTGGCTAGGTTTAGCCTAATTTTATACGAAAATAAGGTATGTATGTAGTATAACTAGCTTACTTCTAGTCTTTTGTGGAACTATAACATTGTTTCAGCAGTTATTTCTGCCGGGTAATGCAACAAATCATGCTAAATTCCACATTTCGAAACTTCTTCCCTTGCCATTTTGTGTTTGCAGTTATGATCTTAATGCTTTGTATCTTATATCAGACGTAATTCATCCTCGAAAGCTTTTGATTCTGAAACTGGCAGTAAAAAAATGTAGGTACACGTTTTGTCTTGAAGGAAAAACGATCGCCATTTTGAAATTTATTTGTATCCCCTTGTTTTGACTCTGTAAGTAATTTCCAAATTTCCACATTACTAACTGTAACTATTTACAACTACATCAATAATGGTTAAAACTTTACTAAACTATAACTATGTAATTTGGCTGTTATATATGCAATCATTCAAGTAAAGAAACGTGTTCTGTGTAATGTACCTCCCTATTGACTGCCATATTGTCGTCCGTCCGTCTCGTGTGCTCGTCGAAAGTGGCTATGGTAAATTGTGAATTTACACTCATTTCTCGTTTTTTCTATGTGGTATATCGCTTTTCAGAGGCCATACTACTCGTCTTTACTTGTTTTCATTAAATAACATGTTTTTTTCAGTTATTTTTCTGCCACTGTGTGGGTGATTCCTAGTGGCTGCGGTGCCGCGCCGCGCTACGGTCGCTCCTGAGAGCTGAATCATGTGGCCATGTTGGTAAGTTGATTCTTATAAGATTCTTACAGTATATTATCAAGCTCATATTAAGACAATATAAGTTCATAGTAGGACATCCGAAGAGGTTAGCTTTCTATGCTCATTACATTGCACTGTTGGTTGAATAAAACTCAGGTCAAAGTAAAGGTACCCACATGATAGCTATCTCATAGCAATCAATTTCAAAAAAGTTCTCTTAACTTTAGTTTACTTCATCTGATACACTTCTTTTACTAAGTACCTACCATTAAATCAAATTAGTCACTTATATTTTGGTTCTAGTTTTAGAATTGAAATGCAGTTCTTTTCTCTACTGCATCCACGGCACTGGCACCTATTACAACTCAAGTGTTATTATTACTAGTGCATGCAAGAGCTATTAACCAATGCTGTTTTTCTGAAACTAGACTAAACTTATTACATTATTTGAGTTGGTAACTGTATAAAAGCTTATAATTCTGTGATAATTAGGTAAGTTACATACATTTGAAGTTATCATTTTCATTGAAAATCCATGGTTCCTAAGGAAACTTTAACGCTTCATCACCCAAGCCGTTGCAGGCAACCAAATAACAATAGAATGTCTATTGAGGGATTAAACGGAGTGAAAGCTTAGTACCTATTTTTATTAGATTTCCACTTATTTCTCATTATTTGTATGTGAGGTGTAGTTTTTGCAGTGGTCTAATTACTCTCCTTATGTTTAGATATAAATTTCATAAATATAAATGAGTTTTGCAGTGATCAAATTAGCTTTTGCATTGGTCAAATTACTCTCCTTATGTTAAGATATAAATTTCATAAACATAAATGTGTTTTTCAGTTACTTTTGTGCCACCGGGCGGGTGATCCTGGCTGCGGCACCGGGTCGCGCCACGGTCGCCCCTGGGAGCTGAATTTTGTAGCCATGTTGGTAAGTTGTTTCCTATAAGATTCTTACAGTGCTGTATATTTTACAATCTCATAAATGAATTAAGGATGAATACAAACATGTAGGTACCAACCTCTACCGACTAATATCTAAGTACTTTTGTGCCAAATCTCTTTTTTAACCAACATCAAAAAAGGAGGATGTTATCAATTTGTATGTTTCTTGTAGCTCTGTTACCTCAAATGCTTCCAACGAAAATTGGTTTGAATGAGATCAAACAAGAAGTTTTTTTTATAAAGTGAAAAATTCAAAATTGAAAATATACAATAAAATAAAATAAATAAATTTTTTAAATTGAAAAAATACAAGGACTAGTCTAAATACTTTCTGTAACTAAAAGTTAGTTAGCAATAATAATAATAGCAAATTAGCATAGTATGTAGAAAAATATCTCTGTTAATGTTTGACGGGCTGAGCTTAATGATGTGTTGTTGTTTGTAGTCTTATAAAAAATCAATAAGAATAATACCTTCAGTATGGTTGGTGGACCATAAAATAAATAAAATAAGTTATATGAGTTAGATCTTCAAGGGACCATAGAGATGAGTATTTGATATGAATTTGAGCATGATACCTTCACGCATTCCTGATAGAAAAAAGGGTAGGCACAGATAGACAGACTAACAACAAAGTGTTCCTATAAGGGTTTCGGTTTTACATCCTTCGAGCAAGGCAAAATACAAACTTTCGCACGGACCATTTCAATTCAGTTCAATGTGAGCACTTATTTATAATCAGTTACATATTATTTGTAAAATCTATTTAAATTCAAATCATTAATTTATTAAACCCTTTCAGGAGGCTGATGCTGGTTAAACTCAAGGCTGGTGGAGTAACGGATCAATATGGTAAGTTTAATGCTCTTTTTATATTTAAATTTAATCTTGAGAGGCTTAGGGTAGGCACAACAATCCTTTTAAATCATTTCCTTGAATTTAGCCGCTCACGTAATTGACAGAACTTTTTTAGACGCTTTTTTGACAGAAAATGTATACCTAAGGCAATTGACTAAGTAAGGAAGTATTAAATCCTACATTGTGTGTGAAAATTAAAAACTACTAAATAGCTTTCTTTGAGCGGTATGGTATGGTAGCCAATCATGGTAACCATACCAAAAATTTTATGCACTATCAAGACCACTGCTGCATTCCCATTTTAAGAGCTAAAATTACTTTCACCTCTCTTCTTCTTTTGAGACACCCGTTTTTTTCGTAAGCCATTTTTTGTTTGAAAGTTATAAGGCTGTTACCTCGCCTTCTACCAGTGTATCTAAATATTTAAGGATAAATAAGAAAGCTATCAACCATCACATCACTTGAAAGATTTTAGTTACCCTTTTCTTTGTGACAAGTGTTTTTTGAGCTGAATCTGTCTTTGTAACGTCATGCCGAAGTATTTATTAATTATTATCAAGTTTGATAAAAAAAAATATTTAAAAAAAAACAATTTGATCCGATTATAAATTGATTTAAATCGAGATAATTTGATTTAAAGTTTGTTTTTCTACTTGTCTTTTATATCAAACACTTAGGGATCAATAGGCCGGCGTCGGCGGTCGCTTAAACAAAATAATTTTGATAAATGTTTTACTTTCGGGGAAACCCCTAACTGTATCTTTATACTCGCATTAATGGCATCGTACGTATGTGCGCGCCGTAGTCTCTATATCGATTGATATTGATTTTTAAATCTATGATTAAAAAAAAACACTTGATTAAAATCAGTGACTCACAGTTAAAATCAAGTGATTTAAATCATATCAACCCTGATTATTATTGAAACTCAATCTGTTTAATTGATTCTTGCTAAAGTTTAATTTTTCTTTCAGATCTGTAATACCACAGCTATGATATTATGATGCCAATGATTTCTGACTTTTTTTTATCCTTGTGTGTGACATTTTTATTTTTGCATTGTGTGTGCTTCTATGTGTGTGTTATGATATGATCCTGCTTTATTCAATGGTTCAATATCAATTCACTTAATCAAGTTAAACATTCACAGCTTTATGAATTTTGAATCGTGTTGCTTCTTTTTAACATTATTATTGATGCATATTAAACCGAACCTAAAACCAGCAGCATCGTTTTTGGTTTATAGACGAATTGAAAAAGCATTTTATATACTTTGATTACCTATATGCTTTCATAATATTATGTTCAGAATTATTTTATGTCTGCACTGGAACTAAAAGCTATATACGATTATACAGGAAGCTATTAAACTTAGCAGATAGTGGTAGGAAGTAAGTTACAAATTACAATAAAATATGTACCTACCAAAATTATTTATTTCATGCATATCAATATTTTGATTCAATAATGTTTATTTTCCACTAATGAATTTATGTATTTATTTAAACTATATGGTACTGAAAATGTACAATTGGCGGACTTAATGCCTTGTGGCGTTATCTACCAGTCAACCATTTGGTAATGCAGAGACTTCAATCAGTGGAGCCATGCATACAATACAATAGGTTGGTGCCGTAACTTAGGTAGGTTGTCAGCCATCATAATATTAAAACTTTGACCAATAAAAAGCGAATGATAGATAAACTTAAACTCAAAAGTTTATTTGCAGTAATTTGCTTTCGACTACATTGAGGTGTTCTTAAATTTAAATGGAAAGGTGCGCCAAAATATGCTATCATGAAGCGTACAAAAAATATTAAAGGAAGCAGTAATGCGTACCTATGTAGCCTTTATAGCATAATGCTATATAATTAGATATATCAAAAGTAAGGTAGGTGCTAAGTAACAGTAATGAAAATAGTATAGAACATTTATTTAATTGCATTGAAATATTGAAAGAAGTACCTACATTATTAAGGCAGAGTAAAAACTAATTTACTTATCTATCAGCAAGTTCTCTTAAAACTAAAATTTCTTGTAAATTATTTTTACATGTGGTTTACAATTATAGTAAGTAGATGAATAAACATTAAGACTAAATAAATCAATTCTTCAATTCCAATATTTTAAAAAGTGAAAATATTAAAAATAACGCTAAGGAAGGGAATCTATCTTTAATTATACTGCAATATCATAGCCTACAAATTGTTCATTTCTTTACTTTTTATTTTATTTTGAAGTATCAAATAGGAAAAGGGGCTCTTTGTCTGTGTTACTAGTTAGTTCCTGGGTCGGTGAACAACACCGCGCTTCCAGAGTACTGTTCCTATCTCGGTGAACAACGCTGTGCGCCGGAACATGTCTTAAAGACCGCTGTCTATGAGAAGCTGCCCTTAATATCGTTTCTACCCGTCTTGACAAAGTCGTACAGATTCGAAATTATGTATACCTTCTTATAGGATAGCATCTTTGAGATGAACTTCAGAATGCTTATCACTGGGGATGTGCAAAGTTGCTTGGCGGGGTTTTTTGTTTTGCCTCGGTCCAAACAGAGTCATCTCCTCTGTTGTGTAGAACACTCGACCCTCGCTAGCATCTCCGGTGTATAAGCAGCCGAAGTCCATGATCTGGGTCAGCGAACAACGCCGTGGACTAGTGAACGAAAGGTCTCTGGGTCGGTGGACAACGCCGTGCACTATGGAACTGCTGTCGCAGACTATGAGATTTGCTATACAAATTGCTCTAGGCGCGTGGTCTCAGTGCGTGGATACTAATAATAATAATTCACCGCTACAAGGGTCAAGGTTCGATTCCTGGACTCGTGAAAGTCAAAATTATTCAATAAAATTGAATTTAAATAAAACAATTGACGTTAAATTACGTTAAAAGATTAAAACACGTAGTAACTAAATAAAATAAACTAAAGAAAAATTAAATTTAAAATAAAAGAAATGCTACGACTACGCGAAGTTAATGCTGGGCTTTTATGAGTAATGAATGGTTTCCATGGTCAAGGTTTGATTCCTGGACTCTTTAATTTAAATTTAAATAACATCATTGACATTTGAATTTTAGCACAATAAAAACACGGAGTAGCTAAATAAAACAATAAATTAAGATCAAAAGATATGCTCCAAGTATTACTTCAGGTGCGAACATTAAAACTGTGCTGTAAACCTTATTTTATAAATATAATAATAATTTATCGCTCCAAGGGTCAAGGTTCGAATCCTAGACTATTTCATATTTTTCATTAATCTTCTCTATTTAGGTAATTTAACACTCATAAATAATATTAGTTTTACTTGAATTTTATTGAGAAAAACATGAAATAAATGATTTTCAAAAATTCTATTCATGATTTAAAATAAAATAAATTCAAGGGCTAAGCAAAATCTACGCTGAGCTATAAGGGTTATCAATGGTTTAGATGGTCTTGGTTCGATTCCTAGACTCTAAGGAAATGGATATGCTAAGGCTACATAGGCTTACGCTAGCCCACCTTTTCGTTACATTGCTGCTATTGAGTATTTTTATTTGGTTCTGAATTTTATTACCGCGGATGACTATGGCATGACAAAAACACCTTACTGTTATCATGCTGTTATTTTGAACACCAGGAGATATAAAGAGTGTTAATCAATGGGTAATCACTTTGGTTCCGCTTCCGATGGACTAGGTTCGACTCCTATACTTTTAGACATTGTTGTTTTAAATAGTCATCACTGTTTCCGATGGTCTAAGTTCGATTCAACAAAATAATACTTAATTTTAAAAAAAACTGACTTCGAAAAGCTGACAAAACAAATTTTAGAGTCTGTGCATGATGATGACTTTTGGTAAAGGTAGGTAAGAAGCATAACGTCGCACCGATTCTAAATGAATTTGTTTCTCCTAACTAAAGGGCAAATGCGTTATTTTAAACTTTTTAGTTAGGTTTTCGAAAACTAAGTTTATTTTTTAGGGTTCCGTAGTTTGAAATTATTATTTCATTTATGGTATTTAATTATTTACCCATATCTCAAAAAATACTGGACCGATTTTAATAATACTGCCTCTGTACCTTAAGTTGAAATATAGGTTACTGATCGAACTAAAAAAGAATCATCTTACTATGACATTTTGTTTTCGAGAAATCCGTGGTCAAATATAAACATACATACACTTACGAAATTTTACACACTTTATACTCTCCTTTATACTCAAGCCTTTATACTTAAATATTATCAATTTCCAACAATATCACATACATACTCATTAAATTGATTACCTCCTTTATTTGAAGTCGGTAAAATGATGGGAAACGCGCCGTGCGCCGAGGAACTGCTGTCGCAGACTAAGAGCATTGCTGTTCAAATTTATACAGGCGCAACGCTTCAGTGCTGCGAATTTCAGATGGTGCTCGATACATCTCAGAATCAATTAATTTTAATAAACAATTTACTTATTTATACTAATATTATAAAGCTGAAGAGTTTGTTTTTATGTATGAATGCGATAATCTCAGGAACTACTGGACCTATTTGAAAAATATTGTTGGATAGTTTATTCATCGAGGAAGGCTATAAAACATGACGCTACGACGGGAGGGAGGGAGCAAACTCGAAGCAGTCGTGGGGGACCGCTATTATGAATATAGTTATTTTTTAAAGGTCACGGTTCGATTCCTAGACTTATGGAAATGTATACCTACGCAGGTTTACGGTGGTCTATCGGCTATAACAGTATTAACTTATTTGGTTTTAAAGTTTATTTACGGCAATTACTTTGTAATGACAAGTAACGCCTTAGTCTACTTGTAACCACGGATGCTGTAAAGTATTTGAAACGTCAGAAAATAAAATTCTAAAATGTGCGTGAAATAAATCCGTGGAATGTTTTTATCAATGACTAACGCTAGTCTACATTGCCACTATAGAGGAAGGTAACCAACACATCAATAGTCAGCAAGTACTTACTTTGGTTTCAATGGTCGAGATTCTATTCAATAACATGTGTCTAACTGCTGTTACAGATTAAGATATTTGAAATGCAAGGAACTCTAGGCGCGAGGCCTTCCTGTTGTAGTAGGTACTAACCAAATTTTGATTACGGTTAAATTTACCGCTCCGAATGCTGCAAAGGCTAACGAAAGTCTACCTATTTTTCACATTGCACACTTTGGTTACGATGGTCTAGGTTCGATTCCTGAACTCCTAGGAATATTCATTTGACAGGGATACAAGGCTGGGTTAACCCGCTTACAACATGATTGTAAACGTTCGAATTCTACATACCTAAGAATATACTCGTATGATTAAGGTTAAGCTGCATAAATCATAAAATCTGAATTATATTTGAGTGAGGGATACATACCCCTTTTATAAATAATACCTACGGCTGTAATAAGGTTTCAGTAATGTTCACAAGTATTCAGTATATAATTTCCTAAGATAGGCCAACAATACACTTTTGTTATAGTATGGCCATAAAACCTACACTTTCGCTCCAAAGTTCAAGGTTCTATTCCTACTTTGGTATATTTTTATGTCGGGTTATTATTTGGGCTAGAATTTAAAAAGAAATAATTCTCACATAAATGTGCCTGTTGCATTAGTCTGAGCAGTAGTTCGTCATGGCAACACATTGCGATAGCTGCATGTAAGTACAACTTTAAAATACGGCAAAGTACGAGTGTACTCGCGTACTGAGGGCTCCGTGCTAATTCTAACTGAATAAGGGGTCCACTTACTCAACCAAAATACTATCTACGATATTTTGATTACTGAAAAAAATAACTTAGTTTTTCATAGTTCTTGTATGAAGGATAAACGGTTTTTGTAAATGTGCTATATCTAAATAAAAAAGTAATAAGGGAACGGGATGGCCGCTTCGTCTAAGTGCTATTTTTATGTTTTTGGCGAGAGAAAATCAGTTGTCATTTTTCGAAGATCAGTTTCATTCCACATTTTTAGGGTTCCGTAGCCGAATGGCAAAAAACGGAACCCTTATAGTTTCGTCAAGTCTGTCTGTCTGTCTGTCTGTCTGTCCGTCCGTATGTCACACCCATTTTATTCTGTAACTATAAGCATTACACAATTGAAATTTGGTAGGAAGATGTATCTTGTTAACCGCTTACCGATTCTTATACAAAAAATAAGAAATAATGACAGTTAAGGGGGGGCTCTCATACATCAAACTAAAACCAAAAAAAAACACAAAATTGCACTCCGGGAGTGCCGGCAGAAGTGAAAACTTGAATATCAACATTGTGCATTTTTGATTTTTTGGAATAGTTAGGGAATAATTTTAAATGAATTGCTCTTATTATCAATATAAAAGTACTATCATTTTTGTGATAGAATACAATAATAATAATAATAATAATAATACAATAATAATAATAATAATAATAATAATATTTTTATAGAATACAATATTTATTTATTGCGCTATCGTGCACAAACATTACAATTTATATTATATTAAATTACATTAAAAAGTTTATCTCTCAGAAAAATCAACTTACATCCATAATTTCGCCAACCGTCTTACGCTTTTTCGATCAGGTCACGTGTCCTGACGCGAGTTTAAGATTTTATACCCATTACAGAAAAAGTGCTCAACGCCGCTAAAGAAGTTTTCACTTCAAAAATTTTTTTGTCAAACCTATGCGTGTGGGGTGTCTATGGATAGGTCTTTTAAAATAACGTAGAGGTTTCTAAAACCATTTTCATTTAAACTCAAACGTTTCATAGCTAGACGCTTCCAAAGTGGTAAAATGGGCGTCCCCCCCATCTAATTTCTAAACCAAGCAAGTGTAAAATTTGAAAAAAAAATATGATGTAGATCTTTATAAATACGTTCAACGAAAATTGGTTCGGACGGGATCGAACAAGTAGTTTTTGAGATATAGCACATTTTCAACAACCGCAAACATAACTTTGTACTTCATACAAACTATGAAAAACAAAGTTATATTTGTATTCAACAAAATATTGTTGTATTTTACTAAGTAGAAGAAAATGGATTCCCTAATTTAGTTAAAGTTGGCACGGAACCCTCAGTGCGCGAGGCCGACTCGCACTTGGCCGGTTTTTTAAGCCCAGGTTCGATTTGACCTCTAGTCAGACAGAAATAGTCTAATAGAAAACTTTTTTGAATTTTGTTGCAACATTCATAAAGCTGTGCTGTTTTATTTTTTACTTTGATCTTTAACACCAATTAACACATAATTGCAGACGCTTTGCTCGTTACAAGTTACTACGTTTATCCCCTAATATGGCGACCGGTTTAAGGCGGCGCCGCCTTGAAGGGGCGTGGCTTATTAAGCCCTACCCACATGATGTAACGTTATGTAGTGAAACGAGTGCCCGGTGTTTTTATAATGGCGTCAACATGATCTCGTTCTGCTTTGACGGTGATTGTTCGTGATAGGTAAAATTTATGGAAATACTTTTACCGTGAAACACTTTCTTATACTTACATACTTTTAAATATGTTCTATTTTTTAACAAGTGCAAAACATTGATGGCAGATGTATTTACAGATGGTTGGGAACAAATGTCTGTATCTCCCACGAGTCAACCTTGACTTCTGCTGCGATCTACTACACGAAGAGCAGCAGCTAACAAGAAGCAGAGTGTTATTGATCAGGCCTACATCAGTTGGTCCTCGTCTGCGAGCAGCATGGATTCTACATGACGAGCAGTGGCATGGTTTGGCCTGCATCAGTTTGGAACTTGTCTGCCAGCAGCTTGGCTTTGATACAACATGACCAGCAGCAGCGTGGCTATGATACTACATGACAAACGGCAGCTTGGCTTTGATACAACACGACGACCACTAGCCTGTTATGATTCTGACCTGCATCAGCCTAAACCCGTTTGCTAGAAGCGTGGCTTGGATACTTCATGACCAGCAGCAGCGTGGCTTGGATACTACACATCGAGCAGTAGCCTGTTATGATTCTGTCCTGCGTCAGGCTGAACCCGTTTGCGAGTAGCGTGGTTTGTATACTTCATGACCAGCAGCAACTTACGCGACGAACACCAGCCTGTTATGATTCTGGCCTGCATCAGCTTGAAATTTGTGTGCGAGCAGCTTGGCTTTGATTCTACATGAAAATCAGCAGCGTGGCTTGGATATTACACGACGATAAGCATCCTGTTGTTTTTGGCCATCATCAACTTGACCTGACTTCGAACAGCGTGGCTTAGATACTTCATGATCATCATCAGCGTGGCTATGATACTTAATGATCAGCAGCAGCGTGGATTGGATATTACACAAAAAGCAGTAGCCTGTTATGATTCTGGCTATCCTCAGCTTGACCTGTCTGCAGGCAGCGTGGCTATGATTCTACATGACCAGCAGCAGCTTGGCTTGAATACTACACGTCAAGCAGTAGCCTGTTATGATTCTGGACAGCGTCAGTCTGAACCCATCTACGAGCAGCGTGGCTTGGATATTTTATGACCAGCAGCAGCATGGCTTGGATACTTCATGGCTAGCAGCAGCATGGCTTGGATAGTTCATGACCAGCAGCAGCATGGCTTGGATAGTTCATGACCAGCAGCAGCGTGGCTTGGATACTACACATCGGGCAGTAGCCTGTTCTGGCCTGCATCAGTTTGGAACTTGTCTGCCAGCAGCTTGGCTTTGATACAACATGACCAGCAGCAGCGTAACTATTATACTACATGACAAACGGCAGCTTGGCTTTGATACAACACGACGACCACTAGCCTGTTATGATTCTGACCTGCATCAGCCTAAACCCGTTTGCTAGAAGCGTGGCTTGGATACTTCATGACCAGCTGCAGCTTGGCTATAATACTACACTACGAACACCAGCCTGTTATGATTCTGACCTGCATCTGTTTGGAACTTGTCTTTGAGCAGCTTGACTTTGATTCTACATGTCAATCAGCAGCGTGGCTTGGATGCTACACACTGAACAGCAACCTGTTGTTTCTGGCCATCATCAACTTGACCTGTATTCAAAAATCGTGGCTTAGATACTTCATGATCATCATCAGTGTGGCTATGATACTTCATGATCAGGATACTGGACGACGAGCAATAGCCTGTTATGATTCTGGCTATCCTCAGCTTGACCTGGATTCTGATTCTGGCCAGCGTCATCCTGAACCCGTTTGCGAGCAGCGTGGTTTGGATACTTCATGACGAGCAGCAGCGTGGCTTGGATACTTCATGACCAGCAGCGTGGATTGGATATTACACGACGAGCAATAGCCTGTTATGATTCTGGCTATCCTCAGCTTGACCTGTCTGCAAGCAGCGTGGCTATGATTCTACATGACCAGCAGCAGCGTGGCTTGGATACAACACGAGCAGTAACCTGTTATGATTATGAATCTACAAAAGTATAATATCTGGAAATGCCTACAGTCAAAGAACAGATAGAAAAGTCCTGTAAAACCTACAAACAAAGATTGGAACACCATAGAAATTGCTTGGCAAGGTCTCTCATGCATACGGAAAATAATGAATTTCGTCTGAAAAGGTCAAGACTGGGTTCAATCTGAGCTGTTACTATATGAGATGTCGCATCATTGGACGTGACCTATCTCCAAAAATATAAAATAAACAAACCATCAGATTTAATTAAAGCTATTGTCTGGCTGATCGTAAATAGAAAAAAAAACCTGTTATGATTCTGGCTATCCTCAGCTTGACCTGTCTGCAAGCAGCGTGGCTTGGATACTTCATGATCAGCAGCAGCGTGGCTTGGATACTTCATGACCAGCAGCAGCGTGACTTGGATACTACACATCGAGCAGTAGCCTGTTATTTTGACCTGCATCAGTTTGGAACTTGTCTGCCAGCAGCGTGGCTTGGATACTTCATGACCAGCAGCAGCTTTGCTTTGATACTACACGACGAACACCAGCCTGTTATGATTCTGGCCTGCATGAGCTTGGAAGTTGTTTGCGAGCAGCTTGGCTTTGATTTTACATGTCAATTAGCAGCGTGACTTGGATACTACACGGAGCAGCGTGGTATGATTCTGACCTGCATCAGCTCGAATATTTGTGACTGGCGTGGCTTTGATACTACGTGACAATCTGCATCAAATCAAATCGTGCCTTGTATGTTGAGAGACATGCAGCAATGTGTTTATTTCGACCTCCGGCTTTTGTATTTACGTATAATGCTTGTTACAAGAGGAAGCAGTGTCTTAAAAAGCGCATTGGCCAGCAAGATGTGTGTTGCTGTCCGCCGATATGTCCGAGAGAACATTACAATCACCCGATAAGCAGGTGCCTTAATTTGTCACCGTGAGCAGCGAGGCTTCAATTTGACGAGTACCAGCCTGATCTTCATGTATACGAAAATCGTGTTGGCACAACAGGTTATATACGACGATGACAGCGTGGCTTCGATCCCATACAACACATCTCTCGACTGGAGTCATCATGTGACATAGATTTGTAAATGGAGAGAAACCCATAACTTTGATTCTGCGAGGAACTTTGGTTGGCATCGATTCTACACGTCTTGCATTCCAGTAGATTGGAATGCTTATAATATGGCAACACTTCTTGGTCTGGCCGATCTGCTTGCGGACTGGAAACGCATTTGTCTCTGAGCAGCTGGGATCCCCGACTACATGGGAGTGGCAAAAGCATCGCTTTGGGTGCCTGATCTCGCCACTTGACTAAACTAATTCAGCCTTAAGCGACTGGGCATGTCTTGACAATAACGACGCTTCTAGAGTTTTTGCTTCAAGGAGATCCAATGAATAGCTGAGCATCGTTGTACTCTTACACTCCAACAAGACTTTGTGGTTAGTTTTAAGAAATCGCGATTATCGTTTACCCTAGTACCGGAAGCGAATACGTAGAAGGCGGTATTTATGTAGGATCGGCACTTCAAAAGCTGTGTAAAGGGTGGCCAGAGTATTTAGATAAAGACAGTGGCTTCCAGACTACAAGCATCAGAGAGCAGTGGACCTAAGAGGCAGCTTATGACTTCAAAAGCGAAATGACGGCGCTTAAAGACATATACGCTTTTGTACTTCATTTATACTTTAAGCAGCTACAGAAAATATATAGTGCTACAGCTTCAAGTAGATTGTAATTGACTACGTTGGTTGTGGCACCGCTTCATTATTTTATGCAGAGTGACAACAGCGCCGCTAAAGTCTATGAGCATCCTGGCATCACTTGTACGCTTCATCAGCGTGGCGTCATTTAGCTACTGAGAGCGTGGCGCCGCTTGAAGACTCCAGATATTGTGACGACAGCACTAGCTCCAGACTACGAGCATCGTGGCATCACTTGTATGCTTCATGAGCGTGACATCATTTAGCTACTGAGAGCGTGGCGCCGCTTGAAGACTCCAGATATTGTGACGACAGCACTAGCTCCAGACTACGAGCATCGTGGCATCACTTGTATGCTTCATGAGCGTGGCATCATTTAGCTACTGAGAGCGTGGCGCCGCTTGAAGACTCCAGATATTGTGACGACAGCACTAGCTCCAGATTACGAGCATCGTGGCATCACTTGTATGCTTCATGAGCGTGGCATCATTTAGCTACTGAGAGCGTGACACCGCTTGAAGACTCCAGATATTGTGACGACAGCACTAGCTCCGGACTACGAGCATCGTGGCATCACTTGTATGCTTCATGAGCGTGGCATCATTTAGCTACTGAAAGCGTGGCGCCGCTTGAAGACTCCAGATATTGTGACGACAGCACTAGCTCCAGATTACGAGCATCGTGGCATCACTTGTATGCTTCATGAGCGTGGCATCATTTAGCTACTGAAAGCGTGGCGCCGCTTGAAGACTCCAGATATTGTGACGACAGCACTAGCTCCAGATTACGAGCATCGTGGCATCACTTGTATGCTTCATGAGCGTGGCATCATTTAGCTACTGAAAGCGTGGCGCCGCTTGAAGACTCCAGATATTGTGACGACAGCACTAGCTCCAGATTACGAGCATCGTGGCATCACTTGTATGCTTCATGAGCGTGGCATCATTTAGCTACTGAGAGCGTGACACCGCTTGAAGACTCCAGATATTGTGACGACAGCACTAGCTCCAGACTACGAGCATCGTGGCATCACTTGTATGCTTCATGAGCGTGGCATCATTTAGCTACTGAGAGCGTGGCGCCGCTTGAAGACTCCAGATATTGTGACGACAGCACTAGCTCCAGATTACGAGCATCGTGGCATCACTTGTATGCTTCATGAGCGTGGCATCATTTAGCTACTGAGAGCGTGACACCGCTTGAAGACTCCAGATATTGTGACGACAGCACTAGCTCCGGACTACGAGCATCGTGGCATCACTTGTATGCTTCATGAGCGTGGCATCATTTAGCTACTGAAAGCGTGGCGCCGCTTGAAGACTCCAGATATTGTGACGACAGCACTAGCTCCGGACTACGAGCATCGTGGCATCACTTGTATGCTTCATGAGCGTGGCATCATTTAGCTACTGAAAGCGTGGCGCCGCTTGAAGACTCCAGATATTGTGACGACAGCACTAGCTCCAGATTACGAGCATCGTGGCATCACTTGTATGCTTCATGAGCGTGGCATCATTTAGCTACTGAGAGCGTGGCGCCGCTTGAAGACTCCAGATATTGTGACGACAGCACTAGCTCCGGACTACGAGCATCGTGGCATCACTTGTATGCTTCATGAGCGTGGCATCATTTAGCTACTGAGAGCGTGGCGCCGCTTGAAGACTCCAGATATTGTGACGACAGCACTAGCTCCGGACTACGAGCATCGTGGCATCACTTGTATGCTTCATGAGCGTGGCATCATTTAGCTACTGAGAGCGTGGCGCCGCTTGAAGACTCCAGATATTGTGACGACAGCACTAGCTCCGGACTACGAGCATCGTGGCATCACTTGTATGCTTCATGAGCGTGGCATCATTTAGCTACTGAGAGCGTGGCGCCGCTTGAAGACTCCAGATATTGTGACGACAGCACTAGCTCCAGACTACGAGCATCGTGGCATCACTTGTATGCTTCATGAGCGTGGCATCATTTAGCTACTGAGAGCGTGGCGCCGCTTGAGGACTCCAGATATTGCAGCGACAGCACCAGCTCCAGACATTGCTATCAGACTTTAAGCAGCACCGGTACACACCGCTAGATGGACTATGAGACAAACAGCAGCGTGATAACGTATTAACGGTCAGTAAACCAACAGTGCTGCTTAACGGTTAACTACTGGAACTATAGTGAAATGGGACGGTTTCTTTGCCTCTCCAGTGAGCACAGAACTGATCACATCGATCATTGTGAACAAATGGATAATCAACTTTTGTGATCTAGTTAAGAATTATGTTGTTTTGTGGAAAGTATTTGTTTCGAATGGTCTGAATTTTGAAAATACACATAAATTGCGCCTTGATCTATACTATACTTAATATTAATACATAATATAAAGCTTAAGAGTTTGTTAGTTTAAACGCGATAATCCCAGGAACTACGGGACCGATAAAAAAAGTGTTGGATAGCTTATTTATCGAGGAAGGCTTTAGGCTATAAAACATCACGCTGAGACGGGAGCTAACTCTTGCTACCGCTAGTTTGCTATAAAATAGTTTTGTAGCCATTGCGTTTAATTGTGACAAACCAATGCGGGTCTACATATGTTTGTGATGGGAAAGAAACTTTACTTACTTCATTTATTGATAGATTACAATAAACTGTCATCTGATAACTGTGTTTTGATAAAATGTAATTTAATTATCTTTATATTACGGAATCATTGGCATCATTTGTATCAAAGAAGCTGTGGTGGCGGCGTGCTGCGACGAGGTCTCCTGCATCCTGTCGAAAAGAGTCGCATGTGAGTACTTTTTGTTTAGTTATGTCGTACTATTTACTGTACCCCTTTAAAACTGTACCGTTACCATGAGATTACGACGGTTTTACTCGCTAGCGACGACGTAAAAAAGTCTATGGAAAATTGTATTTGTACAGCGCCTCTAGCGGTAATGACAGAACTAAAATTCTCTATACAAAAAGTGACGTAGTCGCTAGCGAGTAAAACCGTCGTCGCTAGCGAGTAACCTCATGGTAATACTGAATCCTTTTACTGATAAGTACTTCACCGTCCGTCTATCCATCACCAGTGGACCTAAGATGCGCGCCTATTTATCATGTATCGCGGCAATCGATAAATTTCAAACGTCATTATGATCATATTTAAAAATATTTTTGAAGTGAAAACTTCTTTAGCGGCGTTGAGCACTTTTGTGGGATGGGGGAAAAATGTGAAACTCGCGTCAGGACACGTGGCCTGATCGAAAAACCGTAAGACGGTTGGCGAAATTATGGATGTAAGTTGATTTTGCTGAGAGATAAACTTTTTAATGTAATTTAATATAATATTAAATTGTAATGTTTGTGTACGATAGCGCAATAAATAAATATTGCATTCTATAAAAATATTATATTATTATTATTATTGTATTATTATTATTATTGTATTATTATTATTATTATTATTATTGTATTCTATCACAAAAATGATAGTACTTTTATATTGATAATAACTATTCCAAAAAACCAAAAATGCACAACGTTGATATTCAAGTTTTCACTTCTGCCGGCACTCCCGGAGTGCTTTCACAGTTTTTTTCTTACTTTAATGTATTCATTTGTTTTTAAAAGCAATTAGAATTACCTTTTAAGTGATAAAAATTTGGCAAAACGTGTTGTTTAGTAAATAAAATTATTTTATCGACGCGATAAACGGTATCAAGGCGTGCATGTTAGGCCTACAGGCTATATCATTAAATAAATTATGATTAAAACTTGAATAAAATATATGATTGATGATTCTGATGCCACTTGGCATTGATAATTAATTATAAAAAAAAACACAAATTTTTCTTAATTTGAAATATTTACTGGAGCTCCCAAACAAGTAACGTGTTTTTTTGCGTATTAAACCAACAGGTAAACCGATTACAGTGTATCTATACTAATACTTGCTGTCCCGGCGATCTTCATTCCTCCGTGTTGTGCTCTGTAGCCACGCCACCGTATATTATTTTATTATGATATAACCCGTTTTAATGTACGGTTAACTGACATGACTTACATGTTTTTTTTAATGTACAACTTTTAATTTAAAAGAAAAAAGTTATTGAATGTGGCGTTGCTGCTGAAAATTCTCTGTAGCCCCGCCAGCTGTAAGGGTATATAATGAACGAACGATGTGTGTTATGTGCAAATGATAAGTATGAAAAAAAATGTTAATTATAAAGATAAATTCTAAACTCACAAATGAACCCTTACTACAGAATGACAGAAAAATTAAAACAAAACAAATTTCATAAATAGAAATTATTTATTATAAATCCGTATTATAACAAGGGTAACAAATATTATACCTTATTTATAAGAAAGGAAATAATTATCAAAAATAAACAGATAACATCTCTCAACCAATGAAAAATCGGTAAAAAATATATGTATTTTTAAACATATTTTACTATTATTGTAAATTCAAAAAAACCGGCTAAGTGCGAGTCGGACTCGCCCACTGAGGGTTCCGTGCCAGTTTTAACTGAATGAGGGATTCACTCACTTCCACTAAGCTAAAACACCACAATATTTTGTTGACAGCAAATAGTGTTTGTATGAAAAACAAAGTTATGTTTGCGGTTGTTGAAAATGTGCTATATCTCAAAAACTACTAGTTCAATCTCGTCCAATCCAATTTTCGTTGAAAGTATTTGCTAAGATCTACATTATATAATTTTTAAGGGTTCCGTATCCGAATGGCAAAAAACGGAACCCTTATAGTTTCGTCAAGTCTGTCTGTCTGTCTGTCTGTCTGTCTGCATGTATGTATCTCTCCGTCCGTATGTCACAGCCACATTCTGTAACTGTAATCATCACACTATTGAAATTTGGTAGAAAGATGCATCTTGTTAACCGCTTTACGATTCTTATACTAAAAACTAGCCGACCCAGCGAACTTTGTTTCGCCCCCAGCCCCGTCTCGCCCCAGCCCCGTCCCGCCCCAGACCCGTCCCGCCGAGTCCCGTAATTTTAAAAGTTAAGCATTCCCAGCGAATTTTGTTTCACCCTTAAATTACTAAAATGGCTATTAAAAAATAAGGGTTGATCGTAGAAGGGTGAAAATTTAGGGTTGTATGTATTTTTGTATGTTGTATCAAAAAAAAATAGAAAAAAAATTTGTCCAAAAAATAAAATAAAGAAATTAGGGCTGGACTACCCCTAACATTTAGGAGAATGAAAAATAGATGTTGGCCGATTCTCAGACCTACTGAATACGCATATAAAATTTCATCAAAATCGGCCGTTTCGGAGGAGTTGGGCAACTAAAATTGTGACACGAGATTTTTATATATTAGCTAAAAATAAAAAATATTGATATTTAAGAGGGCTACATAAAACTAAAACCGAAAAAAAATGACAAACCTCCTATGCGTGTGGGATGTCTATCGATTCCCTTGCACCCAGCATAGCCCTCTCCATCCCTCGTTGTGTGATTTGGAATTTATATTTGCTGTCAAAAAAAAAGTGCTATTTTACCTAAGTGGATTCCCTGATTCAGTTAAAATTGGCTCGGAACCCTCAGTGCGCGAATCCGACTCGCAGTAAGCCGGCTTTTAAAATAACTTGGCATCAAAATAATGCTGGCAATTAAAGTACAACATGCGTTTGCGCTAACCGCTATTGGTTCCTCTTACTTCCAAATGAAAATATGTGTTACGGGAAATCTCACTCACCTCTATCTATATAATTGAGTGCAGCAAATTAGTTAGGAAATACTTTTAATTAATTTTCTCCAGTAAAAGCTATTAAAAGAAAAATTCGTTATAGAAATCAAAATAAGCTCAAAATTCCCTTTTCCAAACTACAACTATTTTCATCTAGTCCTTGTATGTTAACTAAAATCTATACCTATCCACTTGCCTAATGTAATTAAAAACTCTGAAGCCCCTACGCTTTTTGATCTTCAACTAAAGAAAATGGCAATTAATAAATGTTTCTACAATTTGCAGGAATTCTTTGATGACAGTACGGATTAATGAAATTTAAAATTTCATGTTTTCATTTTAGTTTTATTGAGTAGTCGTAGTAGTAGTAGTTTAGTTATAGTGAGTAGTGAATTTAATTCTAAACGACTAAAGCTCATTGTTTGTCAATATAGTTGTCATGCCCTTGCATGTGACTTTGAACAATAAACTAAGTATTTGTGTTTGAATAACGATTATGATTTTAGGTTTATTTGATAGCAGAACTAATTGCGAACATATTAAATGAAAAATAATGATATGTTAAGGACTTGCTCAATAACTAACAAAATTCACGAAGATTAAGCAACTATTTCAGCAAATAAACATTCAACGCAACCGCAAATATAACTTAGTCCTTTATACAACACACAACAACACTACGAAAAATAAATTGTATGTTTGCTGTGTAATATTGTAGTATTTTGGCTAGGTTAAGTAAACCTCTTATTCAGTCCGACCCGCACTTGGCCGTTTTTTTGTGAGACTGATTAAATAAATTATCAAATAATAGCTAATTTGTTAACCTTTGAAATGAGGTGTCGACTGTATAGGCTACAGGCGTTGAAAATTAAATATGTAGCTCAAATAAAAAATATCATTAGGAATATATTAAGTATTTGAGGGTAAATATTTTATTCAGGTAGTTTAATAGGTACCCCTATTGCAAATAAATGGCACGTCTGAATTTGGATGTGAAAATGTTTTCCCATATAATGTTCCCTTTATAAGATTTGCTTTAAAACCGACTTAAAAATAATGAGTTTACCAGTTTGACTTGTATATATGTTTGTTTGTCCGCGATTACTTCGCATTTGACTCAAATCTATTTTGAAGCAGTTTTTGCGTAAACTAAACGTTTAGAAAATCTTGAGACTGACCACTGCTAGCGCCATCTAACGACGCTCATTGCATACTTTCTTCAAACTTTTGCTTGCTGTAACATTGTTCGATTATTTTGGGTTGCTAGTCATGGTGTACGTACTTGGAAGAAAAGCATTCATTGCAATTAATATTTTAGACCCAACTTTAACGCACTGTGCATATTTCCAACTAGCGGTCCCCCGCTACTTCGTCCGCGCGTTTTGAGTTTGCTTCCTCCCCTACCGTCGCAGCGTCATGTTTTATATCATAAAGCCTTTCTCGATAAATAAGCTATCCAACACAGAAATATTTTTTAAAATCGGTCCAGCAGTTCCTGAGATAAGCGCGTTCAAACAAACAAACTCTTCAGCTTAATAATATATTAGCGCAAGCGCACGTTGTACTTAAGCTGCGAACATTATTTTGGTGCGGACTTGAACCAGCAACCTTTTGGAAGAGCGTTTGGCCCGGTTTGCCAAAAGGTTGCTGGTTCAAGTCCCGCCCGTGCGCAAGTTTTTGGTTTCTTATTTCATCTTTATGAATATAAAAAAGGTTGTAGTAAGTCAACCATAAAAGATAGACATATGCTGTCGCGGACTTTATTATAGAACTCTTAATGCTGAACAATCCTGTCATACATGATTTTTGTGTAACTTAAGCGGTTTCCGCAGCGTATGCAGCGGAAGCTCTCAAAAGGAATATCTTTCTCCCGTTTTCGCAACATTTTTCATTTCTGCTGTGGTCTTATGAGTCGTATCTTTATGTTATATAGCCTAAAGCCTTCCTTGATAAATGGACTATCCAACGTAAAGAAATTTTTCAAGTCGGGCCAGTAGTTTTTGAGATTAGCGCGTTCAAACAAACAAACAAACAAACTCTTCAGCTTTATAATATTAGTATAGATATCGTAAAGAAAATTAATATAAGAATATAACAGAATTAAAGTTTATTTGACACTCATGAAGAAAAAAAAACAAGTGACCATTAGGAGAAATAGCAAAAATAAAAAAACCAAACATTGCACTCCGGGAGTGCCGGCAGAAGTGAAAACTTGAATATCAACGTTGTGCATTTTTTATTTTTTGGAATAGTTAGGGAATAATTTTGAATGAATTGCTCTTATTATCAATATAAAAGTACTATCATTTTTGTGATAGAATACAATAATAATAATAATAATACAAATATAATAATAATAATAATATAATATTTTTATAGAATACAATATTTATTTATTGCGCTATCGTACACAAACATTACAATTTATATTATATTAAATTACATTAAAAAGTTTATCTCTCAGAAAAATCAACTTACATCCATAATTTCGCCAACCGTCTTACGGTTTTTCGATCAGCCCACGTGTCCTGACGCGAGTTTCACATTTTTCCCCCATCCCACATAAGTGCTCAACGCCGCTAAAGAAGTTTTCACTTCAAAAACAAGTGACCATTAGGAGAAATAGCAAAAATAAAAAAAACAAACATTGCACTCCGGGAGTGCCGGCAGAAGTGAAAACTTGAATATCAACGTTGTGCATTTTTCATTTTTTTGAATCATCATATCATCATCATAATCAGCCAAAGGACGTCCACTGCTGAACATAGGCCTCCCCCACGGCTTTCCACAGCGACCGATCACTAGCGGTCTGCATCCAGTTTGATCCTGCGATCTTTTTAAGGTCGTCTGTCCATCTTGTTGGTGGACGTCCTACGCTGCGTCTTTGGTCGAAGGGTCTCCAATCTAGAACTTTCCTGCCCCAACGGCCATCAGTTCTTCGCGCTATGTGCCCTGCCCACTGCCACTTAAGCTTACTGATTCTCAAGGCTATGTCCGTTACCTTGGTTCTTCTACGTATCTCTTCGTTTCTGATTCGATCTCGTAGAGAAACACCGAGCATAGCCCGCTCCATCGCTCGTTGTGTAATTTTGAGCTTCATTATAAGGCCCATAGTAAGAGACCACGTTTCGGATCCGTATGTCATCACTGGTAACACACACTGATTGAAGACTTTCGTCTTCAGACACTGAGGTAATTGAGACGAGAAGACGCTCTTGCGCAGTTTCCCGAACGCTGCCCAGCCGAGTTGGATTCGTCGATTGACCTCTTTCTCGAAGTTGGACCTACCCAATTGGATCACTTGTCCCAGGTAGACGTACTCGTCGACAACTTCGAGAGTTGAGTTCCCAATGGATACTGGAGTGGGTACAACAAGGGAACTCGACATAATTTTCGTCTTCTCCATGTTCATTTTAAGACCCACTTGTTGGGATACTCGGTCGAGGTCTTCGAGCATAGTGCCTAGATCATCCAGCGTCTTTGCCACAACGACTATATCATCGGCAAACCGAAGGTGTGTTATGTATTCGCCATTGACGGAGATGCCGAATCCTTCCCATTCCAGGAGCTTGAAGGCGTCTTCCAATGCCGCTGTAAACAGTTTCGGAGATATAACATCGCCCTGTCTTACACCTCTTCGCAATGGAATCACCCTCGTATTCTGTTCCTGTACTCGGACCGACATGGTGGCGTTGTTATATAGACACTTTAACACCTCTATATACCTATAGTCTATGTGACACCGCTGAAGAGACCGAAGCACCGCCCAAGTTTCGATCGAATCAAAGGCCTTCTCATAGTCCACAAAAGCTAAACATAGAGGCATATTATACTCCTCGGACTTCTGTATAATTTGCCTTAGCGTATGAATGTAGTCTATGGTACTGTAGCCTTTTCGGAATCCGGCTTGTTCGGGAGGCTGGAAGTCATCAAACCTACGTGCGAGACGATTCGTGATGACCCTTGAGAACAGCTTGTAGACATGGCTCAGGAGTGAGATGGGTCTATAGTTCTTCAATAAGGTTTTGTCTCCTTTTTTGAAAAACAACACCACCACACTCCTGTTCCATGCCTCAGGCGTGATGCCCTCTAGCAGAACGGAATTAAAGAGTCTCTGAAGGACTTTAAGTACCGGTGTTCCACCCGCTTTCAGGAGCTCTGCTGTGATTCCGTCCTCGCCAGGTGCCTTATTGTTTTTAAGCTGTTTCAGGGCCATCCAAATCTCGTAGAGGCTGATGTCCGGGATGTCTTCAGTGTAGTGTCGGGTCAGGATAGCTCGTGGGTCTCCGGTCGAGCTATCAACGGGTTTGGCTACTGAGGTGTACAACTGTCCATAAAACCTTTCGATCTCCCTCAAAACCTCTGCTTTCGTCGACGCTACACTGCCGTCCTCCGTCTTAAGCTTCGTCAACAGGCTTTGCCCAATAGACATGTCCCTTGCAAACACTTTGGAGCCTTGGTTTCGCTCTATTGTTTCTTTAACACTAGTCGTGTTAAAGGAACGAATGTCATGTCGCAGAGATTTCATTATTCGTCTATTAAGCTGCCTGTAGGTTTGAGCATTAACGGAGGTCTGCAGTGCCATAGATCGACGTTCTGCCATAAGGTCGAGAGTGTGGACCGAGAGTTTTTGAGGTCTATTTTTACGGCCAGGTCTAAAAAACTTAGATCCGACCGTTTGGACAGTTTCCACAAACCCGTTGTTTATTTCGTCCACTGATACGCAATTCTCTAGGCAATCAAAGCGGTTTGACAACTCGAGTTGAAAGCTCTCGGGATTTTGTATATGGGCACGAGTAGGTCGGAGCGTGGACTTCATCAAGCGGGACCTTTCCAATTTGACATTTATATTCAATATGCCTCGGACCATACGGTGATCACTACCGGTTTTTACCCTGTTGATCACGGAGACATCATTGAATAACCGTCTCTTGGTGGTCATGATGAAGTCTATCTCATTTCTCGTCTTGCCATCCGGACTCAGCCAGGTCCATTTCCTTTGAGGCGGCTTCTGGAAGAAAGAGTTCATCGCAAAGAGTCCCTCCTTTTCAGAAAGTCGGCCAGCCTATTTCCCCTGGCGTTCCTTTGACCATATCCAAAAGGTCCCACTTTCAACTCATCCTCGCCTCGCTTGCCGAGTTTTGCGTTGAAGTCCCCCATAACAACAGTGAAATAGGTTTTGGAAGTGTGTATGGCTCTACTTACGTCCTCATACATTTCCTCCACCTCTTCATCCGGGTGTTTCGAGGTCGGTGCATATACCTGTATGACCTTCAGCGAATACCTTTCGGTTATTCTGAGTATAAGGTATATCACCCTGTTCGACACACTCTCGATGGTTACGATGTTGTTTACGAGGGACCTGTGGACAAGAAACCCAACACCACCTTGGGACTTTTGGTCACCCTCCCGGTAGAAGAGCAGGTTGCCAGACTTCAGAGTTATCGTGTCCTCGCCCTCTCTACGGACTTCTGATAAACCCACAATGTCCCAATGTAACCTGCTCAATTCTTCCTCCAGCTCGAGCAACTTCTCGTCTGTCCTCAGTGTGCACGCGTTATAAGTTACCAGGGCCAGTTGTCGTTGGGGGTGGTAGCGAGATCGCCTCCGGGGATTCTTAGCACCCCCTGCCCCGCCGTTACCGTGACCGCTACCGGAATCAGGAATAGCGGGGCTGCCGGAGACTGGGGGCCTGGTTTTTTTGTGTACTAACATATGAGGGGGGTATTTGCCAGTACTCGCCACGCTTGCCAGGCGGGTTGGCGAGCGCAGAGGCGCAGCCCCTTGCAGCTGTGACGCTGCTGCCCATCACAGCTCAACATTTTACTGCGCCTTTTGTTGGATGGTTATCCCGCCATCGGTCGGTCGCCAGAGCCTCGTCTGTTGAAACAGGACGCACCGCGTGAAGGTGAGGTTGGCTTGGAGCTTTGGGTCTTGGTTAAGCTCCCTTACGTCCCAGTTTTTTGAATAGTTAGGGAATAATTTTGAATGAATTGCTCTTATTATCAATATAAAAGTACTATCATTTTTGTGATAGAATACAATAATAATAATAATAATACAACAATAATAATAATTATATAAAACAGATAAAACAGTTTACCTCATTGACATTGCCATACCCAATACTCACAATTTGCAAGCAACAATATCTGAAAAAGTGACCAAGTATCACGATCTTGCCATTGAGCTGAAAACTCAATGGAAAGCAACATCTGTTTTCATAGTGCCTATTGTCCTTTCGTCCACTGGAGTCATCCCAAAATCTCTAAGTAAAAGCCTCGAACTTCTTAATATTCCCATAAAGTCAGAAATTCTATTACAAAAGGCTGTCATTATAAATACCTGCCGCTTGACCCGCAAATTTTTAGCATCGGACGTATCAGCTTTCAACGCTGTTGTGCTTGGTTAGTACCCGCATAACAGTTGTATAACCTATCAGAAATGATAGAGTATAAAAATATTACACTATAATAATAATAATAATATAATATTTTTATAGAATACAATATTTATTTATTGCGCTATCGTACACAAACATTACAATTTATATTATATTAAATTACATTAAAAAGTTTATCTCTCAGAAAAATCAACTTACATCCATAATTTCGCCAACCGTCTTACGGTTTTTCGATCAGCCCACGTGTCCTGACGCGAGTTTCACATTTTTCCCCCATCCCACAAAAGTGCTCAACGCCGCTAAAGAAGTTTTCACTTCAAAAATAAACCGGCCAAGTGCGAGTCGGACTCGCGCACTGAGGGTTCCGTGCCAACTTTAACTGAATTTGGGAATCCACTTACTTCCACTTAGTAAAATACCACAATATTTTGTTGACAGCAAATATAACTTTGTTTTTCATAGTGTTTGTATGAAGTACAAAGTTATGTTTGCGGTTGTTGAAAATGTTTTATATCTCAAAAACTTCTCGTTCGATCTCGTCCGAATCAATTTTCGTTGAAAGTATTTATTAAGATCTACATTGTTTTTTTTTTCCAAAATATAAACTCGCTTAGTTTAGAAATTAGATGGGGGCGACGCCCATTTTACAACTTTGGAAGCGTCTAGCTATGGAACGTTATACTTTAAAAGAAAATAGTTTGAGGAACCTCGGTGTTATTTTATAAGACCTATCCATAGACACGTATAGGTTTGACTAGTTTCATGTATGGGAGCCCCCCCTTAAATGTCATATGTCTGTTAAAAATATATGCGATACTGTCTGTTTGTACCATATCTCAGTGAAACAATTTCTACGTAAATGTGCCTGTGGCATTAGTATTAGCAATGATTCGCCATGGTAACACATTGCGTCGATTGCACTGATGCAAAGTATGTACCTAATAAACTTTACAAAATAATGAAATCACTAATAGTAAGACTACTACTACTTTTGATAGAAAGATAGGACTCTTCGTCGTACACATTTTTCTCACATTTGATATTAAGCATCATACTGTACAGTGAACGAATATCCCCTGTATTTAAATACTAGGAGTTTGCTTCCTCGATAAAGAAGCTATCCAACATTTTTTTTTGTTTTTTTTTTCAATTCGATCCTGTAGTTACCGAGATTGGCGGGAACAAACAAAATTATCAACAAAATTAAAGCAAATTTTCAACAAATCGCTCAAAACAAGAATTTTCGTGTTTTCTACAAAAAAAAACATATCATTTATTGTGCTTATATATATAAAATTATCATTTAAAACGATGTGACCTTATACAGCATGTCCAGAAAGTCAAGCTGAAACCGGATGATAGGCTAGACATTTCAGTCACTAGATAATTAAAGTTAAAATTCTAACTTATGTACTTTCCGAGTTATAGCCTTTTAAAACGAATTAGTTATTTCTAAATTTTTTCTTGCATTGTAAGCCTGAATAGCTGGTCTATCAACGTTAGTTTAAAATTTAAACACAGCTACCTCAATTTTCATTTCATGACATAACTCGCTGTACTGAAACAAAATGTGCGGCGACTAAGTACTACGGAAATTTACTACAAAAGATGACGCATTTAGAACACATTTTAAAATGTAACACTTGTTAGTTTAATTAATAAATGAGACGTTTTTATTTTATTTTTGTTATTAATCTGCTTTTTGCCTATTTTAGTTATCACTTTTTATATGCGTGAAGTGCATACCAGAATGCGTGCCATCATAATAATGAGGACTAAGGTTTTTTTTTATCGAGGACAAAATAAGAAGAGGTTCTCAATTAAAGGGTTAATCAAGGGAAACCCTAAAATTTTACAAACACGTATTTATAGCGTTTTATGAATATTATCGTAATTTTCACAGATAATTTACGTCCAAGACTCATCATTTTGTAGTTCCGAGCTAATGGCGGATATCTTTATCTAATATATAAAATTCTCGTGTCACAGTTTTAGTTGCCAAACTCCCCCGAAACGGCTTGACCGATTTTGATGAAATTTTATATGCGTATTCAGTAGGTCTGAGAATCGGCCAACATCTATTTTTCATCCCCCTAAATGTTAGGGGTAGTCCACCCCTAATATATATTTTTTTTTGGACAAAATTGTTAATTTATATTTTTTAATGATACAACATAGAAAAATACATACAACCCTCAATTTTCACCCTTCTACGATCAACCCTTATTTTTTAATAGCCATTTTAGTAATTTAAGGTTGAAACAAAATTCGCTGGGAATGCTTAACTATTGAAATTACGGGACTCGGCGGGACGGGGCTGGGGCGGGACGGAGCTGGGGGCGAAACAAAGTTCGCTGGGTCCGCTAGTCGTATATAAAGCTTTCACGTTTCATGAAATACATCCTGTACCGTTACCATGAGTTCATAACTTTTAAACTCGCTACCGACAACTCAAAAAAATTCTATGGAAAATTGCACAGAGCCTCTAGCGGTCACTGACAACTAAAATTTTCCACACATTAAATGAAATTGTCGCAAGCGAGTAAAACCATCGTCGCTAGCCAGTGTACGCTTGGTAATGGTACTGGTGTCAAATAGAAATACTTTGTGTGCGGAATCTTGTAAAGAATTGTCTGAAATTAATAACAATGTATGCACATTTCTTATGTATACAATCTATAAGTCGATAATATTTCTTTTCTAGGAAGTTCCTGATATACCGGTGTGACAGCGTTGGAGCATCGGGCACCATGGCCGACGATTATAAGGTAGGCGATAAAAACAAATTTAACTTTATTGTTCAAGAGTACGTGTGGTACTGTTTAATCACCTTACAGCCGAACTTGGAACACAGGAAATTCAGGATTATTTCATTTACACATTGATGACATTAATTTTAGGAAAAACTTAACGATCTTTGTATTCGATCTTAAGCTTTTTTTTATCAAAAAACTTATTTAAGGGTTTGATAAAACTGAACGTTTCTACATTTTGATATGATTAGAATGCAAATATGAAAGAGGTTTTGCACATGAGGGGTAAGCGTATATTATTCGCTATCATTGATATCCATCGAACCGGCTAGAAAGGGCGAGCCATTTCTCCAGTCGCAACAGTTGCTAGCTGATATTCTTGAAGTCTTTATCTTGATATCTTCAATCCTGATATTCAGATAATCTATGTAATTGCTGTTCTGATTCTCCTATAAAAATCGATTAAAAATATTTTTTCTATGTCAGTGCTTACACGCATTCATATTGCCTCCAGCTTAGAATTAGTATATGAACACTAATTCTATTCATAGATACAGCTGACCTTACTCCATTAAATCGTTATGCTTGTAATTTGAAGGTTTTTTGAAGACGCATTGAATTTTGTAGACTCAGAATCTATTTTCTTAACCCTTCCGTGATGAGGAAAGTAGCAGGGGTACCCCTGCTACTAATGAAACTAACTTATCAGATTATTTTGTGATTCATTCACATTACATTTTAACCACTTAATATTTCTGTACATTACTCGTTCTGTGAGCCTTTAAATAAAAAATACAATGTAAAAAATATTGTTATACTTAATATCTATACACTTAAAAATATACCAAAACTAATGAAACTAATTTATCAGATTATTTTGTGATTCATTCACATTACATTTTAAACACTTTATATTTCTGTAAATTATATGACTGTAACTTGTTCTGTGAGCCTTTAAATAAAAACATAAAATAAAATAAAAAACTTAAAATAATGTGATTGAACCGCAAAACAACCCGTCAACTATAAAGTAACTTTCAAGAATTGTGACAAGTTCCTCTAAAACTTTAAAAATAATTATATATAAACTAATATTTTGTCATACCACCTGGCTCGCATGGAACCTACAAGGACTTCACATAGGTTTGAGCCGCGAAAAGTTTCCCAGACTTCATCAACATGCGTTACTAGAGCTTCCTTGGTCCTTTCGTTCCTGTTATCCCACCTTTGCACCATGATTGCCCAAGGATTCTCTATGGGATTTAAGTCAGGTGATCGAGAGGGCCATTGGATTGTTTTAAAATCTGGCTGTTCCTGGAACCATTGTTTTACCACGCGAGAAGTGTGTATCGGTCAGGTATCCTGAATAAAAAGAATTTCAGGAACTTCATCCTCCGGATACATAGTTCTTACCGTGGGCTTCATGGTCTCCTTCAACAGCTGGACATAATTTTCTCCGTTGACCCTCTCAGGCAGATAACAAAGCTCTCCAGGACCACCGGCGCTCATCCAGGCCCACATGTTAACGACTACTCGCCCAGATTCAAAATTAGGAAGAACGTTTCGCGGCTCATACCTGGTTTTATTCACACGCCATAAGTGTCGACGCCCTACTTGACTAGACATGAAAGTCTTTTCGTCGCAAAATATGGCGTGAGAAAAATCAAAATCCCTGTAGTCCCTTGCGAACCGCAACCTGGCTTGCTTGTAGGCTTCTGATAGGACAATTTTCCGCGCTGGTTTCCTGTGGCGAATGCCAGCACGTCGCAAGGCATCTCGCACTGTTTGCAGGCTGCAATCAAACTCCTCTGCGAACCTTCGTGTTGGAGTGAATGGGTGCTGTTCATATGTAGCAACCATTCTCTGCAGCTGTTCGTTGGATATGATCCGTCTGGACTGGACCTGGCGCGGCTGCGTTCTCACGTGCCCTTCACTATCGAATCGCGTTATCCATTTTCTTACGGTATTTCTCTGTAACAAAATAGCACAAGGATAAACAATCAAATATGATTATTTTGTTGTCTTTGATTAAGACCTAGAAACAGTCGCAAAGTATTTTTAAGGACGTAAATTTTATCTTAAATTTGGTATTTATTTTTTAATTAAACACATTATTATTTACTTACCGACATCTTTAACTCCTCCGATATTTGGCTTATATTAAGGCCTTCGTCCCGCAGAGCGATGATGCGGCTTCGTTCAAACATATTCAAATTCGCACGGGAACTCATTTTAAAAACTTGGATTTTTCACACCTTTCAACCACGATGTTACAGATGCAACTGAACTTTTGTGCACTGGCACAAATAACAATAAAATTTCCAAAAACAATAAACTTGACCTGAACTTACGAAACATCTGTATTGATGTGTAGAAAAAATGTGGGTGGGGCTAGTTGATGGTCAAGACAATAAACTTACCCTAAAGTGAATAAAAAAGCCTCTTCTAATTGGTAGAAAAAAAATATGGGCGGGGTTAAGTTTTGGTCACTCGTGCAAACGAAAACTTTTGGGAACTGATCATGCGTGACCCGTCTTGATAGTACCTACTATTGTTTAACAAAAAACGTATAACCAAATATCATTTTACAAACAACGTTTGAAAAGCTTGTGATTTGTCAAACTTTCATTTCGCAACCATTTTACTTTTAAAACAATCATTTGACGTAAGTTTTAAGTTGCAATTTATAAAATTATTTTGCATTAAATTTCCGCTAAGCGACGCCGGCTGTGGCGACTAACATCATGAACCGTCACCGCGTAGAGTACCTATTAGTTAAGGCAAATGCAGGATGCACCACCCACCCTCCTCAAATACGAATACGGCACAGCTAATGCATATAGTTATTAGTACCCAACACCAACGTGTAAAAAAGAGGTTTTTAGGGTTCCGTAGCAGAATGGCAAAAAACGGAACCTTTATAGTTTCTTCAAGTCTGTCTGTCTGTCTGTCTGTCCGTCCGTATGTCACAGCCATTTTATTCTGTAACTATAAGCATCACACTGGTGAAATTTGGTAGGAAGAAGTATCCTGTTAACCGCTTTACGTTTCTTATACACAAAATAAAAAGCAATGATATTAAGGGGGGTCTCGCATACGTGAAACTAAACACACATAAGTTTGACTTATTAAATTTTTTTTTTAATAAGTCAAACTTATGTGTGTGGGGTGTCTATAGGATTGGTCTTTTGACATAGAGGTTCCTAAAGCCATTTTCTTTTAAAGTCTAACGTTGCATAGCTAAACGCTTCCAAAGTGGTAAACCCCCCCCCCCCCCCCCTCCCACCATCTAACTTCTAAACTAAGCGAGTGTAAATTTAAAATAAAAACCGGCCAAGTGCGAGTTGGACTCGCGCACTGAGGGTTCCGTGCCAACTTTAACTGAATTTAGGAATCCACTTACTTCCACTTAGTAAAATCCACAATATTTTGTGGACAGCAAATATAACTTTGTTTTTCATAGTGTTTGTATGAAGTACAAAGTTATGTTTGCGGTTGTTGAAAATGTGCTATATCTCAAACTTCTCGTCTGATCCCGTCCAAAACAATTTTCGTTGAGAGTATTTGTTAAGATCTACATGATGTTTTTAGAACCTATTTATAGAACCTTTATAAGTGGAAGTTAGTGTTTACAACCTAATTCAGTTAAAGTTGGCACGGAAACTCAAACTCAAACTCAAACTTTTATTTGCCAAGAACACAGTTAACAAAGATGACAATTTAAGTAAGTAAGTAAGTAGGTATCATGTGTGTTCAGTCTGCTCGCAGACGTGCAAAAACTTAATTATAGTTATTATTAAATAAAGATACATAATATTGATGTCTATTGGATTAAACCCTCAGTGCGCGAGTCCGACTCGCATTTGGGCGGTTTTTTTCGTTAATTATGTAAATGTTTTATATAGGACATAATTAAACTGTTATAATATTATTTCAAAAATAATCACATGACTAAATAATTCGTTTGTCAAATTGGTAATTGTAATGAAAGTTTGAAGATAAATTATTCATAAAAAAATCGAACCAATACTTACGCGAAGCCGAATAAAAGGCGTTATTTTAGAATATTTTAAAAATATTCTATGTTTTATTCCGGGACATGAGCTATTTTACACTGTTCTCGTGGATCGTGGTAACGCGCTGGACGTGTCCCAGCTTACACAAATTCAAAGCAAAAATAGAAAAAGACAGCAATAGTGGAAAGTGAAGTGACTAATAAGGACAACAATATAGACGTGAACTCCGACTACGGCGCGAACGCATATAGCCCCGCCCACAAGTGACGACGTGGGGTTTGCGGTTACACATAATTACCGATAACAGCCGCTAGGCCTAAATGGCAACAACAAGATCACCGCCGCCACAAATTCAAATATCCATGCTATGAAGGATAAGCAACATCATTGGGTCAATCCTAGACAACCTAAAAAGAAACGAATAACCGAGGACTCTGATAGTGACACATCAGCCTATGATATAACTAGAGCCAGAAGCCCTTGCTGCTCTTCTGAAGCCTTAAATCAAACAATTAATTCATTCCGTGAGGAAATGAAGATAATCTCTCTCTGACCTGAAGGACGATGCAGACATGGAGAGGGAGCGAAGGGCGTTGGCTGTTAGAGCGAACATGATATCCCGCAGATTTGCTCGTTGCTCTAGAGACGTAAAACTTACTTTGTTTGGCGCATTTTGTACGTCATTTTACACTTGCAGTCTGTGGGTGGCGTATACGCGAAAGCAGTTCGACGCCCTTCGTGTACAGTACAATAATGCGCTTAGGATGTTGTTGGGGCTGCCCCGGCACTGCAGTGCTTCAGGGATGTTTGCGGAGTATGGTGTTGCCTGCTTTTACACGACCCTACGCAAGCGGTGCACATCACTGGCACGCAGGGTCTGGGTCAGCCCCAACATCATTCTGAAGATGCTCTCCCAGAGATTTGACTGTCTGTACATCAACTATTGTTATATGGTTCATATATGGACTAATACCCAAATGCAAGCTGGTGGTCGTCCAATTTAATTTAATTTTTATGTAATTTCATTTGTTTGCAATTTAATTTAATTCAATTTTAAATGTATGTATGACTTAATTATGTCGAAATAAATAAATGAATATGAATTTATTGATGAGTGCTGTTAGTGATATGAGAGAGCAACAAGAGGGGCGTTTCTCCCGTTTTCAACAAGATATGTCAGACAAAAGATTATGTCAAACAATTGCATGAAACAAATGAAGAAATAGATAAATCACTTGACTATCTAGGTAAATAATATGAGGACCTGGAACTGCCTAATAACGAATTTTTAGAGAAGGTAAATAGACAGGAAAATAAATTAAAAGATATATGTCGACGAAACATATTCCATTAAAAATGTAGCAAGGCATTAGAAGAAAGAATATGCACTTAAACATAGAAATTAAAAACTTAGACAAGCTAGAAGGTAGAAGTACACTAGAGACAGTTCAAATGATAGATAGCGCGGGAACTCAATTTGAATCCAAAAAAATATGAGAAAATAGAAAGAAAAAAGAAACTATATATCGAAATCTGATAACAGTAATGAAACTATATATTTCTGAAACATATCGGTGTATCAATGTGTATTATGTAACAGTGAATCGATAAACGATATGATCTGAAACTGTATACAGTATCATAACATGATCATCATTCCTCAAATCTGAATATTGGTCTATCGAAGCTGTTTTAACAGCCTTTTTATTCATTCTATAAATATAATACGAAAAATTACAACTATAGGTTGAAGGGCCTACGTCAGTGATAGTTTCGTAAAATCACAGATAATGCTTCATAATCTTGACAAAATAAGGTCCATTGAAATAAGCATACATTCACAAGAAAGTACTCAAATAACCGTTATCGTAATATGTAATCTTAAAGTTTGGAATCCTACGAATACCCAAACAAGAGTTTCCGTTTCACTCGCATACATACTTTTTCATTCGTATCTGTTGGTTTTAGCGCAAGTGCCTACGCATGTAACCCGTACTGCAACGCGATATGGTCTGATATCCCTTATTTTTAAGTCATGAATATCGAATGCGCGCATACGCACGCCCCATAGTTTTGATCCTAGTTTTTTTCATAATAAGTAAAGTGTTTGAACTTGTGTCTGACACGAATGTGGTTGCAATCGTAAGCTCTCACAAACTAATAAAACTGATATTAATGGGTTTTAATGTTAATGGTTTTTTAAAGACAGATTCCTATGGTGTCTTTTGTTTTTAATATTTTTAGGTTTCCGTTTTGCTTGTCTTCTCAATACTGCTCTTCCTTGCTTTCAGTAGAAAAGTCATAATGTAGTGACGACCTCTCTCTCACAGTACTTATGTCGATTAAATTGATGATAACAAAACAACGTTCTTCTCGTTTCCGAGCAAAATCCATCTTAGTTGGCTGTGCCAGGACTCCTGTACACCTTTGACAAGACTCATGAGTCATGATCGTCAATCATGAAGAATCATGATGAAATTATGTCGGAATAGACAGTATCTAAATTAGTAGTGGGACATGAGACGTAATACTCCGGGTTTGCTATATTAATGTTTTCAATGTGTAGCCATGCGTGTTTATTAAATGAACACCTAAGAAGATTATTAATAATCTTCGTGATTACAAATGCTTGTATAGTAAAGTCGTATTTTTGGGTATGATCTGTCACTCCGTTACATTGCATTTGCTTTGTTTGCAACCGTATTTGGCACACCTTTTATACAATTAGATTAAAATGTCAATGAAATGAAATAGACGGCTTTAACCAGAATCTATTATCAAGACATTGTAATACAGGCCGAAACACACTACACAATACACATATTTTACTATTGAAGTTATTGCGGTGACTACGGACACATTTTTTTTTCTTATGAAAAACTTAAGATTTTAAAGTTTTCCAAGAACACATTATTCACATGTAAGTTCCATTTTAAGTTACAGTCAATTGTTACACCCAAGAACTCATACGACGTTCCTTGATCAATCATCTTACATTTACAAATCTCTCCGATACCATGCAGACAATCATACGTGTGCCCTATGATATTGACTTTTATCTATTTTCTTTGTGCATGATACGGAGAGTAAATAGCCATGCATTTAGTTTTATCAACATTAATTATAATCCCGTTGTCGTGTGTGTGGCCCACCTGGTAACGTTATTAAAACCCCTTTGGAGTTGATCTCTTATTTTTTCTTCTTCCTGGGCCTTGCCACTGTACATAAAACGTATGTCGTCCGCATACATATATGCATTATTTTTTTCTAAGACATTTAGACATTCTGTTCACATGCATTATGTACCCGACCGGGCCGAACACAGAACTAGTTGGCACGCCGTATTGTACATCACTCTTCTCACTTTCGGTTCCGCAGACGGATTCCTTCAATTATCTCCCCTTTAGGTATTGGCAAAAACAATGATTTGACAGGGCCTCTAATGCCACATTCATCCATAGCTTTTTTGAGCCCATCATGATCCAAATTACCGAACGCCTTTTTAAAATCGATAAACATTAACATTACCATACTTTTTTTAATTAGCCATCCGTTTACGTCATTTGTAAATTTGCTAAGGCAGTGGCTTGTACATCGACCACGCCGGTATCCATGTTGTGCATCTGATAGCAGATTATTTAGCCCCAGAAATTCAGTGATTTGACCAACAATAACTTTTTCTACAATTTTTTTGACAACATATAAAATTGCCATCTAATATGATAATATGATAATGCTCCAATTTTTCTAAGGTCACCATTCCAATTTAGCGAGCTCTCAAATTTACTGTCCTTATAAATATCTCCAAACAAATCGGCCAGATTTTCATACCATGTAATCGGTTTATCTATGCACAACAGCTGCGCCCAGTCATTTAACTGTAGTCAGTTATAAATGGAACTGTTATCTATACCTGTCTTCGTCATCTATCCTGTTTTGTCGTCTTTGTTCACATCAGCTGATAGTCCTAATAAGTAATGGTCTGCGATCTGCAATACTCGTCATAACGGTATACGCACACAATGTTCTACCGCTCGCATTTCTCATGAAGTGGTCAGTGGTCGATGCAGGTCGTCGTCTTGCGCTCCGCGATGATCCTCTCCCGTGTTATGCCACGAACGGCGCATTGCATTCCATATTTGCTCAGTGCGTTTAGGTAACTTACTGCAATGTTATCCTGTTGCTTTTCTAATACATATATTTATATTCACGTCACCTAAAAAGACAACATTATTACGTGTATTAGCTATCAGTGTCTTCATTTCTTTTATAAATCCTATTTTATCAGTGTCGGGCGGTCTGTATGTTACTATAATAGTGATTTCAAAATCGTTGTGAATAGATTTCAAGGTTCCCCTTATAACTTCATAATTGAGCATCATCGATTGTGAGTCCTGTTAAGAGAAGGCACAACTGTTTTTTTGAAGTGAAAACTTCTTTAGCGGCGTTGAGCACTTTTGTGGGATGGGGGAAAAATGTGAAACTCGCGTCAGGACACGTGGGCTGATCGAAAAACCGTAAGACGGTTGGCAAAATTATGGATGTAAGTTGATTTTTCTAAGAGATAAACTTTTAATGTAATTTAATATAATATAAATTGTAATGTTTGTGTACGATAGCGCAATAAATAAATATTGTATTCTATAAAAATCTATTCCAAAAAATCAAAAATGCACAACGTTGATATTCAAGTTTTCACTTCTGCCGGCACTCCCGGAGTGCTTTCACAGTTTTTTTTATATATTGATATTCCTCCCCCTCGTCTTTTTTTTGCTCGTTCATGCATACATGTTATATCCGTCAATTTTAAATAAAGTGATTTCATGTTCCTTCACATTCATCTCTGTTAAACATATAATATCCAAGTCACTACAACAGTCCTTTATTATCACAAGTAATTCGTTAAATTGTTTGCGTAATGAGCTTTACGTGTATAATCGTATACGTGGGAACAGATAAAACACGCGTGTTCATCAACAGACACAGACAAAAAAGTAAAAAAACTAAAACCCAACTTCGCCAAAAAGCGACGCTGAAAACCTATAAAAACAAGATTTTCAGAATACTGAACTGAACAAAGTTGCTAATGTAGTTGCAAGTAAATGGACACAGTAGACTCTACCAAGATGCCTTCGTTGTAAATCGACAAATATGTCATACAATACTATTCTGAAGTATGCAATATTCACTATGTAGAGATAAATTTTCATGTTTGGAAAGGCCTAGTCACAATATACCTACCTACCGTAGCACTTTGAGAACGTGTGACTGCGGTTTCCCAAACATGAGGATTTATCTCTACATAGTGAATATTGTAAAATGTTTCAAAGCGCTTTCAAATGATACCAAACACGGCATGTTTATCATAACTTTATTTTTTCACTCTGTATGTTTTGTCCGCTAGAGGGCGCCACATTAGATTTTGTGTAACACCGTATAGCCTATAACCAGAGGACAATTAAGACTCTTCTAATGATATATGTCATTTGTCGAATTCTGATAAGTAGTTTAGAAGTTACGCGGGAACAGATGAACATACATACACAGCCTGTCAAAATCATAACCCTTCTTTTGCTTTACCGTAGTCGGGTAAAAATAACATACATGTAATTTTTGATTTCTGCTAGATTTCCGGTAGACGAGTCTGGTCTACTAATCCGCTAGATGGCGCTGATACCAAGTTAGTTGACGCTACGTCATGCCTTTTTTCATATCCCCTTATACGATGGCCACACGGGGAAGGGCTGGGAGGGTGGGGTACACGGTACACGGCGGGCGAGGTGTGATTTAGTGGTTTTAAAGAAATTTGAATGTGCCTTTTTCTTTTTGAAAATTCCTTGGTTGGTTGGTTGGTTAGTGTAAAAATTTCCTCGGATTGAATAAACATAAATTAGGTACATAATGTATGTAGATAGGAGGTACTTATTAATGAAATGCAATGCAATACAATAATAATAATAAGTATATTGGGATAATTTTATCCGATAAAATTATTAATATTCAGGTTTTGGTTATCCGTCTCATACATACACTGCTCGATGAATGCAGAGCAACGGTATCAAATCGATACAAACACAATATTTGTTTTAACTGTTTGTAGGTATTTTAACAAACATAAACACTTAAATACATGTAATAGGGGGTATAAAGTTTGTCCGGTTGGTTTGTTATTTTAGTCAAGTAGTTGTTATGGACTGTTTCATATTGTTTGATTTCCTTTGGGTTCAAATTTTGTTTTGTACTGTAGTATGTACTGTAGTATATATATATATATATATATATATATATATATATATATATATATATATATATATATATTCAATTTGTACGTTACTCTTAATAAGTTTGTTGGACTTGCAATCTCCCAATATTTTATTTATTGTTTAACACGCTTATATTATTAGCTTCACTTGTAACTATGTATGTGTAAGAAAAACTTGGAATCGTTATTTGACCCACTTTCCGGTCTTCGATTAGGATGAAATTTTGCACACGCTCTGACTTTTGATGACAATACATGACAAGCTAAGAAACGTCATTACAAAACCAATATGGCGGCTTCCCCAAGATGCCAAACAGGCTATTGGAAATGGGTAAAAACCCATTATATGAGTATCAAATGAAAGGGTTTGCTCTCAGGAATACGACAAAAATAGTCACGTGACTTAAATCCAACATGGCGGACATTAAAGATATCGATTTGGCTATTTGAAATGCACCCCCATGATATGGGTATTAAATGAAAGGGTTTGCTGAATTTGATACGATAAACATGATAGTTTTTTAAACTATTGTAATTATTAGTTTGTAAATGTAACCGAACCGTCGGTTACCTAAATGTTTTTTTTTGTTAGTTTTTGAAATCTTTCTGGAATGTTTCTTCGGAGCCTAACAAAATCAAACCTAACCTCATCTAACCTAACCGTGGGTTACCCAAATGGATTTTTTTGTTAGTTTTTGAAATCTTTCTGGAATTTTTCTTCGGACCCTAACAAAATCAAACCTAACCTAACCTAACCTAACCTTCGGTTACCTAAGGGTGTTTTTTTCTAGATTTTGGATTTTTTACTGGAATGTTTCTTCTGAACCTAACAAAATCAAACCTAACCTAATCTAACCTAACCTTCGGTTACCTAGGGGTGTTTTTTTTTGTTAGTTTTTGAAATCTTTCTGGAATGTTTCTTCTGAACTTAACAAAATCAAATCAAACCTAACCTAATCTAACCTAACCGTGGGTTACCCAAATGGATTTTTTTGTTAGTTTTTGAAATCTTTCTGGAATTTTTCTTCGGACCCTAACAAAATCAAACCTAACCTAACCTAACCTAACCTTCGGTTACCTAAGGGTGTTTTTTTCTAGATTTTGGATTTTTTACTGGAATGTTTCTTCTGAACCTAACAAAATCAAACCTAACCTAATCTAACCTAACCTTCGGTTACCTAGGGGTGTTTTTTTCTAGATTTTGGATTATTTCTGGAATGTTTCTTCTGAACTTAACAAAATCAAATCAAACCTAACCTAATCTAACCTAACCTTCGGTTACCTAAATGGATTTTTTTGTTAGTTTTTGAAATCTTTCTGGAATCTTTCTTCGGAACCTAACAAAATCAAACTTAACCTAATCTAACCTAACCTTCGGTTACCTAAGGGTGTTTTTTTTTAAGATTTTGGATTATTTCTGGAATGTTTCTTCTGAACCTAACAAAATCAAACCTAACCTAATCTAACCTAACCTTCGGTTACCTAGGGGTGTTTTTTTCTAGATTTTGGATTATTTCTGGAATGTTTCTTCTGAACTTAACAAAATCATATCAAACCTAACCTAATCTAACCTAACCTTCGGTTACCTAAATGGATTTTTTTGTTAGTTTTTGAAATCTTTCTGGAATCTTTCTTCGGAACCTAACAAAATCAAACTTAACCTAATCTAACCTAACCTTCGGTTACCCTAAGGGTGTTTTTTTTTAAGATTTTGGATTATTTCTGGAATGTTTCTTCTGAACCTAACAAAATCAAACCTAACCTAATCTAACCTAACCTTCGGTTACCTAGGGGTGTTTTTTTCTAGATTTTGGATTATTTCTGGAATGTTTCTTCTGAACTTAACAAAATCAAATCAAACCTAACCTAATCTAACCTAACCTTCGGTTACCTAAATGGATTTTTTTGTTAGTTTTTGAAATCTTTCTGGAATCTTTCATCTGAACCTAACAAAATGAAACCTAACCTAAAATCTAACCTAACCTTCGGTTACCTAAGGGTGTTTTTTTTTAAGATTTTGGATTATTTCTGGAATGTTTCTTCTGAACCTAACAAAATCAAACCTAACCTAATCTAACCTAACCTTCGGTTACCTAAGGGTGTTTTTTTTAAAGATTTTGGATTATTTCTGGAATGTTCCTTCTGAACCTAACAAAATCAAACCTAACCTAATCTAACCTAACCGTGGGATACCTAAATGGATTTTTTTGGTAGTTTTTGAAATCTTTCTGGAATCTTTCTTCGGAACCTAACAAAATCAAACCTAACCTCATCTAACCTAACATAAGGTTTTTTTTTTTAAGTTTTTGGTATCTCTCTAACCTAACATAACCTAACCTAACCTAACCATCGGTTTTTTTCCCATTCCAAAAAATAACTTATTTTACACCCGCCGCGTCGCGCGCACGATATTGCGCGTTCAGAATTTTTCGACATTGGAGTCGGTCGCTTGTCCACTCGTGACAGAATTGAAACGAAGAGCGCAGCAACGCGTTTGTTAGTATCAATCCGTGGCGAGAGGGGCGTGCAAACACACTCCGCGGCGCTGTGGGCGCGCATTGCGCGTGCGCACGACAGCGAAGTGTCGTTCGGAGGAAAGGCAAAGAGCGGCGGGAAGGCGCGTGTGCGCGCGCGCGCAGATGCGCGCGCGCCCTTCCGTTTAACCGCCGTTCGTTGAGTACTCTAGCTGGCATCGTCGTCTCTTCGGGCGTGTCGCACCACTTGTTTTGGGGACTTGTAAAATATTTATATTTTAATAGTCTCTCGAAAGTAAAATGTGCGTGTGAGCGCGGTAGAGTCGCGGCGGCGCTGGCATTGTTAAACTTTGTAGATCGACGGATCCGTTATTGTATATATGGATTTCGTAGAAACGGTCTCACTCAAGGCCTATATTGTGTTCCATGCGTATGTGTGTAACACTTTGGTCCGATGCAATTCTATCAGTGTTGTGTCTGAAAAGCGCCGATGGACGGTTATGCGTCCTCGTCAATTTTCAACAACACTGACGGAGGAGCGTCATACATATTTTTCTGGTCTGGTTCGGGATCTCTCTTGCTCCGGGCTGTTTGTCGCTAATGTGTACAAAACGTCAGTTGGAAGAGTTTTTTTACATAAAAGTGAAAAGTGATCTGTGCGAACCTTCAGTGTGGGCGCCTCCTTCATTTGGAGCGCTAAGTGCCCTTGTTCGCGATCTGATCGGAGACGACACAGATCGCGTACAGCGTGCGACACACCGATATATTATGACCAATATAGTCACGCCTCGATATCCGACGGTAAAACGTCGAATCGGGCGCAAGACACAGAACAGAGTAGAGAGATGAACACGCGTCGCGTGTTTTTTTTTTCTACTTTTATCATGTGTAAGCTCCCTGGTTGATCCTGCCAGTAGTTATATGCTTGTCTCAAAGATTAAGCCATGCATGTCTCAGTGCAAGCCGTATTAAGGCGATACCGCGAATGGCTCAATATATCAGTTTTGGTTCCTTAGATCTTACTCAGTTACTTGGATAACTGTGGTAATTCTAGAGCTAATACATGCAATCAGAACTCTGACCAGTGATGGGATGAGTGCTTTTATTAGATCAAAACCAATCGACGGAGGGCCTCGCGTTCGAAGTCGTTAATTTTGATGAATCTGGATAACTTTTGCCGATCGCACGGTCCAGTACCGGCGACGCATCTTTCAAATGTCTGCCTTATCAACTTTCGATGGTAGTTTCTGCGACTACCATGGTTGTCACGGGTAACGGGGAATCAGGGTTCGATTCCGGAGAGGGAGCCTGAGAAACGGCTACCACATCCAAGGAAGGCAGCAGGCGCGCAAATTACCCACTCCCGGCACGGGGAGGTAGTGACGAAAAATAACGATACGGGACTCTTACGAGGCCTCGTAATCGGAATGAGTACACTTTAAATATTTTAACGAGGAACAATTGGAGGGCAAGTCTGGTGCCAGCAGCCGCGGTAATTCCAGCTCCAATAGCGTATACTAAAATTGTTGCGGTTAAAAAGCTCGTAGTTGCATTTGTGCGCCGCGCTGTCGGTGCACCGCATCCGCGGTGATACTGACACGTTTGCGGAGCATATCGTCGGTGAGCCGACGGTCAAACGTCGGTTCAATATCAAAATCCTATCGCGGTGCTCTTCATTGAGTGTCGAGATGGGCCGACAACTTTACTTTGAACAAATTAGAGTGCTCAAAGCGGGCTCAAAATGCTGCTTGAATATTTCGTGCATGGAATAATAGAATATGATCTCGGTTCTATTTTGTTGGTTTTCAGAACTCCGAGGTAATGATTAATAGGGATAACTGGGGGCATTCGTATTGCGACGTTAGAGGTGAAATTCTTGGATCGTCGCAAGACGAACATCAGCGAAAGCATTTGCCAAAGGTGTTTTCATCAATCAAGAACGAAAGTTAGAGGTTCGAAGGCGATTAGATACCGCCCTAGTTCTAACCGTAAATATGTCATCTAGCGATCCGCCGACGTTATTACAATGGCTCGGCGGGCAGCTTTCGGGAAACCAAAGATTTTGGACTCCGGGGGGAGTATGGTTGCAAAGCTGAAACTTAAAGGAATTGACGGAAGGGCACCACCAGGAGTGGAGCCTGCGGCTTAATTTGACTCAACACGGGAAATCTCACCAGGCCCGGACACCGGAAGGATTGACAGATTAACAGCTCTTTCTTGATTCGGTGGGTGGTGGTGCATGGCCGTTCTTAGTTGGTGGAGCGATTTGTCTGGTTAATTCCGGTAACGAACGAGACTCTAGCCTGCTAAATAGGCGTCGCCATTTAGGTGCGCGTGGCTCTGTCACGCAACTCACTGGCGACGTATTAAAATTCTTCTTAGAGGGACCGGCGGCTTCGAGCCGCACGAGATTGAGCAATAACAGGTCTGTGATGCCCTTAGATGTCCTGGGCCGCACGCGCGCTACACTGAAGGAATCAGCATGTTCTCCCAGGCCTAGAGGCCCGGGCAACCCGTTGAAACTCCTTCGTGCTGGGGATTGGGGTTTGCAATTATCCCCCATAAACGAGGAATTCCTAGTAAGCGCGAGTCATAAGCTCGCGTTGATTACGTCCCTGCCCTTTGTACACACCGCCCGTCGCTACTACCGATTGAATGATTTAGTGAGGTCTTCGGACCGACACGCGGTGGCTTCACGGCCGTCGGCGTTGTTGGGAAGTTGACCGAACTTGATCATTTAGAGGAAGTAAAAGTCGTAACAAGGTTTCCGTAGGGGAACCTGCGGAAGGATCATTAACGTGTTTACAACGTACACGTAACACGCGTACAGTTGTATACATAAAATGTTCATCCAGACACAAAAATATACACCCTCTCGATAGAGAGGGCGTCGTCGTACCGTCATATCGACTCGGATAGATCGAAATCCGCGATCTTAGTCGTAGACGGTATGTTCGAAAAAAAAAAACAAAAAAACAATGCGGTTGGATTTGACGATTGTGTGCGCGCATGCGTGCGATCGTCTTTATTCAGTTACAAAAACAAATTTTATATTATTTTATACGTTGTTTACACCACAAAAATAACCACTAAACCATTACCCTGGACGGTGGATCACTTGGCTCGCGGGTCGATGAAGAACGCAGTTAACTGCGCGTCATAGTGTGAACTGCAGGACACATTTGAACATCGACATTTCGAACGCACATTGCGGTCCGTGGAGACACATCCAGGACCACTCCTGTCTGAGGGCCGGCTGCATAAATACAATAACCACACTGCGCGTGTTTTTGTGTATGTGTCATACATACACACACACCACGTGCATATGACGGTTCTTAACGCGTGTGTCATCTTGTATGCGTATGCGTTAGGTCCGTTTAAATATATATTTTTGAAAACAATTGTCGTTCGCTCGTTTTATTCGTAATCCTTGGGCGTGACTCTTCGATATACCAATTGTAAGAGAGCGCTCCTCGGTGTTTTGCGTATAAAAATACACACGACGATCGATGCGTTTGTTTTCGTGAACCCTGTAGGCGGACTCGACGTCCGAAGAGGCGCGCATCGACGCCGTCGTCATCGTGTGTGTGTTCAACACTCGCGATCGTCGGCGTCGTCGTGTGCGTCGACGGATATCGTGTCTGCCTCCCATTTTATCGTTGGCCTCAGATCAGGGAGGATCACCCGCCGAATTTAAGCATATT